>BPLQ01005877.1:0-376120 GCA_021605075.1 Caerostris darwini
CTGTGTTAAAATTATGAAATTAAAATATCATCAATTTCAAATTTGTTCTGGCTTTCTATTTTTTGAAATGATGAACTTTTATAACTCTGTTGAGCATATTTTTCTAGATTTCTTTGTATTTTCGTTTATATTTTTTATAAAGTATACCAAATATCACTTCAATGAAGCTTTATGAAAGTCAAAAATATATATTCTTTCACAGAAGCTCTGTTATATAAATCCGTCTTAAATTTATAAAGCAAAAAAATATATTCTCTTTCACGGAAGCTCTTTTATATATACCTATCGTAACTTATAAAGTAAGAAAATTAGCACTCTCACAAAAATTAAACGAAATTTATTTGACTGGAAGGATGATAAGAATATGATTTTACGCTTCTTAAAAATAGGAATCGCTTTCGTACTCTTATCACAGAAGTGATTTTGTTTCTGTCACTTTTAATAATGTTGCTATTTGTCACTGTGTACCCAAATACAGGACGCCCAATATTTAACGTTAACGTTACGTCGGACAAATCCTGGGAACGCTACCATGTTTTTGGACAGGAAAAAGAAACGGCAGTGAAAGCAATTAGTTGTGCGCGAACAAATGACAGAGGAGCGCTTTTGTTATGCTTTATGAATCGACACCAGTAGAGTAACTCTACACTCACTGTTTCCTCGTTGCAGCTTGCTCTATCCTGTTGTAGAAAGTAATGAAAAAAATGAAAGGGGGTGTTCCACTGTGACCGTGAAAAGCGGTCGCCAACGAGAAACACTGTATCACGGTCAGCAATGACGTGCGGAGACTTTTTAAAAAAAAGTCTTAGACATAGAAAATGTTGGTCAGTTTCTTTTGAAGAAAAATGTGTTCTAAGAAAATTGTCATCTGTAAAAACTGAAAACAGGAAACAGCTAATAAATACCCTGAATTGTTAATTGTAGTATTAAAACATTCAACAGAAAAATTCCATTTTTTTTAACGAAATTGTTTCGTAAAAAAATGAAAACTTAAAACTTGAAAAAAAAAAAAAACATAAAAACTTTGATTAGCGTTATTTACACAATTTCTCCTGTATTTTATGCATGCGTAAATAGAAAAAGGGCATTTCAGTAATTTTGCATTTAATGAGAAAATTTTCCGTTCTCATGTTAATGAAACTTTTCACATTTATTTATACCTTTCTTTGGCCATAATGAAGAATAAATATCATTATTAAAAATTTATAATTTTCCCTTATAAAGTTTCTGTCTGCCAAATTTACCGCTTAGAAAAAATCGTTGGGCCTGGTTGGTCGAGTGGCTGGCGCCCTGGCGCTCGATGCCACAGGTTTCGGAATCGAGTCCCAGAGGTGCCATGGATGTTTGTAGTGGTTCGGAATCCACTTTAAGCCGTAGGTCCCGGTCTCATATGACTGGTAGAACGTCACAAAACCCAATCAGACTTCTCACCCACATCATTCCCAAACTGTATAGTGGCAACTCAGCTATAGACACAGTGTTGTGGTGTGGGGTAGTATTAGTAGACAATCATTGAAATTTTGGGATGCATAGAGTGTTTTTTTTTTCCAGACATAATTACAAAATTTCTTTTTTTAAGGGGGTAAACAAGGGGTTGGGCCGCATGGCCGAGTAACAAGTGATCTGGCCCTCGGTGCCATCTTTTTCCGGTTCGAGTCCCAGCGGGGCCTTGAATACTTGTAGTGATTCGAAATCTACTTTAAACTGTAGGTCCTGGTCTAATATAACTACAGAGCTTTGGGCGTAGGGCGACAACCGTACCCTTAAAAAGAAAAACATCTCCTGTCTCAAAATCTGCCGGTAAGCAGATGGCCTTGGCTTACCATGAGGCTGCTGCGTCAATGAAGCAATAAGGGGTTAGCATATTTAGGTAATATTTTGGTTTAATTTTCGTATGTTTTTTTTATATTACAATTGATTTACTGACATATCAAAAATATCAAATGGCGTTTAGATGGGAATTTGTAAACATTTCGATGAAGGATTGCAAAAATTTATTTGCCTTGGAATCAAAATGTTTAATAACAGCGTATTATTTAAAATAAGAAATATTGTCTGCGAATTTTACATGTATTATGCGTTTCAAAATGTCACATCTAAGCAAGCTTTAGATAACTTTTTTTCATTTTTCGAAGATAAATATTGTTATAATGTAATTCAAGAATGTTGTAAAATTCCCCGTTATTAAAATTTCTGATTGAAAATTAAGTAATGGATTCCCAAACCCTTCAAATAATACATTTCCTACGAGAAGAAAAAAAAATAGAGAACGCATAACTGTCAATGTTCCTAAAGAGAAGCTTATAGCTATGACAGAAAGCCGAGTTGAAAAAACTCATTTTCAGAGTATTTAAAAACATCGGTCGTAATCATAATTAAAATATTAAGCAGAATCTTATCATCATCATCATCACAACGGCCCCATGATGGGCCAATGATGTCAGCATAATGGTAGATTACGAGACAAGATATATTTTCTTTTTACAAGGTAGGGTTGTCAGAACTACGCCCAACGCTCTACAGTCATATTAGACCGGGGCATACGGATTAAAGTGGATTCCGAATCACTACAAACATCCATTTCACCGCCGGGACTCAAGCCCGAAACCTGTATCATCGAGCTCCAGAACCCTAGTCACTCGGCCATGAGATCTCTTAAGCAGAACCTATTACAGATTCAAATCACAAAGAAAGCATAATATTCACCGGCTTTTGTCGAGGAATATAGAATCGTAGAAAAGGTTGTAGATTCCTGTAGGAAAATAAATGAAAATTCATTGTAAATTCCTGATGAAGTGTTGGTTATGCAAATCATTGCAACAAGAAAAGATACATTTATTACAGAAACGGTAGAGGGAAAAAGTATATAAACCTGGTTCTAAAATTGAAAAAAATTCAGAAAACGATTTATCCTTATTATAGCAGATTTCCCCCTACTTTAGCGATTAAATAATATGAAAAGTTGATGAGAATAAATATCAAAATTAATTACTAACTACCTTTCACTACAGCTCCATAGTGGGCCACGGCTATGTACCGACTTGCAGATTTCGAGACAGGAGATGGTTCTTTTTACAAGAGTCCTACCCCCGACGCTCTACAGTCACATTAGACCTATGGTTTAACGTGGATTCCAAACCACTACAAACATCCATGGCATCTCTGGGACTCGAACCCGAAACCTGTGGTACCGAACGCCAGAGCGCTAGCCACTCGGCTATTCAGGCCATGAGATTTTCACGAAGAATGGAACGCATTAAATCGCTAGAAATTTCCCTAGCATCATCTTTATCCTTCAACCATGAAATCACCATATAAACATATTTTAGGAAAAAGGACATCAGATCAAACATAGCAATATACACATTAACATTGATTAAACTAGTATGAATTCCTTCTAAAATTATTTATAGAAGGTTTGGTCTGTCGCTCTACGGTCATATTTTGAACACTCTGGGTTAATTAGATCTGGACCTACGATTTAAATCGGATTCCGAACCACTAAAAAACATTCATGTAGTCGCCAGGATTCGAACTTGAAGCCTATGGTACCAAAGATCAGAGCGTTGGCCAATTGGCCCTCAACCCAAATTTATAGAAGGAGATGTGGAAGGAGGATATCCTTCTGCATTCGTTATAGTGGGGTCATACTGTACTGTACAGTGAGAATATGGGAGATAGTAGAAGAAAAATAAAACACAATAAACCTAATACAACAGAAAACATTGCAAAAACACACATATGTCAATTAAATTAATGATCACTGAAACCACGAAATTAATTATTTTTTCGACAAAATATGTGTTTAAGCTGTGTTTTCCTTCTAAAGTGATATTTACACAAAACAACACGAATAAAAACTTGAATTGAGCAGAAACCACAAGAACGAAGACTACAGGTGCCTAAAAATAAAACCTCACCTTGCAAAAAAAAAAGTTACCAACAAGAGAAAAATAATGAACTTCAACAGTTAAAAAGTTGCTCTGAAAATAAACACATTGATTTTTGCATTATCATCTTTGAATGCTCCAAGACATGAGAAACGATGATGATAAATTTTTTTTTAAAATTTATGCGTTATAATATAATGTCAACATTATTGCCCCTCAAAATATTTTTTTTTAATTTTTATACTTTGTACAACACACCAATATTCGTAATAAATAATATTTCTAACCTACTTAACTTTTATTTTTTTCTTTTCAATTTCAAATGATTCACTGTGATAAAAATTTTCTTTTAGTGTAGAAACCGCATGAGTCAAAAATTTAAATTTACTGTGGGATTCATTTGCCTTTTAGTTTAAAATAGATTAACTGCTCGAATAAATTCACGTGGTACGCATATAAAATTTACTTTGTAAAAATATTTAAAAATTGATTTAAAATATTAATTCGTTAATATTAAATCACTAACACAGTAACTATCACTATTATAACAATTGAATTGTTATAGTTATGTTATTGGACAACTAATAAATTTCTCATTGAGTAGAGAAATTACATGAGTAGAAAATTTAAATTTACTCTGGGACTCCTTAGTCATTTAGTATAAAATAGATTAACTGCTCAAAATCACATGGTAGAGATATAAATTTTACCTTGTAAAAAAAAATGAAATTTAATGAAAATAAAGTGTTACTGATGAATGATCAAAAAAAATGAAAATAATGTGTTACTGAACAATTAAACGTTATGTTATTGAACAACTACTGAAATTCTCATTTAGTGTAGAAACCACATGAGTCAAAAATTGGCTGCTCGAATAAAGTCACATGGCATACATACAAAAATTTACTTTATAAACAAAATTGAAAAATTGATTTAAAATATTGATCCGTTAATTTTAAATCACTAACACTTTGATGTTATTTTTTTATGGATTTCTGCAATCAGCGACTGACTCAAGGGTTATTGAGACTTTCATGGAATTCTCTACTGATTTCGATGCGTAATGTGTTACTGAACAATTAAACGTTATGTTATTGAACAACTACTAAAATTTTCATTTAGTGTAGAAACCACATGAGTCAAAAATTGGGTGCGCGAATAAAGTCACATGGTATACATACAAAAATTTACTTTATAAACAAAATTTAAAAATTGATTTAAAATATTAATCCGTTAATTTTTAATCACTAACACTTTGATATTATTTTTTATGGGGTTTCTGCAATCAGCGACTGACTCAAGGGTTATTGAGACTTTCATGGAATTCTCTACTGATTTCGATGCGTAATGTGTTACTGAACAATTAAACGTTATGTTATTGAACAACTACTAAAATTCTCATTTAGTGTAGAAACCACATGAGTCAAAAATTGGCTGCTCGAAAAAAGTCACATGGTATACATACAAAAATTTACTTTATAAACAAAATTTTAAAATTGATTTAAAATATTGATCCGTTAATTTTAAATCACTAACAATTTGATATTATTTCTTTATGTGGTTTCTGCAATCAGCGACTGACTCAAGGGTTAATGAGACTTTCATGGAATTCTCTACTGATTTCGATGCGTAATGTGTTACTGAACAATTAAACGTTATGTTATTGAACAACTACTAAAATTCTCATTTAGTGTAGAAACCACATGAGTCAAAAACTGGCTGCTCGAATAAAGTCACATGGTATACATACAAAATTCACTTTATAAATAAAATTTTAAAATTGATTTAAAATATTAATCCGTTAGTTTTAAATCACTAACACTTTGATATTATTTTTTATGTGGTTTCTGCAATCAGCGACAGACTCAAGGGTTATTGAGACTTTCATGGAATTCTCTACTGATTTCGATGCGTAATGTGTTACTAAACAATTAAACGTTATGTTATTGAACAACTACTAAAATTCTCATTTAGTGTAGAAACCACATGAGTCAAAAATTGGCTGCTCGAATAAAGTCCCATGGTATACATACAAAAATTTACTTTATAAACAAAATTTAAAAATTGATTTAAAATATTAATCCGTTAGTTTTAAATCACTAACACTTTGATAATATTTCTTTATGTGGTTTCTGCAATCAGCGACTGACTCAAGGGTTATTGAGACTTTCATGGAATTCTCTACTGATTTCGATGCGTAATGTGTTACTGAACAATTAAACGTTATGTTATTGAACAACTACTAAAATTCTTATTTAGTGTAGAAACCACACGAGTCAAAAATTGGCTGCTCGAATAAAGTCACATGGTATACATACAAAAATTTACTTTATAAACAAAATTGAAAAATTGATTTAAAATATTGATCCGTTAATTTTAAATCACTGACACTTTGATATTATTTTTTTATGGATTTCTGCAATCAGCGACTTACTCAAGGGTTATTGAGACTTTCATGGAACTCTCTACTGATTTCGATGCGCAATGTGTTACTGAACAATTAAACGTTATGTTATTGAACAACTACTAAAATTCTCATTTAGTGTAGAAACCACACGAGTCAAAAATTGGCTGCTCGAATAAAGTCACATGGTATACATACAAAAATTCACTTCATAAACAAAATTTAAAAATTGATTTAAAATATTAATCCGTTAATTTTTAATCACTAACACTTTGATATTATTTTTTATGGGGTTTTTGTAATCAGCGACTGACTCAAGGGTTATTGAGACTTTCATGGAATTCTCTACTGATTTAGATGTGTAATGTGTTACTGAACAATTAAACGTTATGTTATTGAACAACTACTAAAATTCTCATTTAGTGTAGAAACCACATGAGTCCAAAATTGGCTGCTCGAATAAAGTCACATGGTATACATACAAAAATTTACTTTATAAACAAAATTTTAAAATTAATTTAAAATATTGATCCGTTAATTTTAAATCACTAACACTTTGATATTATTTATTTATGTGGTTTCTGCAATCAGCGACTGACTCAAGGGTTAATGAGACTTTCATGGGATTCTCTACTGATTTCGATGCGTAATGTGTTACTGAACAATTAAACGTTATGTTATTGAACAACTACTAAAATTCTCATTTAGTGTAGAAACCACATGAGTCAAAAATTGGCTGCTCGAATAAAGTCACATGGTATACATACAAAAATTTACTTTATAAACAAAATTTAAAAATTGATTTAAAATATTAATCTGTTAGTTTTAAATCACTGACACTTATATTATTTCCTCATTTGATTTATGAATCAACGGCTCAAAGATTATTGAGACTTTCATGGAACTCTTTTCTTATTTCGATACGCAATGTGTTATTGAACAATTGATCGTTATGTTATTGAACAGCTACTAATTCTAAAAACAGCACACCTTGTACGAGAGGTTGGTTGATTCATAATTTCTTATGGTGCAGGGGCCATGATATGGCAAACGACGATTTATATAAAAACAATTAATTTTAAAATCGTCAACCCAAAAAGAAAAACCACGAAAATATTAAAATGGATTAGTAAAAAAAAATGTAAACAATAAAATTAGAATTAATAAGAACTACATCGTAAATTAAATTAAATGATTTTCTTCTGGTGCAAATAAAAAAAGATAACTTTCCAACAACTTTGAAGGCATGCCACGTTGTTTCCACGCTAGTTGCTATCCAAACTCATGTAATTGCCCTTGTACATCAGGGATATCAAACTTGTGGCCTAACACTGCACGAACGCGGCCCAACATATCGTAAATGTCTCAAAAGCAATGGCTTTTTATGTATTAACTGTCCTTGTACATGATATATTAAACTCGTGGCCTAACACTGCTGTGAATGCGGTCTACATATTGTAAATGTCTCTAAATCAACGATATTTTTATGTATTAACTGTCCTTGTACATCATATTAAACTCGTGGCCTAATATTACTGTTACTATTTAATGCGGCCCAACATATTGTAAATGACTCTAAATCAATGACATTTATATGCATTCATCATATAATTTTTTTAAACTCAAATACGTAATAATAAAATCAATGAAAGTTTTATTGTATCTAAATATTAAATAATATATATTTCAGATTATTCGTTTTTGTTTTTTTATTTATTATTTTACTGATTATATCTTTTGGCCTGCTTCATGCTTTAAAATAACTCTACTCGAAAAGAAATCAAAGATCTTTAAAATTTAACTTTTTGGCTTCTCTTTCATGGTGGATCATTCAGATTGTAAATTTTTTTCAAACTCTTTATCTTAAAAAAATACCATTACGTTTACAACATTTAATGTGTGGTTAAAGTTTTTTATACTTAAAAATATATGAAATAATGAAATAACTGAAAGTTTCATTGTATCTAAATACTAATATATATATATATATATATATATATATTTCAGATTATTATTTTTATTTATTTCTAATTTTAGTGATTATAACATCTTGACCTGTTTAATGATTTAAAATAACTCTACTGAAAAAGAAAGTAAAAGATCCTCGCGATTTAGCTTTTTTGACTTCTCTTTCGTAGTGAATAATTTATATTATGTATTTTTTTTTCAAACTCTTTATGTTAAAAAATTATCATTATGTTTACAACATTGTATATGCGGTTAGAGACAGCTTTAACTTCAAATACAGCCAAAGGAAACTATAAGGTATTGAACCCCTGTTGTACATCACTAACTACAACATTATTGTCTACAAAGTATACGGAAGAGGAAAAGTGGGGACTTACGTAAATTCCGTAGTAGGCCATTATCCGTCCGAATGCGGCATGGTTCGACGGCAGAGTGCGGCAACAACACACAATCGCTCGCTCTGTGACGACAGAGAGACAGAGATGCTGTAACGGAGCACGGGGAGTAGTGGGCGGCCGGGGACGCTAATTTTAGAGCACCCGAGATTCTGCCTCGGCGACTTCCTTCTCTCTATCGAGCGCCAAGTGATTAACAAGTGCTTAAATCCGCTGCGTCTAGGGCAATTAGACGTGAGACCCTTTGGGGAGAAGCCAATCACAACCCCCCTTTTTTTTTTTACCATGCGAAGTGAAATATCCGTTATCATAAATGCTGCTCAGAAACTGTTGGGAAATTTATTGCTAAGGTTCAAGATTTGTCGCTCTAAGGTCATTTTGTGCCCACTTTGGACTAATTAGACTGGGATCTATAGTTTAACGTGGATACCGAAGTACTAACAAACATCCATGCCACCGCCAGGATTCGAACCCGAAAAGTCTGTGGTACTAAAGACCAGAGAGCTAGCCAATTGGCCATCAGGATGCGTTAGGGTTTAAGAGGCTACAAGTCTCAAAATCCCAAATAAATCAAATATGAAAACATTTGTAAAGAAATTTGTATCCGTAATCATAGTTGCTGGTCAGAAACTATTGTGAAATTTATTGCTAGGGTTCAAGATTTGATTAGGTTTGTCGCTCTATGGTCATTTTGTGCACACTTTAGGCCAATTAGACCGGGACCTACGGCTTAACGTGGATTCCGAACCACCAACAAACATCCATGCCACATCCAGAATTCGAACCTGAAGCCTATGGTACCAAAAACAAGAGCACTAGACAATTGGTTATCAGGCCGTGCTAGGATTCAAGATGCTGCAAGTCACATAACCCCAGATAAATCTAACACCAAAACTTTCGTAAATATCATCATCAAAGCAGTCAGAACAGTATGAAAATTGACTGAAAAGATCTTAATTTCAGAAATCATGAATCCCATCAGTTCCGAAAACCATTAAGTATTTCTATTATAAGTAAATTCTTGCCGAATGCTGATTTTCTGAACGCGATTCTGCGCATGCCCGTTATCATAATTGTTTCTAGTCAATTTGCCCAACCTTAGAATTTCATTCATATGAGGTACACTGCAGAACGTCTGTCTGCTTCCATAATATGGCATCGGCTCTGACCTGAAGGTGTCAACAACTTTAAAGGAATTCCATCGATTGAAAATGTAGCATCTTTTTCGCACGAGAAGAGTTTTGAAATTTCATTTCTAGAAGACAGGAATGTATGTTATTTGACAAGCATATAATAGAAAGCCATCACTCAACTTTAACAGTGAACAACCAGTATAGTAGTTATATTACATGCAATTAGTGTTTGGTACTAATGAGAACCACCTGTCAATCAAATTTGATAGCAGATATTCGGTATCATGCTTAATGGCACTCAGGAAATTAACGATTGTCTGTACGACTTTCACAAGTCGAACAACCACAAATTTAATATAAACTATACCCCGAGTTGTTCCATTGTGATTGGTGATAGACTACTAGATGAGAAATGTCTACTCCAATGAGAAGTGCGGGAATCTGATATCCCTCTCCCTTGACGGATTGTCTTAAAAAGAGGCTTTTTTTTCGTGAAAGAAAGGAGAGAGTTCTGCGACGAATCAACCAGAAGTGTTTTTTTTTTTGTTTTTTTTCTCTGAAGTGATTGAATAGACCGGAGATTCCGCCTGTTCCCAAAGTGAATCCCTTGTGGTTTCATGTATAACGCCATGTGATAATTAATTGCCTCAGACCAGGCAATTAGATTCGACGTAGATTCGAGAACTTTGAAAATCGCCGACCTTGGAGTGAACTGTACTTGTGATTTTAATCGCGCACTTGTGATCAAATTTTATTTTGATTTTTAATTTCTTTGTGTAATAACCCAGAAGACATTATTTGTATACATATAATATAAGCTGAGACGTTACAAAAATGGGGTTCAAATAAAAAGTATCCTACAAATTGAAGGAGTAATAATAAGCAAAATACTTCGAAAAACTTTTGGTTCGGTTGGTTGGTTGTTAGGCAAAACGATGTCTACAGAATACAATAAAACCACAAAATTTCCGACAAATTCAAAGAACCTGATATCGTAAAAATTACAAAAGCAAGTAGTATTAGATGGCTGGAATACATTTTCTGATATAACAACTCAAATCCAACTAAAAAAGTTACTTTCTCAACAACTGAAGGCACCCGAAGAAGAGGAAGGCCTCCCATTAATCAAAAGTCTGAGAGTCAATAGATGGCGATTTATTACCCCGGACAGAGTCAAATGAATGAAGCTCATGGAAACTGCCTTGACCTGTAACTACCTGTAGTACTGATGAAGAACGAGAATCAACGAAAGATTTTTAGATAAAGTACACGCATTCACTTAATTAATCGAAATTGGCAAATGAAGAACTGGATGAGTTATGTAGGCCGATAGTGAAATCAGTGATGGCGGAAACGATACTCAAGTTAAATGAATTATAAAAAAAGATACCTTAGCTTTCTGCTTTTACAATGGAGATTGATTCAAATGAAGAAAGACTACATCTAATGAGAAGTATTGGAAGACTCTGTGTTCCTTACCCCATAATTTTTAAAAAGTTGAGTAAGCCATTTTCTCAAATCTTATTAAACAGCAATAAACATCTTTTCGAATAACAATTCACCTTTTAATTACAAAATATATTTAATTCTACCTCGGCGACTTCCTTCTCTTTATCGAGCGCCAAGTGATTAACAAGTGTTGAAATTTGCTGCTTCTGGAGCAATTAGATATGAGCCCCTTTGGGAGAGAAGCCAATGCCAAATTGCCCCTTTGAGTAGAAGCCAATTAATGCTGTTTAAGTTATGCATACCTTCTTAATTTGAACCTTAATTAACACTAACACAGCATTTCAATGGAAATTTAAGTTTGAAGAACTTGATTTTGCCACACATTATTATGTAATATTGAAATAATTGAGTATTATGAAAGCAACACCTGCGTTCAGCAAATATTTACAATATACCATTTTATCGAATTCGCTGGAAGCTAGCATTCAAATTGCTGTAATTAGAAGCAAGAAGCCACAATGATGAATGTGTTAGAATATTGATAATCTCAAAATAACAGTCTTAATGCTTGGTGGAATTTTTTTGGGTTTCCTCCTCTATCACAGCTAAATACGAAGCCTTACTCAAGAAATTTTCTTGGAGGGGAATAAGCTTAAGTCAGGGGTTGTTGGTAATGTACCAATAAATGCGATGTATTTCTTTGGAATCTAATTTGTTTATTGAAATTGGACATTCCTTTACTTTTGTATCTTATAATGTACAATGAGAAGGAAAATTTCATAAAATTGCATAACAAATTGTAAGCTTTCCAATGGTAAAAAAAAAAAATTAATTAAATTTTATAAAATTGCCTTTTTTAATCATAAATAAATCTTATGGGTGACAAATTGCAAACATTCCATTGATGAAAAAACTGTAAATTCAATTTCATAAAATTACATTTGCAGCCATAGATAAATCTTATGGTTAAGAAACTGCAAACTTTCCATTGGTTAAAAATAGATTCAATTTCATAAAATTGCATTTTTAACCATAGATAAATCCCATGGATGACAAATTGCAAACATTCCATTGGTAAAAAATTTTAAATTCAATTTCTTGTGTAGTGAGCTATGAGGGTCGATCGCTTGACTTCGAGTAGATTACTTTAAGAATGCAAAGTATTTTTTATAAATACATATTAGACTTCCTTCCTCTAAGTTCAATTTTTGTTTGACGACATGCTTTAAAGGAAATTCTAGATTATTAATGTTTTTTTGTCTTAAATCCTTCAACTTTAATGTAATGTATTATTTAATGTTTTAGATTTTTCCAAACCGTACTTGCCAAAAACTCAAAGTTCGACATTGCAACTTGATGAAACATTTTGAAATGATGCTAGGAATGCGTTTTCTCTTCTTTCATCTTTCAAAGGAAGTAGCATAGTACGAATATGTACAACCAAATAAATCTTACTGAACTGAGATAATATTTTTTGATATATTAACCAATTCATTTGCACAACTTCGTTGTTATGGCGTTAACTTTTAAACAAACCCATAACGTTAAACATTAGGTTGCGTTAAAACTAAGTAAAAAGGGGCTTGAGTAAAAAGGGAGGGGTAGGGAAGGGAAGTTGATTCGAAACCCCACAAGTCATACAGAACCAAAAATCTTCCATGCCCATACTGGGAATCGAATCATAAGTCCGTAAATCCGAAAGCTTATTTCTTTTGTTCAAAGAAGAGGAAGTAGGCTAGAACTTCTGTAGATATCACTTTTTGGGTTATTCATTCTTAATTGCGTAGATACATGGCAGCAAATTCCTATTAGTACATCCTGTATAACATTGAATCTTCTACCTATCAGTCCCTGTAGGGGCAAATTATCTCCTCAATATGCCAAGCTTTGCAAAATTACGCATTAACATATCGAAACAATGATTAACAAAACTTTATAACTTTAAGAAATATGTGAAAATGCAAGAAAGTAAAACATAAATAATATTTTTTTGTTGTTGTTGTTGTTTCTTATCCCACTTGGCTGGCCAAGCCCACGAGCCCATATGGACTCATGATTGAAGGGGAAGGAAGCAGCTTCTGTTGTGATGGAGCACCCCGTAGGTAGAAGCCTGACTTTTGCTCCGTGACGCTCTTACAGTCGTAGGAGACCGGGACCTACGGCTTAAAGTGGATTCCGAACCACTACAAACATCCATGACACCGCCGGGATTCAAACCCGAAACCTGTGGCACCGAGCGCCAGAGCGCTAGACACTCGGCCATTCAGGTCCCAAATTTGCCAACGGCACGCGGTGTTCCCAGGTGGTCACCCACCCAAGTACTGACCGCGCCCAATGATGCTTGACTTCGGTGATCTAACGAGAACCGTTATATTCAATATTTTTTTGTTCACATCATAATAAATTCATTTATGAAATAGTTAAAGTTTTATATTTTTCTTTGCGTTAAAGTTGAAATACACATGAGATACTCATGATTTTTTTAACCTCTTCAAAGATGAATATTTCAAAACGAAGAAAAAATTATTTAATTTTAATTTTGATTGCATTTTATTTATTTTATATCGACAACAATTCAGGTTGCTATAAGAAAATTATAAAAATAATAAATATATTAAAAAATCATACTCACATATGTGGCCGAGGAGTGCTTAATAATTTACTTGTCAATAGTATGAATACAGTCAAGGCATACGATTCTTTAAAGATTTTCAGCATTACAGCTAATCCTTCTTAAGCAGATTTTATTGTAAAGTCCTACAAGATTTTGGAGTTCCATTACGTTAGAGATCAATATAATCAAACATTACAATATTTATAAGGCAATGTTAACACATAGAATAAAATATTATAGTGGGGATAGTTGTCGTACAAGAAAATCAAACTATTCTGAAGAATCCTGAAGAGTACAAGAAAATCAACTATACTGGTGCTCCCGAATAATATTGCCTATGTTGATTACCAGCTCAAAGTTTAAATCCTTTTCCGAGGGATGGTCCAGACAAAGTATGGCGGCTGAAATAACTGGTCAATCCAAGATATGATGAGGAGTAAGGTCGACAGGCAGTTGTCCCATTTTTGGTATTTTTTTAACACCAACAGCAGAAATTTTCATGTTTTTGATTTGTTTCAATCTTAATCTTGTGTGAGTAGTAGCTATTTTCTGTCGACATTTAGTTCTGCAATTTTTTTTCTGGTATTTAGTTTTGATCTTAGAGGGAATTATAATGCATCTACAAAGGAAGTAAGAATGGCAATCTGATCCAGACTTCTGACATTCTTCGCCAAAGAATCTGCAATTTCATTAAATTCCAAATCCACATAAGCAGGGATTCATTGCAGGATGCAAATTCAGTGCAAGCAGTGGATTTGTTCAAAAAGAGACATAAAGTTCAAAATCCTACTTGAAAAAATGATCGGATTGAACTTCAGCCCTAATGCTCACCAGCTGAGCACGTTACCACTGAGCCACGAGTCTACCTTGATGGCTTTACTTCGATCTAGTCATCGTGAAAATAAGAATATATTTATTTCAGAGGAATAAAAATATAACTTAATTCGAATTGAGAGTGTCTCAAATGAAATGTGGTAATGACTTAATCAAATTAAAGGCACTATTAGTATTCACAGAACACAGCAGTTTTGTTGTTAGGGATAGTTAGGAGAAAATAGTACGCAACTGATCTACGAAAAGCCGCATGAATTGCAGATATACACATATTTGTGAAGGTACCAAGCCGCATTTATTCACCACATTTTGACAGCGGGCCACACAAAAAGGGAATTTTTTTATCAAACATATATGTATTTCATTTTTATATATAATAAAAGTAGACAATAATATAATAAAAAAAGAAAATAATGTAAGTAAGGTACTTTATTAATTTAATAACTGTTACTATGTTTAAATCGATATTTCTAGTCACCAAGCGAAAAACTGATGAGTCAAATGTTTTTTTTTTAGTCATTTTTTTTTTTTTTTTTTTATATTCATTCCTTAGAATGCTTACTAATATGCATATGTAGTGATGTAGATAGGCTTTTGCATTTCACTGTATTATTTATCTACATCCCCTATCTACTTTGTTGAGTGCGATTTTAAAAGGCAATATGTTTCTGGTAATAGATATATCATAAAAACAAAATAATAACAATAATAATAATTATGTAGACAGATATTCTGCATCCAAAAATTGACAACATTAACACTTTATTGATAACATTGAACATATATTTTAACATATAATATTTCTATTTAAATATTTATTTTTTTATTACACTAAAGAGGGAATATGGATCCATCTCTTTGCTCATTTTTCTTGATGAAGATGGATCATCTTTGTTTTAATCCTTCTTCACAACTAAAAATCTTGTAAAAAAAATGCCATTATCATTATCATCATATGTCCATAAGAAAAATGGACATAGATGAGGTGGACCGCGGTCGACGTAAGCTTACTTAAATTAGAGTTAGAACCAGATTAAAAAATTACATTAACAGGTGATATTAAACCAGACTTTTCCAATATTGCTAAATGCAATTCACATTCCTCACATTCATTAAAAATGTAAATTTAGTAATTTAACTTATATGTATATATATATTAATTTAAATAAATAAATAATAAATGATTTGATTTTTGACTATATGCACATGCATGCCTCCATATATATAAAATATTATATAGGGTACAATTTTAAATTATTTTCGGCTTAGCAGACACGATCAAAAAAGTTTGGAGAAATCGCTGTCCTAGTGATAGCCATGTTGCAGTGAAGAAAATTGATCACATGGCGCCATCTATTATCAATTAGTGAACATAACATTTCATAATGTATCTAAACCTCTTATTCTACGATATACTATATGGTTCTAGATATTATACATTTAAGGAATCACCTAAAAAACAACTAATGACTAGTAGTTGATTTTTATGTGATGAAAAGCACTAAAATTTTATTATAGAAAAGCATTAAAATTTTATTATAGATTTTATACATAGAAAAAGTAGTGATTTGTTCCAAACCTGAAATGTAAGAAAAAAAAAATGAAAAAAGAAGTATTAAACTAAGTGGAATCACAAGATATTTTTTTAAATCATGGAGAACATACATAATATAATAATTAAAAAAAAATCTGTTCATTTCAATTTTTTTTTGAATATATTTTATAAGAAATCATTTTAATAGTGTTCATGCCCTGCACCAATTAAATCAATATATAAAATGAATTTTAAAAATATTTATTCCAATTTAACAATGAAAAATATTTTGAAACTGCAATCAACTGCTGTATACTATGCAATTAATAGTGTTTATGATTTTCTCAGTTAATTAGATTTAAATATTACAAATTTTCTTGATATTAAGAATTTTTGTCTTTCAGCAGATTGCATAAAGGTGAATAAATATCACATAAAATATTATTTTTGATATCCCAATTCCTGCAAGAAGTAGGAATTCTCATAATAAAGTCCCATAAAAAGTAGCTTAGGTGCGCACTAAAATATCACAAATATAAGTCGATCGACTGCATTTGCATTTTGATCAATGCAATTTCTTGTGAACTGTTATTGAAGGAAGTGTGAATATTCCTAAAATATAAAAAAATATCAGTATTAGTGTCACTGTGAAGGAAATTTAATCTACTACGGAAAATACTTCACTCTGAAAAAAAGTAACTTTGATTTGAAATGGCTTATTAGGCTCCTCCTGTTTTTTTTTAAATCTTTTTATTTCATTATGGAATCTTTAATTCTGCAATACAAAATACCTAGTAATAATTTCGAATCCCTCAGTACATATTAGCAAACTTCACAATTTGACGCTACAAGAACCATGCGGACTACGACTTGAGAGATGGCCAGTCATTCACCACAATTATTATTCTGAGAGCAGCGTTGCAGACCTGCTGTAGTTACTAATTCCCCTTGCGCAGGAAAACCTACACCAGGTCCAGAAGAGTCAGTCACAGGTGATTTGGCCATGACTAAGGTAATATGCAACTTCTCTTTAACAATTAACCGAGGACGGAAGACTAACTAAACTTCAAGACAACGCTGTACGATCATATTAGACCGAGAACTACGGTTTAAGGTTTATTCTGAACCATTGCAAACATCTTGGCACAGAGCTCTAGACAGTCGGCCATTCAGGCCTCTGTTGCAGACCTCCAGATAACGAACATTCAAGTCTAATATGTGCTCGATGAGTTGGCAATCAGGGAACACCAATGGCCAGGAAAGCACTTAGGTACTATGCAGAAATTCTTGACTGAAATGTGTCATGCGGTCACACTTGATTAGAAGGTAATAACTTGAAAAAATAACTACATATAAATAGACCAATCACCGCATAGATACCAAACTTGACTATGGTGATTCTAACTCGACATTATTGCAAATGGAGACATCGATACTATTGAATTAATGGCAGTCTTCTTAAAGGGCGGCAAGAATGCAAGCCACTAATCTTATTATAGAAGGATAAGAGTCATGATGGATATAGGAGCCTCCAGGACGTCCTTTACTTGCTACAACGGGTCTACGGATGTGACTGCGAGGCTACCAACTCTTTCCTGTGGATGCGTCAGTCGACATTTATCCCTCTAGGCTCACCGACATCTCCAAACAAGGCACATTCTCTTCCAATAAACATCTTCGCCAAAGACTGTACACTGTTTAATATGCTGAATTGACAGAAAAAAAGACAAATCTCTAAGATAGGACGGATAGACCAAACTAACTTTCAGAGAATGGTTTTCAATAACCTCTTGTGAACTATTTTTTCTAATTGAATTGTCTCTGTCATCAGTTGCCTGACCTCTCTGCTACGGCATGTTTCCTCTACGACAATAAACATCTCCACTAACTGGGTTTCTTCACTGACAGAGCTGTGCAAATACTGACGAATCTACCGATTATTAGCGAATCGGCCCTTATTTCACAATCCCCACAAGTCACATGTGTACATTTTGAGTCATTTATATAACTCTGTAAGCTGGCCTACATGCGATTTGCTTCTTTTACAGCCCATTTTTTTTGGCATTGTATTTACACTGTTTTGTTTGATTTTTATATTACCCATGTCCAAAAGTAATAAGACAAATGATTTCTATTTATCGACTTTTTAACATTCATACCAGAAATGTTTCTAGCTACAACCGCAACTAGTTTGTTGAGATCAAATGTAAAATTTTTATTACAAACCCAAGAAAAGCATAATTAATTATTGAAGCTAATGGTAATGCTTATATAACCAACACAGCTAATATTCTCGCAGTTAGCATAAGAAATAAAAAAAAAAATATTGAGCTCCTAAAACCAGGCTTACACGTAATTGATAGAAGTTTTATCCCCTACCTTGTATTAAATTAGAAAACATTGAATCTGATATATTAGCGAGATTGGTAACTAGATAGGCTGGATATTGGCGCCATTTGGGCATTCTTGGCATAAATGGCGCCCATCACTGACAATATTTCATAAGTGAGGGGTAAACTAATTAGGCCGATTTGTGTCCCCTGCCCGGCGCCAAAGATACTATGATATGCAAATGTGTAATTATAATAAAGTACATAATTTTTAGAAAATCAATGAAATCTGTTATGTATTCTTAAGCCATTTAAAATTGACGTTGCAAAAACGTAACATTACATAAATTATATCTCCTCTTATTTCTGTCCTAATTTTTGCAAATGCATTTTGGAGTTGATATAGAAGAAGCTTCCTTGATTACGAGAAAAAAATATATTTAGTCTTGCATGATAATTTTTCATAACTATTTTACTTTCTTTTTAGGCAATTTTACAGGTATTTTTTCTTTTATTTTTGTGTTATTCTCATAGATGTCAGCACTAGTCAAAAACTTGACGATCTATTTTTATTCTACCGAAATATGTTGCTGTTTCTTATCCCACTTGGTCTACAGCTATAATCTAGACCAAGTTCAAGAACCCGCGCGGTCTCATGGAAGGAGGGAAACGGAGGGCAGTTTCTGTTGAAATGGAGCACCCCTAAGTAGAAGTCTGATTTGGATCCGTGACGGTAGGGTTGTTAGCCTTACGCTTAGACCGGGTCATACGGTTTAAAGTGGATTCCGAACCAATATAAACATCCATATAATAGCTGGGACTCGAACCCGAAACTTGTGGCACCAAATATCAGAACCTAGTCACTCGGTCATCAGGCCCTCTACCGAAATATAAATACACGTCGAAATGTAAACTTTAGATAACATTACGTAGTTTTAAAAAATTAGATAACGTAAGTTTATGTAATTATATTAAGCTATTAAATAACATACATTACTATATATATATATATATATATATATATAGCATTACATAGTTATAAAAAATTTCATGTACTAGAAAAGTAATCGATTTGGGCTTACGTTACAATTTCGCAACAATTCGTAATATATATATATATATATATATATATATATACACTCAACAGCCAGAACATTATGACCACCCCTACATTTTGCAATGAACTCGCCTGGGGGACGTGGAAGGCACGTGATCAGGTGGAAGTGGTATTTAACCGGTATTAAGTGGTGGTATTAAACCATGCCAAGGCGGGTTGAAGCTGTGTTGCTCGCCAAAGGTGGGCCAACTCGTTATTAACAGTATATATTATAAGTATATATTATAAAATAATATGTATATATATATATTATTTTCACTTTTTATCTATTAATTAGATTTTCATAAGAACAAAAATAAGATTTTATTTATTTCAAATGCAAAAGAATTTGGTGCTATATTGGTCAAGATAAACATTAGTTGATGGCTGATAACTTGTAGTTACTGTAGTAGGACTTTTGAACAAAGGTGGAAAAAAAATTCAAGGAAAATTATGAATGTTCTAGAATAGGACACTGCAGACAAGTGAATACCTATTACCTAAAATTCATAGCTATTAATTTGTAAAAAATAGCAAACATTTTTCTAGTGCTTTAAGTATTTTTTTTAACTCGTTCTAAAACCTCATGTTTCTTAGTGGGAACTTGTACCTTGTTCTGTTCTTTCGTATAAGACTTAAATTTAAAAAAAAAAAAAGAATATCTACTATGTATCCAATAAAAGTTCCCATGATAAGGCGAGCCTCGAGAAAAGCAACGACCGGTCAAGGTCTGTGAGGCCTTGACCTAGTTCGACACGCGGCAACCTGATAAGGTTTGTCCAGCGTTTCTTTACGGGTTCTTATCCTCCGTAAACATCGAAGAAAACGATTTGTTTCTTTCTCATGTTTAAGTGTTTACTTTTTCACTAAACCAGAACTTGATCATTTCGATGTTTTCAGTTTCACCAAATTCTGAATATTTGAAAAGTCATTTACTATGTAATAAAAACAAAGTCAAAGTAGAGACATTGTGAGGCAGGCCGTAGCTTGTGAAGCCCATCTTGCAATAAAATCTGGAAGTTTTTATGGTTAGTAAAATAACAGATGAATGTGCACGAGTGGCACTCAAAATTCAGCCACTTGTTTCAAAATCCACACATCAGTCGTTTCCCACAACATATTAGTTGGAAAAACCTATTGAAATCACGTAGAATGCTACAACTGTAATTAACTTTCGCGCAAATTTTATTTCCTTCAAATTAAACATTGTAATGGCTACTCATCAAATATCATAACTATATATATTGTATATAACTAGACATGAATAGAATAAATAATGATGTTATAAAAATTTCAAATCAATATTCCTTCATTTCATACTAAAATAAAGAAAACTGTTCTACCTTAAAATATAAAAGATTCTTTATTGAGTTATAATAAACAGTTGTAGTCATTAAATAGTTGTTTTATTTTTAAAATAATATTTCATACCTTTTAAGTATGTAACCTCCCGTGTGGATCCAGGTTAGAATAGCTCCACAGTAGCCAACGCAGGTCGTAAAAGATTACTAAAAAGTGTATCCAGTGTCCGAGAGTTTAACCGAGTGGGGTAACATGATGCCGCCATGATTTGAAATGAATAGCATTCTAACTATTCGCATCGTCTGGCCATTTCCATGTCCCACGATTTTTAGATATAATTTTTTCGTACCCATTAGAGATAAAAAAAAGTATTACAATATTTATATCAGAAATGCACAAGCATGAATAGGCCGCAAAACACATACACTCACTATAACTAAACCACATTTGACTATCAATCTCGCTCTTGGTTACTTACGAAAATTTAACTAAATACTAAACACTTATGTAATATTACGTATAGAATACTTATTTTTTTTGTTACGTTTTATTGTTTTCAACGAATACAAATTAAACTGTAATAAATATGCAGTAGATAGCATTACAAAAAGAATTGTTGGAATGCAAGCAGTTTTAAAACTGACCAGAAAGATTTGTCAGGATGTCACGAAATTTGACATGAAGGTTTGTGTCAAGAACATATGCAAATGATTAAAACTGCAGCATGATTAATTAAATGATTAAAACATTAAAAGACGTCCACCTCACCCTATAAATAATCGCTTTAAGATATGTTTGCCTTTTATCTGCTGCAGAAACCTCATCAGAGACGCCTTTACTATAAGCCCTAGTTGAAGCAAATATTTCTTGTTTTCGAAATTTGAAAAGGGAAGATTCATTGCAATGATAGAGACTGGGTCATCAACTTGACGGTTTATCCTCTAGTAAGAAGTTGTTGGGTCCAATGGACGAAAGTGAGTTCACAAAGAAGATGCGCTTTTCAGGATGTTCATGTGAAGTGTAGCACCCTGATTATCCTACATGCACATACAATCGACTACACCATTGTCTTTTATTTATTCATATCATTGAAAGTCATCTGGTTGACAATTATTTGCTACGGCAGCTATTATGCAGGCTATCTATGCACCCACCACCATATCGTTTCCCAAATTCGTTCAGGGTGGAACATTACTTGGAGGGATTAGAATGTGATAGAATGGAGGTAAGTCATCATCCGTGACGAATCGTAATTCCATTTGGATTCTGATGACTATTATGCTTGTGTTTGGAGGCTCCTTAAGGAGCTCTCCGAAGCTTCCTACTCTTTGCAGTGGCACATATGCCCACACATGCCGTGATGGCTTAGGGCAGGGGTCTCCAAACTACGGCCCGTGGGCCAAATCCGGCCCGCCAGTGTCATCTATCCGGCCCGCGACAGCGAATGGCTAATTGTTTATGTAATAGGTTGGATAAAAAAACGCAGAATGATAATAACTCGGTTTTATTTACTTGCTAGGTAAAGTTTAATGGCAAGCATAATGTGCAGAAAATTTAACTTAAGCATAACAACTGACAAATAATTGAAATGAATCCCACTAACAATATATTCGTCTACAATGTTTGCACGGTGAGGACGGGCGTTGTCATCCATAAACAGAAATTCAGCACCCATGGCGCCCCGAAACAAACGTACATGTTGTTCCAGAACGACATCCCGATAGATGTGGCCTGTCATCATTACACTCTGAACATGCAGGTCAGTTCTGTAACCAAGAATAATTCCTCCCCAAACGAGCCATCCTGCACCACCGTAACGGTGTCGTTCAATGGTGTTCTCTTGGTGGTAACGGGTACCTGGCGCTCTCCATATGAAAGTCCGGCGAGAATCAGACTGCAAACTAAAGCTGGACTTGTCGGAAAACATCACACAAGACCATTGTTGCGGTGTCTACAATGCATGCTCTCTACTCCAGGTTAATCGCAGGCGACAGTGAGTTGCGGTAAGTGGAACACATCTGACAGGCCTACGAGCATATAGACCAATGTGCCCTAAGCGTCTGTACACGGTCTGCCTTGAAACTGTCGTACCGGTGGCTGAAGAGAGCTGACGAGACAGGTCTGATGCTGTGCTCCGTCTGTTTCTTTTGGCAGTAACTGCTAAATACCGGTCCTCATTCGGCGTTGTAATTCGGGGGCGACCTGTGCTGTAACATCTACTCACATTACCATCATCTTGGAATCGTTGCCAAAGCCTGGAGATGACACTCTGGGCGATTCCAAGTTCCTCGAATATTTCCAGCTGGGTACGTCCACATTCCAGTCGTCCGATAATTCTACCACGTAAAAAATCATCCAAATGCTTCCTTTGTGCCATAACTATGCGGTTATTGCACTGAAAGGCTTTTAAAGCGCTTGTGAACAATTTTACTTCTTTGCCACCATTCCTTATATACCCCTCTCTTACACTCGTCATTGTGACGTACT
Source organism: Caerostris darwini (assembly GCA_021605075.1). Classification (NCBI taxonomy): domain Eukaryota; kingdom Metazoa; phylum Arthropoda; class Arachnida; order Araneae; family Araneidae; genus Caerostris; species Caerostris darwini. Next base: position 23,437 of record BPLQ01005877.1, read on the forward strand.
ATCCGCGCCATCTGGTGGTTTCCTGTAATTTGCATATTCTTCTTCAAGATGTGTGTGATAATTCTACAGGTGAAATTTTTATTTTAGAGTTCAATTTCTGTGTGATTCTGAATTATCCTTAATTTATGGACATGAGTGTATTAAAAGAGATTGTAGTAATTGAACCAGCGAATTTAGCAAGCGTATGCTCTCTCAGAGCGCGTACTCGGCGACTAGACTAGAAATTATAGATAATGGCAGAAAAATTAAAACGGTTTTGGCCCTTGGTACTTACTAGAGTAAACAATATGGCCCTAAGTCTGGAAAGTTTGGAGACCCCTGCTCCACAGTATGATTCCTGACACTATGACAGCTCAATTTGCCCGTTTGTGACATCGTTCAGTAAAATGTGTTATCATTCATAGTAGGGTCCCCAGAGGCATTTTCCAATAGGATAATATTCAACTATGCGAACCTATTGTGTCCCAGTAACTTAATATTAACGCACTGCCTGGGCTCATACTATCTTCATCCCTGATTTATTTTTATTTATCACTGATTCTAAATTTTTCTGATGACTTTAATCGACAAGTTGGATAGCATAAGAGTTGATCAAAATTGAGGCCCACTTATAGCAAATGCACTTATATCAAAGACTTACACTGAAGTAACAAAAATCATGGGATACCTCTTAATATCGTGTCGGCCCTCCTTTCGCCCGGCGAAGTGCAGCAACTCGACGTGGCATGGACTCAACAAGTCGTTGGAAGTCTTCTGCAGGAATATTGAGCCATGCTGTCTCGATAGACGTACATAATTGTGAAAGCGTTGATGGTGCAGGAGTTTGGGCACGAACAGACCTCTCGATGATGTCCCATAAATGCTCGATGGGATTCATGTCGGGCGATCTAGGTGGCCAGATCATTCGTTGGAATTGTCCAGAATGTTCTTCAAACCAATCGCGAACAGTTGTGGCCCGGTGACATGGCGCATTGTCATCCATAAAAATCCCATCGTTATTTGAGTACATGAAGTCCATGAATGTCTGCAAGTGATCTCCAAGTAGCTGAAAATAAGCATTTCCAGTCAATGTTCGGTCCAGTCGCACCAGAGGACCAAGTCCATGCCATAAAAAAACAGCCCACACCATTACGGAGCCACCACAAGCTTGAACAGCGCCTTGCTGACAGTTTGGGTCCATGGCTTCGTGGGGTCTGCGCCACACTCGAACCCTACCATCAGCTCTTACCAACTGAAATCGTGACTCATCGGACCAGGCCACGGTTTTCCATTCATCTTGGGACCAACCGATATGCTCAAGTGCCCACGAGAGTCGCTGCAAGCGATGTCGTTCTGTCAGTAAAGGCACTCGAGTCGGTCTTCTGCTGGAATAGCCCAAGAAAGCCAAATTTCTCCGCACAGTTCTAACAGACAAGTCCCTTGTACGTCCCACATTGATTTCTGTGGTTATTTGACGCAGTGTTGCTTGTCTGTTAGAATTTACGACTCTTTGCAGACGTCGCCGGTCTCGGTCGTTAAGTGCAGGCGGTCGACCACTGCGCTGTCCATGGTGGGGTGTTATGCCTGAAATTTCATACTCTCGGCACACTCTTGACACAGTGGATTTGGGAATGTTGAATTCCCTAACGATTTCCGAAATGGCATGACCCATGCGTCTAGCTCCAACTAACATTCCGCGTTCAAAGTCTGTTAATTCCCGTCGTGCGGTCATCATCACGTCAAAACCTCTTCACATGAATAACTTGAACAGAAATGAAAGCTCTGCGAAAGCACTGCGCTTTTTTACCTGTTCTACGCGATGCTACTGCCATCTGAAAATTTGCATATTGCTATCCCATGACTTTTGTCACTTCAGTGTATTTCACTGGATACCATAATAAACCTTTATATCTTAATACAGATCATGTTGCATGGTGAATTCAAACTAGAGTTAGTACTACTAGGCACTGGACCCTATACTTCTTTGTGAGTTTTCTTTCACTGAATGATCCTTTTGTTTTTATTTTGTAATCACTTATATTACAGGAACTAACATGCAAAATTTTAATCGCTTTTGTTAATTTCTTGGTTCGCTATTTTTTGTCACAATGAGTGTATAAACCTCCCGTGGTCTTCATAAAATTTTGTATTTCACTTCTAAATTACTTCTTGCGTGAAGTGATCAAGAAATCAAACTGAAGGATTTCTCGTCATAAATTTGTAAATTTTATAGTCACTATAAGGAAATGATAAGAAATTAATTCTTACAATTTTTAATATAATCTATGATTTCTTTTTTTTTTTTTTTTTCATACAATAAAAACTATTTATACTTGGGTAAAAAATGAGAATAACGAAAACTTCCCGTTTCAACATAGGGATGAATAAATCTCATTCACATTAAAACAATAAGATAACAACATAATTCCATACAGTAAGTAAAATTTCATGTGAGGGAACAACTTTATTTCAACATGTTTAATATACAATGTATGTAATTGATTAACAAAACTGAAAAATGTTCTAGCGTATTTCTTGATTATTTCTTCGATAAAAATGATAAAGATATTTTTATATCTTTTTTGCCAGTAAATAACGTAAAAGAAGAAATTTAAAAAAAAAGATATTTTTGTTTAGTTCTTTTATATTTATATTTTAGTTTATTCGTGAGAAAACTGCTCCGTGTTTATAACAACCAAGATAAAAAAAACCTTAAAAAGAACTTTTATAAGAAGATAAATTAGGATTGTGAAACAGCCACATATTTTAAACAAGGAGACATGATCTGGTAAACTTCAGCTATGTATATATTTTCTTAGTTTCTATAAATATAATTAAAATTTTTAATATTTTTATATTTGAAATAAAAATATAAAAATATATTCAAATTAAATCAAAGACATAAATTGGGAAACATCATGATAATAAAGAATTAACATCATAGTGTAAACACCACTGTAACGTCTCGTCCTGTACTAGACTTGTAACGGCTTCAAGAAGAGGGCCACTTTCAGGTTCATGGAAACACTAAGTTTTATTTACAAACATTATATATCTATATCTATCTATCTATCTATCTATACATATATATATAGAATTCTATTTAAAAAAAAAAAAATGAAAATGAAAGATATAAATTAGATACACAAGTGCAATTCACTCCAAAGTCAGAGATTTGCACGTCGTGTGCCCTTTTTATTACCTGTTATCCTAACATGACAACAACAAAAAAAATATCAAAGTTCTTGTTCTTTAAATTAAAATATTTTTTCATGCATGTTAAATACAAAGGATAACGGCACTTACGTATTAACGGTACCTTGGCGACAGTTGCGCCAATAAAGAACACACGCGCCAACCGCAGCTACAGATTTGGCGCCAATCTACACTTAAAATTTTTGTTCCAAATAATAAAATATATATGAAACACTTCATTTAAAATCAAAACGCTTTCAAAATATTTTTATTCCAAATAATAAAGATTGGCGACACTTAAAAACCGCCAAGGTACCTTTAATATGTGAGTACCAGGATAACTATGTCTTGTTGCATTTAAAAGAACCTCAATGACTCTTTTAAATGCAACAAGACATAGTTGTCGTTTGTATTTATGGATTATTTCCTGATTATTTTGTATCAATGGAACTATTTGAGATGATATAAATAATCCACCTTTATCAAGTTTCTGAAGGGCCAAAAAGATGGCATGAATTACAACTGTAAAAACAGAACAAAATTTATGTAAACACTCGGTTATTACCCCATTGACAAAAAACAATCGTGATACTATATGATAATTTGACTTTAAGTCGTCAGTATCAATTATTTTTGTAGAGCGAAAACGCTTTTCTGTGTGAATAAAAAAATTGAAAATAAATTGTAGGAGAAGTATTTGGTCGAAAGAAGCGTTCCAAATCTTCATTCGTTATCTTCATCTTAATTCGTTTTTTTTTAAAGAGACATTTTTTTTCTTAACTATTGAAATTTCTGGATTTTCCGAATTTACAAAATTCAATAAAAATTGCATTCTATTCCAAAAAGAAGAGTATATGATAGCCTTTTTTATAAAAAGGTTTAAAATTGAGATTGTTAACATGGTTATATAATGGATTCCATCATTTACGGCGTCCTTAACATAATATTTCTGTTCCCATTGGTTCATGGATTTGGTCTAGGTGCTGCTGTTAACCAAGTGGGATAAGAAACGACAACATTTCTATTCAACCTATTCCCAAAGAAAATAATTTCTGGTGGATTCATCCAATTTTATATTATCATGGGATTTCATGATTAATGTATATATACTTATATCATGACTAATGTATTATATCGCATTTTTTAAAATCTGAATTAGACAAAAAAAAAAAATTAATTACAAGTATGTCAATGGTGATATTATCAACAAATCTTATTTTTTAATTTTAAAATCTGCTTGTTTGTTCTTCATACAAATTCACAGTTTTCAATGAGACCTTTCAAATTTGGCATGTGTATAGCGTAGGCTACTTTAAGGCTTCCCTTCCTCCACCCTTGAGTTCTGTCTTTCAATTCCATAAAGGAATGAAAATGTTCGAATGCCCCGAGCCTAGTGGTATTTTCAAATTTCTACTGCCACCAATATAAAGTTTTTAAAAGGGTGTGTTAAAGTTTGGAAGCAAAAATTTTCAATATACCATAAGCTTTATATTAGTTATATAAAGCCTTCAATATACACTCACTGAGTGCAAAAACTTCATTAAATATATCAAGCATTTTTAAAAACTTTATTTGAAATGCATTTTACAGTATTGCGGGCATCGAGGTAGCACAGGCCCGGATATGGAGCTGTTAATTAGGGGTAACATGAAGAGCTGTGGGCTAGACAGACGAAGGATGAGCTGGGTTACTAAATTTTGTTGCCTCTTTTATCCTTACTATATCACTTCTTTTTAGATGAACCTGAAAAATAACGGTTTGGTATAAAAAATCTAAGAAAATGAAATAAAAATCAACATTAAGAAGATGAAAACATCTTAGAAACATTTAAGAAAATGAAATAAAAATCAACATTAAGAAGATGAAAACATCTTAGAAACATTTAAGAAAATGAAATAAAAATCAACATTAAGAAGATGAAAACATCTTAGAAACGTTTAAGAAAATGAAATAAGAATCAACATTAAGAAGATGAAAACATCTTAGAAACATTTAAGAAAATGAAATAAAAATCAACATTAACAAAATGAAAACATCTTAGAAACATTTAAGAAAATGAAATAAAAATCAACATTAAGAAGATGAAAACATCTTAGAAACATTTAAGAAAATGAAATAAAAATCAACATTAAGAAGATGAAAACATCTTAGAAACATTTAAGAAAATGAAATAAAAATCAACATTAAGAAGATGAAAACATCTTAGAAACATTTAAGAAAATGAAATAAAAATCAACATTAAGAAGATGAAAACATCTTAGAAACGTTTAAGAAAATGAAATAAGAATCAACATTAAGAAGATGAAAACATCTTAGAAACATTTAAGAAAATGAAATAAAAATCAACATTAACAAAATGAAAACATCTTAGAAACATTTAAGAAAATGAAATAAGAATCAACATTAAGAAGATGAAAACATCTTAGAAACATTTAAGAAAATGAAATAAGAATCAACATTAAGAAGATGAAAACATCTTAGAAACATTTAAGAAAATGAAATAAGAATCAACATTAAGAAGATGAAAACATCTTAGAAACATTTAAGAAAATGAAATAAAAATCAACATTAAGAAGATGAAAACATCTTAGAAACATTTAAGAAAATGAAATAAGAATCAACATTAAGAAGATGAAAACATCTTAGAAACATTTAAGAAAATGAAATAAGAATCAACATTAAGAAGATGAAAACATCTTAGAAACGTTTAAGAAAATGAAATAAGAATCAACATTAAGAAGATGAAAACATCTTAGAAACATTTAAGAAAATGAAATAAGAATCACTTATGTAACATTGTAACATTGTAACATTGTATTATATTAAGATGCATGCCGAATTGTATTTTATATGTATCAGTAATCTTTATAATTTGATTTATTAAAGACTTTTCAGTGATTGAAATCTAAATTTTATTAAAATAATTTAATTTTTTCTAATTTTTCTCCTACACTCCGTATTATGCCGATTTGTGCAATGTAGTAAATATCAAAATGCAATAAATTATTATTTTGTTTCGCCAAATTCAGTTCAAGGCCCAAATTGTTGTTTTTGTATATTTTTTCATTTGTTTCAAGGTCTTTTCACCAGGCCTGACTTTTTTTTCCAGTTAGCTCTAGTTACTTACAATGTATGCTTATTCAGCCTGTGATGCTATTATACCTAGCACATTAAAACAATTACAAATATTTTTGTTTTAATTAACGGCAATATTGATGTCCTTTCCTTTAATTTTCACTCTATAATACTTATCATTTCTGGCATTCACAGGAAAAGGTCCTTACGTTTTTTTAACACAGTCTACTCTGACAAATACATGTGAACACGGATCTAAATCCTTACGGAAAAATTCTTTTTTTACAATGGCTTTTAATTGGCTTAAAATTTTCCATTTGTTTTCGCAATTCGCTAGTAAAGGTATCTGTATAACTTCTATATTAACTGATAATATCTCTATCGGCATAACTTCCATCTAGCAAGTAAAACGATTGATGCTGCTAAGCAATATTTATTCCCATTTGATGTTGGGTATGGTCACATTATATCGATATAGATTATGCTAAATCTTTCATCAGGTTCTTCAAATGAGTTGAATTATGAATGTGTGTGCCGAATAGTTCCAATCTGAATTTTGGTTCTTGAAAAAATTATCCTGGAAGCTCCAGTGATTTACCATAAACCATTTCTGCATTAGAGTAGTTGGTATAATCACATAGAGATGCGCGTATACCAAGGAGTATAGTAGTTGGTAAAGTTTCGCTCCATTTGACTGGATTGCTGCTGCTGCTTTTAATACTCTGCGTTGTCTTTCGATTTTTTTCAATTACTTTGAGGACAGTAGAAAGTTGTTGTTTGCATTTTAATTTCGCAAACAATACGTAAACTTCTGAGCTGAACTGATTTCCTCATTCTGTGATCACACTGTAAATGACACCAAATCGACAAATGCAATTTGCACAAAATGATTTTGTGATTGTTTCTGTGGTAATATTTCCTATCTGTGTAACTTCCATCCAGCATGTAAAATGATCGACGCATGTTAAGCATTCCCGATGCATGTTAAGCATAGCACCATTTATATATAGCATTCCCATTTGGTAGTGGGTTTGGTCCAATTATATCCATATGGATTATGCTAAATCTTTCATAAGGTTCTCAAATAAGTTAAATTTGGAAAGTGTGTGATGAATGATTTTATTTTTTCTAGCAACTAATGCAAATTTTAACCCATTCTCTAAAATTTTTTAATATTCTTCCAAATGAATCGTGATTTAAATTGTTTCACTCATGTTTAATATCAAGGTAGTTCAAGTCTAAAATCAAAAATAGTCAAAAATAGTTCAAGTCCTATTTTTTTGAAAAAGCACTCATTCGAAGTGATTGTGAGTAGCGAGTAAACAGCAAAATACTTGGAGTTGAAGCATCACACTAGACTATTTTTCCAGAGGATAGTTATATTAATCAAAATTTAAATGTGTTACTACTTAATGATTCTTTTAGTTTTTTTATTGATTTGTTCTTCTGCAAATTTCTCATAATCGAAGTTTGAAACTGATTCAATTCAATTTTTCCCAGTTATGCATTTTATATTTGTTGAAAATTGAGAAATATATTGGAAATGTCTTAATTGCCTTGATGATGCTTTATTATTTTTCTGTTTAAGTATAATTGGCTTGTGATCTGTGAATATTGTAAACCTCGTCCTTCTAGCATATGCTTAAATTGTTTGATGAAAAAATAGATGCTTAAAAGTTTCCTGTCAGATGTACTCTAAGCTTTTTTAGTGTCATTTAACTTTTTGGAATAAAATATTATTGATTTCCAATCTTCGTCTTTATTAATAATCTTCGTCTTTAGTAATATCGTATTTATTTTTTTCATAAATCCAATTGTGAAATTAAAGACATCTGTATATAAATGTAATGTTAGATCTGGATTAAGAAAGCTTAATAAAGCATTATTCGTTAAATCTTCTTTGCATTTTTCAAATAATTTCTTTGCTTCTTCTGTCCATGTATTTTTCCTTCCATATTATTTGTTGAACTTTTTAAATGTTAATTTAAGGGAGATTGAGTATTAGTTACAATTTTTAGGTATCTTCTATAAAAGTGAATCATTCCTAAATATTTAAGAAGCTCGTGAATAGTTTCAGGAAGTTTATAATTTGTTATGTTTTGTTCTTTTTCCGGAAGAGATTTTGAGCCATTTGATATTGTCGAAATATCCCAAAAATTCAAATTTGTTCACTCTAATTACTGATTTCGATTTAGGTTAATGCAGTACTGTTGAAATCTATTAAATACTTACATAAGAGGATTTTTATGCTATTCCTCAGTTTGCTATTAAGATTTCATCCAAATACGGAAAAGTAAAATCTAGTCCTATAAAAACTTTATTAACAAATCTTTGAAAAGTGGGGGGAGCATTTCTTAAGCCAAAACTCATTACGTTACATTCAAAAAGTCAAATCAAAAGGATATTAATATCGCTGTTTTTTATTTATCTTCTCCTACTACTGGAATTTGGAAATATATTTAAGTAAATCAAGTTTAGAAAATATCTTTTTGCCTATTAAAATGAGATGGAAGTCTTCAGTTTTGGGTAAAGAGTAGCGATCTGGTACTACGATATCATTTAAGTGGCGATAAATCTCTACATCATCTCAGAGTTCCGTCTGTTTTGTGACTAAATTAAGTAGACTTGCCTATGGTGTTCGTATAATATCGTTTTCAAGTATAAAGTTGAATTCTTGTTGGATTATTTCTAATCTTTTAAGATCTATCTGTTTTGCTTTTGAATAAACTGGTTTACCATTAGTAATTATATAATGCTACACATTGTGCTTTGATTTAAAAATTAATAAATGAGGTTTTCTTATTTCCGGAAGTTGTGCTAAAATATTAGAAAATTTGAATCGCTTGAATTCTTAACATCAGTCGAATGAGTCTCAAAGTATTCAATTTGTGAATACATGTCAAAACTTTTATCAACCATAATCATCGATTTATCAATACCTTCATCTCTAACTACCAATATAGCGACCTGGTGGCCAATTTGGCTATCGCTTTGGCCTTTGGTACCCCAGGCTCCAGGTTCGAATTCTGAAAGTGACAAGAATGCTTGTTAGTGGTTCGGAATCCACTTTAAACTGTAAGTCCCGGTATGTTTATCCCTCGTGTGAGATAAGACCGTAGAGGACAAGATGATGACCGTAGAGCGAAAATCCAAACTAACTACCAATATATGTTTAATATGATGCTGCAATTTTTCCATACATAATGTTTTTAAAATGATGCCAGAAATATCATTGATTCCCAAGAATTTCATTTTCTTTAAATAGATAGCTCGGTTTCCTGTCGCCAATTTCAATTACAGTAAAAAGGCTTTTGATTCGTTTGTTTTCGCTTTCTTTAAATACATTTAATGAACACTGTTTTGAATATTTATTTTCGGTCTTATCAACTATTATGTCCCAAATAGTGTCTATAGATTTAGGTTCCCTTTGTGAGACAACGTAGTTAAACTTGGTATATTCCTTAGTTATACCTTTAATTTTAAATTGTGCTTCAATCTGATAAAACAAAATTTCTGACTTATCTATCCAGAAAGATGTAATTTTTACATTGACCATCATAGTTTCTGAAGAATGAGCATCATTGACTGGTTTTCTGTCTTCTCGGTATTTGCCCTAATATTTACAGCTATCGCATTTGGGTCACCAAAAATAATTTAGTGATTAATACATCACAAAACTTTATTTCTCTGTTCAAAAATAATTTTTCGTTAAAGAAGGTTATTTATTTTTTAAAGACATTGTTCTTAAAACATGATCTTCTAACAGTATATTTTTTACTATTAACATTCGTAGTCTACATTAAGTTGTAAAAATAAAGATTATATAGTATTTGTAGAGGTTACAAGCCCATAGAATCCAATTGATGAGGATATCAATACAAGACCCTACTCAGCCTTTATTCAAAAAATGGGTGACAAACAATTACTAACTTCACACATTCATAAAACAAATCTCATTATTTGTGTTAGATAATAATAGTAACAACACAAATTTATTAGGATAATATAAAATAGCATCATTTAGATACTCAATTGAATAAGAAATAAAAAAAGCGACGCTTTCTACTGTGGCGCGTCCCGTTTTACAGTTCATCTTGATAATAGCCATATTTTCCTCTGGAAGAAATGTGAGACTGAAAATAAACCTTTTAGTTCAAAAAAGGTTGAGATTCCAAAGAGATAGATTATGGTTTAGACTAGTATCTCCAAAGAACGAACCATCCTCCACATCATTAGAAAAAGGTTGCTGATAGATGAACAATGATGGGAAAAGATTCTTAGATCGATTAATAGTTTCTTAAGCTACAGATGGAGATAAAATCATTTGTATGGACTATAATTACAAGCCATACCAGGTTCAGCCGGTTTATAACTCGCTTAACGATGAAAGAATCTTGCGAATAATTCAGCCATCTTATTCTGCGGACATTAATGTAACAAAACATATCTGTGACTTTCTAGATAGAAAGATTTTTAGCAGTCAGTCGCTCCCACAAACATTTCAAGAATTGCAGAGAGTTATTTCAGACGACTCGAACATAGCACTCAAATCCCCCATTAACATTCTGATAGATTCCATGTCTCACAGGTGTTCAGTGTTGTCTTTCAGGAACACAGTACATCCTATTAAAAGTAATTTTCTTTCAACATATTACCTTCTTTATTCGCCTACTGAGAAATGAATTTTTCTTTCATATGAAAAAATTTAATAGAATGATATATTTTTTTTAACCATAAAAGGTTTTTTCTCTCTCATTGCTTATCATATCTAGATAATGAATGCATCAAATATTCTAAACTCTTACTTAGCAGCAATATTTTTCCAAAGCCTCAATAGCTTTTAATTGTTGTGAGCAGTATATATTCTATATTCTCATTAATTGTCTACTAACGGAGTCTTCAAATCTAGCATCCCCGTTAATAAAGCCACCCGTAAAAAGTGGGGAACCACACCCCCGTTTCCCCCTCTTTTTATGGGTCCCTCTTCTACTCTCTGATGATTACGTCTTAATCCAGTAGTCAAAATCTTTGCCACTTTTGACAGATCACTTCAGAAAAAAATCTCTTTTGATAATATCTCATACATGCATTTCAGGTCTATAATATTCTCACAGTAACATATTAATTTTTTAATTTGTCAGAAACAAAACTTTTTTTTTTTTTTTTTTTTTTTTGCATTTATTTGGAATTACACATTCAGTTATTCACAAAAAAAGTTGGCAACAATGTTGTTGTTTCATAATTCTAAAATCATTATACATGAAACGCAGCCGCTTTGTTATTGTTTATACTTTGACGCTGCGGACTGAATTGGCATTTTATGGATTTTGACTAGAAGTAAAAAATGGTTCAACTTCTGAATCCGGATATGGTGTCTGCTGGACCTCCAGGGAGAACTGGCCATATAGCCGTTAGTTATGAAAATTACGTACTAGTTTGGGGAGGCTATAGAGTAAGTTTTCTAAAGCATAATTTTATTTAATGTTAAATAACTTAATACAATAGTAACTAATAGTAGTACAATAGTAATAATGTAATATGTTTAATAATGTGGTAAAGTGGATTAATAGAAACAAAAGGAAGACATTAGCATTCTATTTAATATGTATGAATCAAAATGAAAACAAATATATTAAAAGAATAAAATGCACTCGGAACAAATCGGGTATTTCAATAAAAATTTGGCACCTTAAAATAATTTATCATTATCGTTATTAAGTAATTTTTATTAGGTAAAGATAACATATTAACAATAAAATCTTCATTCAATTCTTTTGTTCTAATTTCTTCGTCAAACCGTAATTTGCTTAACACCTATCAAGAAGTGATTTTGGTTGTGTCATTAGAGAAATATATGTATACCACTTGTAATTTATTTCTAACCAATTTTAATTAGTCTAAAACAAGCTTACATTAACTGGTTTAAATGTTAAGTAAAAAGTTTTATTTAAAAAAATATAAAACATACTTATGCAATTTTGCATCTATTGCTGGTTATTATGGGACTATTAATAAATAAAACTAATGAAGAGAATTGTTTTATGAGATAAAATAACTTGTGATGTATTGAAAGAAAACATTTCTATATATCTTTTATGTGACAGACTAGTCATCTCTTTGGCATACTTGTATTGTTCTACTGATATACTTTGTTGCTAATCTGCTGTTTTCCACCTTTTATTTAAATAAACATTAAATGGTAGCACTTCTTTAAGTTATTTCATTTAAAGCACTCATTTCCATTAAAATAAAACTAGAATTAAACTTTAGTAAAACAAAATATTAGCTTACAAACAAATATCAGTGTAGTGTAACGTAGGATAAAAATCATATAATTTTTACTCAGATGTATTTTATTGTCAAATCTCTACTCTTTATTAAAAAATCAGATGGTACTTTTTCTTCAGCAGAGCATCAGGCAAAAAGAAGATTTAAACTTTTTACTAAGAAATGTGATAAATTGATTTGGTGTAAATTCACTTGCTGCTATTGTGGAAAATATCAATAATGAATTGCAATATTTTACATAATTTATGGCAAAGTCTTTCTGAATTTGGATATCTTTGATATATCTTTCATCCATCGTAAAAGTAATATTTATTTTCCTATGTGATCATATGCAATTATTTTTTATTTGCAAAAAAACACTAGATGGCTTTTTTTCCATTGGTAAAATTTATTTTACCTTCGTAAAATAAAAGCAAATTTAACTATTTTGTGACTTGAATTGTCAAAATTATATGTTTGTCACAAACTCTTCTCACTCCTGTCAAAACTGCTTCTAAATTCAGAAGTGTAAACAAATTTTAATAAATCCCTTTCAGGTTTATTAAAATTTTTTTACTCTTCTGAATTATGTATTTAAATTTTTATTTTCAATGTATAATACCTATAATTTAAAATAGATGTTATAAGTTTATCAATAAAACATTATATTTATGTATGAATAGATGTAAGTATTTAGGTAGAAAACATTTGTATTAAAACAACAATGCTAAATTCATTTTGTTTTTAGGAAAATCCCGGAGTTGCTTCAAACACCTATTTTTCTGGTGCAGAATTGTACATATACAGTTGTATTTCTGAAAAATGGTACATATGGCTATTTTTTATATATATGAATCTTATCTTTTTTTTGTAGTAATATCCTTATAAATTAAAGTTAAATTAAAAAGAAAAATTCGTTTTGTTTGTATTATTTATATTATTTTATTTATTGTACAACAAATTTCAATATGATTTTAAATTATAGCTAAAAAGTTTTGCCATAGAAATGCAGTTAAATTAATTAAAAATTTTATTGTTTTGTTAATATTTTATTTGTTTATAATGTAATACTAATATCTTTGCAAATTATTTTATAAAATTGATTCTTGGTTTTGTTTTAATATAGTTATTTATAGGAAATAATCTTGTCTTGTTCTTTTATTAGCTATATATAATTTTCAGTAAAATTTTATTGATATGCACTCATTACGTGGACTATACAGCCTAAGTGAAATTTGAATAACTTGTAATTTAGCAGTAGGTACTTAAGAAATATTTAATTATCCATTGAAAAAGATGTTTTTTTGTTATTTTTTTCTGTTTTTTTTTTTTTTAATTTATCTTATATTAAACTTCCTAAGCTTTTTTTTTAAGTGTATTGTAATAACTTTTCTCCTAATCTTTATGTCTCATGGCATGATGATTGGCCTTGACATGATTTTTTTTATTTCTTAATGAAAAGAAGTACTGCCAAATAGTACTTTTAAAAAATAGAATTAAAAGTAAGTTTTTATTATGTCCGGTAAAATCCTTTCAAACATATGCCTTTCCAAATTTTTTTTACCAGGCAGGAGAATCTTAATACCATCCATTGAACAAATATCTTGAAGGGGATAGACAAAATAATAAAAGCACAGGTGTATAAAGGAGCACAGATTGAAAGAAATGAGCCTATTGGCAATCATGATAAGTAAAGGAGGATTCTGAGAATCCAAACTCTAAAATGTTTAATCTAACAGCCTTTGCCAGTCATAACCCTTTTTCTCCAGTCCAACTTTCTTCATGATGCATTCAATTTCATGAATCAATTCTACTAAACATTTGCAATTTAGCCAATAGAAAACATTTGCAATTTAGCCAATAGAAAACATGATATTTTAGATAACTACAATGATTTGAAAGTTTTTTATGAATCATGCTAATTAGAGAAAGCTGTTTTTTTCTACTAATTTGAATGTGTTTAGTTCTTGATTTGTATCTAGCTTAAGAGTTTGAGAACAGGCACTTCAGTAGATTAGAGAGATAACAGGATGCATTTTTTTTTAAAAAAAAAAAAAAAAAATACTAGTTTAAAAGTAATATTATGAAGGATATTTTTCATAAGAAATTGAATATTGGTTTGGTTTGCCGCTCTACTGTCATCTTGTGCGCACGAGGGCTAAACAGACCAGGATCTACAGTTAAAGTGGATTCCGAACCACTCGCAAACATCCATGCCACAGCCAGGATTCGAACCTGAAGCCTGTGATGACAAAGGCCAGAACACTAGCCACTTGGCCACCAGGCCGCATGAAAAACTCAGATTTATTTTGATCCTTCGTCAAACAGCTTTTATGCAACATCCAATGCTGCAAATATTGCTTAAAGTGATAGGGATTCTGACTCTTAATTAACCATTCAATGTTTATAAGAGGTGCAGATAATAGAAGGAGCATTTTATAAAGATCTTTGTTTCACCATGTCATTTGTTTAAAAGCTCAATTTGATTAAATTTATTAGAATTAAACTTTCTGTAGCATGATTAATTACTTTAAAAACCTATTTAAATCAGTTAAGCTTGGCATTAAGAACAATAACTATTTTTTTAATATTATATTTTCTCTGCAAAGTAACTTTTTATATCTAGGTTTATATTATTCTTAGATATATAACCTTCAATATGCTAGTGTCATTTTTTTATTGAAAATTATTTATTAGCCCAAGTTCTTTTATAACTTAAGGTATCTAAAAAAGAATGGAAATGTAAGCTTCCCACCTGGTATGTCTGGCTCAACTGCAGTTGTCATTGATGATGCATTATATGTGTTTGGTGGTTATGGCTATCATGGTCAAGGCTGTACAAATCTTCTTTTTAAATTTGATTTGGAAACTTTCATATGGTCAGCAGTTGAGCCTGAAGGTGTACCCCCAATTCCTGTAGATAAAATGGCTGGGTGGCAGTATAATAAAAAGTGAGTAGTTTGTTTAAAATTCTGTCTAAAAATTCATTATTTTTCTCTCTTGTCTAATACAAGACTTTCAGAATTCACCAACATGTAACATACTCATAGAACATAAATAAGCATTACTCATGGTTTATCATAGGAAGTTCTGCTTTATTATGCTTACAAGTAAAAAAGGTTTGAAATTCTATTAAGTATCTTAAAGAAAATAGGTTTATGTTATATGCATGAGAAAATTACCAGAATTAAATTTTTTTTTAAATTTCTAAATTACCAGAGACACTGTTGAAAAATATTACGAAAATGTGCATTAGTTTTATTTCAAATAACATTAAGTAGTGATAGTGAACTCATGATTTTGATGTTTTCTCATTCAGAAATATATTTTATTTAACAGTATAAATTATGAAATTTGCAGCTCTCTTATTAAAGAATGTTAGATATCATTACAAATTGACTTGTACTATTAATTATACATAACAAACATTAATAAAAACTGAGGCATATCTGAAGATGTGGCAAAATGAAGTCAAATGTTGCAGTTTTAAGAATAGTTTTAATATATTTTTTTTAAAGAAATCATGATTTAGATTAGATAGCAAACATTTCATTTATTCCTAACAGCCACATTTTGTATTTCTAATAACATTCTGCATATATTATAAACTTTCAATATGTTAAATTTTTGCATGAAATATTTTCTTCATAAAATAATTTTATGGTGTAAATACTTTTCAGTTTATGCTTTCTATATATTCAGTATAGGAAATATAATATAGTGAATTTATTAAAAGTGCTTTTTTTTTAAAATCTACTTAAAACAAATTTTTTTGTAGATGTATTTTGTTGACATTAGACATAATGATTGTCTTAATGCTTACCAATTTTTATGGACCTTCCTTAAAATTTAATTTTTGGATTTTAAGGAAATAATAGATTATTCCTCAAATTTTTAGAATAAAAAAATTATACACTTATCAAAAATAAAACAACCTATCTTGATTTTGAAAAATAAGGCATACTTTAAAAAAAAATATATATATATATTTTATTATTGCCCTGAAAATAATACAAAGGGCTTCTTTATATCATTATCTCCATCTTATAGTATGATCTAAAATGACACAAAATTAAATTTCTCAGATTTTATGTATTTGGAGGATTTGGAAATCCTGATACTGGTCCTTCTCATGAATTTCAGTTTGTGTTTTATCACTTATTATGGGTAGGTGGCTTATTGTTATTTAATTTATAATAAGAAATTTTGATCTGATTTAATATATTTTGTAATTATTTATTATATTCTTTCTTTTTTTTTTTTTTTCTCCTCCTCTCTCCCTTTTTTTTTTTTTTTTTTTTTTTTTTTTTTTTTTTTTTTTTTTTTTGTGTGTGTGTGTGTAGCGACTTAAAGATTCGATACATTTTAATGTGAAACAATAGTGAATACAAATTTGCATGTAGAAATAACAAAATTACTTTATTAAATAATTTATTTTTGCCAATAATGAAGAAATTGATGGTTAGAAACTATTTTAAGGGCTTGCAATTTTTTAAATTAATTTAATTAATTTTTGTTAGTTTTAATTAAATTTTTTTTTAAATTTTGTGTTTGAATGTAGAGTAAAATAAATTGAAATTTTACTGTTCCATGATATTTCTAATATATTTGATAAAGAAAGCACTCTTTAATAAATAATAATTTTTACTGCTCACACACACACACATATATAATTAATTTTAATTCTTAAAGAAAGATTAAAATGTGTAAATAGTATTAGAAAGTATTTAATTTTTAAACATTCAGTATTGTATCCTTTTAAAATAAATACCTATAAAATTTATTTTTAAAATGTTTTAGAACTTGTAAAAATTTTTGATTTTAAAATTTAATAATATAAAAAAATTTAATACTTCTCATCATACTACACTTTTCATATTTAGTAATTTATTCGGTTTTGCATACGATTTATTTAAATGTCTGTCTTGCTAATTGAAAAAAAATTAATTTCTCTCTTTTTTTATTTGTTTATTTTTCCTATTTGTCTATCTTAATATGTACTTGTCTTAAATAGGAAGAAATTAAAATTTTAAGATTTAGAAGTTGAATTATAAATGGAATGCAAAATATTTTGGATCTTATTATATATGTGTATTACTTTATATAAATAATTATTAAACATATTATATAATTGTTAACTTATTATTCATTTCTATTTTTTATTGATTCATTATTCTTTTCTTTAGCGTGGCTGGACAAATCAATTTTTTGAATATGACCCAAAGAAAAATACATGGAGTAAACCATTCACCACCGTAAGTTAAGTTTTTCAAAATTATAACAATTTTTTTATGTGTTATTATTACTTACAAAACAAAAACTGAAGTTGATAGTTTATTGCATTAAAAAAGAAGTATTTTAGAAGTTTTGTAGTTTATTCAATTCACAACCAAAAATTTTATTTTAATAATACATTTTAATGATTTGAAAATATTTATTTTATTTTTGTAGAAAGATGCAAAGCAGCATATTTTAGTTATTGTATTACTGAATGGAAATCCTATTTAAAGAAAACAAACTAGTTTAAACTAGATAATTCTTTTTTTTTTTAGAAAGTATTTAGCTATAAAAATTTCTTATTCTTTATTTTAGTATTTTTAGTCAGGCTTTGAGCTTAAAATGCCACAAATATTTGTGAATTTGCTATTATAAGCAAATTCTATCTTGTCAAGCATATTACTGATGTAACCTTTTCTAAAGTTAGTGGACCAAATACCAAAGTGGAGTAATCCTTTACTTTTTCCTTGCTATTTGAATAGGATTTTAAGTTTTGAAAGAAGAAATGTTATAACATTTCGTAAAATTCTTTACTCTTGAAAAAAAATGTATTTCATCCGGTTTTAACTGAGAATGGCTTTTATAGGGTTTCAGGAGATTAGGCTATTTAGTAAATCTTATTTTTTTTACTTAAACGAAAACAGAATTTTTTTTTTCCCCCTCAGCTGAATCAAAGGACTACATTTTCTTTCTAAAGCCTTTCTTTCCTTAAATCCTTGGGCAATTATTTTGCAGAACTAGCTGAATAAAAAAAATTTATTGCTTCTAAATGCATGCTTGTCATTCAGGAAAAATATCTTAAAAAATTTATATATAACATTTTAAATTCTTTGGGTTAAAAGTTATTAAAGTTGTTTTTATATAGATAGTGTTAGGCATAAAAATAAGATCATTGAAACTACAACTCCTTTCAAATTGTGAGATGTTAAAATATCAATAGTTTTTTTATAGCCACCAAAAATTTTAATGGCAATATCTAGGCATTAAATGAAACACTTGGGTTATGTGTTATTAATCTACACTTTACCTAAGTTTATCTGAGGTGTATATATGTATAATTTGGGCTGACATATCAATCCAATTAATTCGATGAGCAATAAACCTGCTAGCCAAGGAAGTAATTGGATATATTAAACTATTTTAGGACTTGTGCAGATCTTGCACTATCCTTCTAAAAATTGGTCTTAGGTCAACTTTGAAAATCAAAAAGAAAAACATGCTTTGAAATTTATGATCAATGATTGTTGAGTGTTTGGCAATCCATGATAGCCTACATTTTATGATTAATTTGCATTTTCCTTAACACTCAATGCATTTATTCATATTATAAAGATCATGTATGAATTCTTAGAAAAAAATTGACATTCATTGGCTTGTAAAGTATAGTACACATTGGCTTTCTTATGCATTTTGAAAATTTCTCGCAGCGATTATATGAATGTGAGAGAATATTCAGCAATATGTAGAAATAAAATTGTGTGTAGTGGTTTTTTGTCAGATGTAAATCATAGTAATATTTTAAATATTAAAAGCTTGCAAAAATTATACTGCTTATCAAAAGTATAAATTTTAGATAAATTAATTACTTATAAGCAGTTAATCACATTAAAAGTAGAATAATGAACAATTCCATAAGAAAGACTTTTGTAGATTATTGACAACTTGCTCATCTATTTAAAATCATTACATAAACATCAAATAAAAGAAAGATATTCTTTTCATTATGTTAAAATCTTTTCCTAAGGGCACATTACCAAGTGCTAGAGCTGCACATGCTGCTGCCGTCATGCAAGGAAAAGTGTACATATTTGGAGGACGCCATGATGTACATCGAATGAATGACATGCACTGTTTAGACATGGAAATAATGCATTGGAGTGGAGAGTATGATTACTCTTTTCTTAATTTTTAAAATATTTTTATGTGTGAAATTATGTTATGATTTTAATTAAAACAACCTTTGAAATAACATAAAAGAATCTTCCTGTTATAAAATTTGAATGTGTTACCAAAGTTATTTTCTTTTTATTTATTAGAAAAAAAATAGGACAGTTGTTTATTTTTCCATAACTTAGATTAAATTTTAAATATTTCTTTCTTGAAATGAAAATTTTTTTTTTGCTGATATGGTTAAAATTATCAATTACAAGCTTTTCTGAAACTTATTCAGTTGGAAATGTTTTAAAACAATTTGGTTTTTATGATAGTAAGATGTATTTGAATCATTCAGTTTTAAAAATTACACAACTTAGTACGCGACAAGGAAAAAATAAGCGTTTATTTCAAATTTTAATAGAAAAACAATATTCAAAACAAAATTCTTAAAAATAATAACTTGGACGTTATGGGTGTTTGAATTACTAATTCCTTTATTGTCAAGTATAATATAGAAAATTTAATTTTTATATTTTTTGTAGCTTAGATGTAAGAATTTCATTTTATGAATTTTAATTTTATTCCAATAGCAAAGATGCCAATTACTATGGAAAACAACAAGGGTTTTAGATTATCTATTTTTTGTGGCAAAATTAATATTTCTACAGAAATTTAAAAATGTATTTTTTGTTTATTACTATCCCAACTTAATATAATTAAAGTACTTCCATTGATTTTGAGAAAATGACACTACTTTTTATCAAATCGGAAAATGTTATGCAATTCTTTTAATAGCTGTAACTTAGTAGCATTCAATTTTATTCAATAATTCACACAAATAGTATAATATTGAGATTACATTTTTGTCATCAAAAATTGTTAATTTGTGATGTTTCACTTAAAGGGATAGAATTTATTCAGAAAACTATGAACCTATTAGTATATTAAAAGTATCTGAAATATTACTGAACAAAATCTCATTTCTAAAGTTGGTATCTCTGTAGTTGTATATTTGTTACAAAATAAGTTATAAGATTGTATAAAATAAATTGAAAAAGATTAAATATGTTTGAAATGTACATTGAGTGAAAATTTTGAAATATTGAATTAAACTTATTGGTTTTTATACTTAAATATATTCGGATTTTTAATTTGATGATTTTTAAATATATATGTTTCTCTTTCTTAGACTCCCCATCAAAGGTCCAGTTCCTATGGGTAGATCATGGCATAGTTTAACTGCTCTTTCTGAGCGATATTTAGTTTTATACGGGGGCTTCAGTCAAAATAATATTGTTCTGAGTAAGTGTTCATCAAAGCAAGTTTGCTATTTTGTTAATTTCTTTTATAATTAAAATAAAAATAGTCTTCTATAGCCATTTCCATTATATATATAATTTCTCAAAGTTTGTGTGTGTCTGCCTATGCATGTCTACAATTTACACCCAAAATTGGCAGGGATACTTCTAATACAAAAAATTACCCAATTTGGGATATTAGGTTTTACGCCAATTAGGGGATTTTTTGTGGTTGGCGAATTCATCTTTGATTTAATTTTTAGTCTGTTGTACTGCATTAGATTTTCAACAGCTTCTTCTGACTGATATTCTCGTATCTTCATCTCCGAATTTTCGAAATTTGATAGTCATAGGAGTGCCTAGCCCTTCTCATGCAAATTGAGAGAAAGAGTTCGTCCGACTTCACATAAATTTGCAATGCTACAGAAGAAAAGAAAATTATTCAGTCATACCAGAATTGACTCTAAACAAAGAACAGCATGTAGATCTATATTAAATATGGAGAATTAAAAATTAAATTTTACTTTTTAAAATTAAAAGAAACTTCAAGTTTTCTTTTTTTTTTTAAAAAAAAAAAAAAAAATTTTTTTTTTTTTTTTTTTTTTTTTTTTGCTAGTGAATTTCTTTGATGTTGTTTTGAAAATAAAGAATACTAAGCAATGGTATAATGAAAAAATGAGTTTCTTAATATACATTTATTTATTTTTATCTTATTCTATTTAATATTTATTTTTTATTTTATTTTTTTGCTATAAAATTGTTTTGATCTATGTAAAGATGAATATTTTTTATTTGAAATTTGGAGAAATATATTTTTTTTTTCATTATTTATTAACAAGCACATTATAAAATAAAAGGTTTTATTATATAATTGAGAGGATAATAAAATAACTGCTATTCAAAGTCAAAAGATTTGTTATATCAGAAATAAAATAATTCTGTGGCATTAATGCTATTTTTACTATATTATTAGCCAGTCATTTATATTTAATTTTTATTGTTAACAGATTTGGATTCATAAGACTAATTTTTTCTTCCCCTCAGGTGACTGCTGGAGGTTTGATACAGTGAATCATACTTGGCAACCCATAGAATTACCATTTGAAAAACCTCGATTGTGGCATTGTGCATGTCTTAGCATATTTGACGAAGTTCTCATATTTGGAGGATGTACTACAAATATTTTGGACCTGGAGCGTACTCCTGTAAGATACATAAAACAATTTTAATCTTTAAGATCCACTTTTACAGTATTTTTTTTCTGCTAAAAATTAGAATTAAATTTATTAAAAAAAATTCTGACCATTTTTTTTTTTATCCTATAGTTTGCTTTAATGAAATTATAAATGCATTTATAAAACATTAAGCAAATTTATCAGCTTTTGTGGACTCTGTAGTCCGACCACTAAAAGCTTGGAATGTTTAATTACAAAAGCAGACAAACCAATGACTTATTAGGAGTGTTAGTCAGAAATATGCAGCATAAAACTGCTTTGAAAATAAGGTTTAATAGTTAATGTGAAATTTTTTTCATCTAGTTTTTCTTTTATTGTTGTGCAATTTAAAATTTTGATTATTTAAAATTAAAGTACTTAATATTGCAATTAAAATCCTTCCTAAAGGATATTTTCTGCCATATGATACAGCTTTCAGTTTGGACGGTCTGCTTGCTAATTTTCCATACAATCAATGGTGGTCGGTTTATACATAATAATTCCGTCTTATGATATCTTCCAATTTCCTTAATGATCGCTGTTGCAATTATGCATCCTAGTATTGCATAAAATATTAAAATGTAGTAATTTCTTGTTTGTGTTTGAATTCAGAGTAAGTTACTGAAAAATATATATTGCTTCACTAAAAGTTACACATTGTTAATTAAAGAAAAGAAAGCAATTTATCTATTTAAAAGCAGCAACTTCTTCACACTTGCATTATGTATGCCATATTTTTAACATTTTTTAGAAATATATTTTTGATTTTCTTATTTAAATAAGAAGATAACAATAGTGTTTTTTATCCCATTTTTAAACTTTCATATTATGGATACTAATTTATAAACATATTTCTTAACAGATTAATCATGCTAATTAGCTATTTATGTACTATTTTATAAGGAATTATTCTCATAAAAATAGCACATAAAATTATTATGCTATGTAATAAACAATTATTAAATTCAATTAATATTTCTTTTGCATCCCTTCATTATTTTTCATACTATATTTTACACAATATTTTAAGTTCTATATTCGTTTTCAATTATGATCTAGTTTTAATATTTTTGTCATAAATTTTTAAAAGGGTAAATATTAAAAATGTCTGTTTTAAAGGATTTATTACAACAAACTATTGTCATTGCTGTATATAAGTGAAAAGTTTAAATTATTTTTTCAATAGAAATGAAGGCACCTTTTGAAAGCATTCATTGGGATTCTGCCCATTATTTTAATGTATTTATTTTTATTGCAGGAACAAGCTACTGATATTGTTGTCATAAGAACTTATCCAAAATCACTTTTCAGGTATGATATACTCAATTGATATGATTTATTTTAAATTATAATTGATGCTAATTAAAATTCTTCAACTTCTTCTATTGACTTAAATGTTCATTGTTAGGCCTCCTCCGTTTTGCTATTTGGTTGCATTAGGTATTTTAATTAGTTTAATGCCTTAAAATCCCCATTGATCTATATGTATTTTGATCTTCCTCACTGTCTTATTCATGTTGATTTTTGTGTGAAAGTTTCAAAAATTAAAGATGTTGTATACTTATAGCTAGTAGGATCAAATTTCATAAGATTAATATTTAAATATTTGACAGAATTTGCAATGACTGTCTCATTGAAAAACAGTTTTTTTATTATGTATTTCAGAGATGGTCATGATTTAAAAACTATTTAAAAGAACAGATCTAATAATTATCTTATAAAGCAACCATTTTGTTTTTCTTTCATCTCAGAAATATTCTGAAATCATTAAAATGATGGTTAACTGTTTTATTTTTTTGAATTATTTAAATGCTGAATATTGTCTTAGACTGCAAATACCAAATACTCATTGAAATTTGTTTTTCATGTATTTTACGAATAGCAGTAGTTTAAAATCCATTTAAAAGAACAGATCGAATAGTTTTATAGCATTTAGGCAATATGGAAATTGAAGTATTATAATATATGAGTAGCATAAAATAAATTATTTTGCAATAACTGTTAATTTTGTTTAATTTACAAAAGATTTATTCAATTTTGCCATGTCTCATTTTTCATCTGATTTCACCTAATTTATTCAGTTTATAGATGAATTTATTTGTGTAGCTGTAGCATATTAGTTTCTTGCATGCATTAATTTCTTGAAACCACCCTGCATATACATTAAGAATGTAGTATTTATTGTATTAATATTTTTCAATATAAAGCTTTAATAAACATTTTGATTTATGTTAACATTTTAAAATATTTTATTATTATTTCATATACTCTTAAGAATGACCCACTTATAAATGTGTTTTGATTTGAAGAAAAAATGTTTTTATTGAAATAAAAAAAAATTATTAAAAAAAAAAATCAATTTATGTTACCTGTTATAGAGTACTTATACTATAGTTTGCATTTAAAAATATTTTAAATATTTTGAATATAATATCAGTAGACCTAACATTATTTATTTGCATACCAACATTACTGAAAGTCCTGGGGTACATTCGTCTGCATTGAGCAGCAAAATTATTTTAATTATCTGCATGATAATTATAGAGAACAACACGTTCTATCTCATATTGTAAGAAATGACTGCAAAAATTCTTCAGGAATGCTTTTGCTTTAATTTAACTGAGGGGCAAAAAAAAAAAAAAAAAAAAAAAAAAAAAAAAAAAAAATGGTGGAAAGTAAAACTTTAATATTGTTTATTTATTTTGTAATTAAATAGTACAGCTTGTTATCTGAAAAGTCTTTGAATCTGTCCAGAATTTTTTATTGATTCCTAACATGCTTTTTGGTGACGTTTTCATGTTTGTGACACACAGACTTAAATCCACAATCAATCAATCAATCAATCAATATTTAATTCAGCAGATCACAAATATAAGACACTGTCTAATAAGTGTTATTGATTTTTATATACAGGATGTTTGAAAGGAGATTCCATGTGTTTTGAGAATAAATGACTATAACTGATAAGGTTTTAACTTAATAGAAGAAAGATATGAAATGATGAAAATGATATGATTATTATGATGTGCACAGCCAAATGTACTGGATGATTCTGGTTCAAATTCACAGGGGGGCATATATTGACTTCAAGAGAGGTTATAAGTATTGTGATAGGGTGTATGTAGTACAGTAACATCTCCTTAATCCAGCATTTGATAATTTGGCACATCATTGACTTTGATCGTTAGATAGTAACAATGCTGCTTGCAATTGTCAGATATTTATATTATATGCATGGGCTCAAAATGTGCATAAATGCATTAAATTTGTATGTATTTTAATTGTTTAAATTTTAATTTAGATTGATTTATCTTTGATATTCCCTTTAAAACTTTATGCGACTTGATAATCAAGCAACATTTCTAATCCAGCACTGCCATGGTCTCAAACCTGTGAGAGATTACTATATCTTGTATTGACAATCAGATTAACTAGTGGTAGTTTTCCAGGTTTTCTCTTGTACCACACATAAATACAATATCCTTGTATGATTGTTACTTGTCTATGGATTCTTTGGTTTTTACATGTGGAAGAACAGGTCTACTGTTGTATGGAATAAATTAACTAAAATGATACAATTCCATTATGTGATATTTCTATAATACTTTTATCGTTTTTTAAATCCCAACTTGTGTTTATTTAAATCTTTGGGTACTTTTTTTTTTTTTTTTTTTTTTTTTTTGAATTAATATTTTTGTATATTTTATTTAAAATATTTTTCAGATCATGTGTAGACAAAACAATTGACTTTCCCTGTAACATTTGGGAAACATTGCCGCACAATATACAAAGTGTTCTCCAGCTTCGCTTTGGCTACCGATCACGACATCTCATTGGCTCTTGAATTTTGTTACCTGGTCTGTATAGAAGTTCAAATTTTTCCACAAAACTTGTATTTGTGGTTTCATTTATTGTGGAGATAATCATTTTTTGTGTATAGATGTGTTTGTCCTAATAGATAAGTTTTGGTGTTATACCTGCATACCTGTCAAACCTGCATTAAAATATTATTTGTAGCAGTTAAGAGTATATGATACAATTTTTGTTTACTTTTTAAGCTGTGTTAATTTTCTTATTTTTCATTGACATTATTAGCCATTTGATATTAATGACTATTACGATGTGAATATGTATGTTGTATATTAAACCTTTTAAAAAGGTGTTACTTATATAATTTTGAGTAAAATCATTTATAGTTTTTCATGAAATTAAAAGAACTTGTTAATCGAAATAACATATTTAAAGAAATTTAGAATTTTTCTCCTTCATTCTTGCACTACCATGTTTAATTTTTCTTCTACTTTGTTATATTTCCTCATCTTCAGTAATTATTGCTCATATAATTTTTATCTAGAAAAGAGAATTGGCTTTTCATAAACATCTTATCTTGTTATCTATATAGTTTTCAAAATCATTTTTGAAAAAATAGCAATGTAATTGAAAAATTACATCCTGTTTTCCATAATTTTGTTTTGATTAAGAATTAATGAAAGACATTAAATTAATGGGAGAAAGAAAAAGATCTGAATGTGTGACCAAAAGTTTTCATTGTATTTTTAAAATGAAGTACAAACAAATCGGGCATGATTTTATGAAAAGTTCTTCATTTGTTTTCCTAGTCAATTTTTTAAAAATGATTTCTAGTTTTGCTTTTCTAAAAAGTTTTTTAACATTTTTTTAAAAATATTTCATTTAATATCAAATTTTTAGTCACTTAAGTATCTTAATAAGTTCTATTCCCACCTCTTTTTTTTTATGATCATACAACTACATTCTACTTCACATAAAACTCGTTTTATTTTTTTCTTTCTAGTTATGCTATTTTTCTCTTTTTCTTAAAAAATTCAGATTATTAATTTTATTATATTCTCTTCATAATCATAAATTATTTCAACTGTTGATGAGTAATTCATTAATATTAATGTAAAAGTTTTCATAATTTAGATTTGTTGCCAATAATAAATTTTCTGGTAGATCTGTTTTTTTTTCACATTCTGATTGTCATTTTTTTAAAAAAAATTTGTCTTTTATAATTGAATTGATAACAAAAGTATAACTTTTTCAATTTGTCTAATTTTTTGTTGTTTCTTATTCCACTTGGTTACCAACAACATCTCAAGACTAAGTCCATGAATCCTGTGTGTCTTAAACCGATGATGCCTAATTTTTAAATGTGATCATGACGACAGTTAAATTTTCATTTTTAGTCATTCAGCTGTGGGATCTAATTTATGGAATGTAAACTAATTTGAGTTCTTTAGATATGAATTAAAACTAATGCAGATAGTCTTAAATAGTTTTGATTTGAATTGAAAATAAAAACTTTCAGATAGAAAATATTTATCCATCAGTATATAAATATTAGTTTGTCATATTTTTTTATTGTAAATACTTTTTTTAAACAGTTTTTCTATACTGAATGTTATTTTTCTATTTACCTATAGTTGTTGTGTGAAGTATAAATGAATATATTATTCATTTAGACGATAATTCAGAACTGGCAATTTTTAAAAGAATTCATTTTAAGAAAACCTTTTACAAAATATTTTTTTCTGTAATCCATTCAAAAGTATGCATTTCCCATTATTTCATTGTTTAGTTACATAATTGTTGTAAATTTATTTACATGGTTACTTTTATTTTGAAAATTATCTTAAGCAATGTTCCATGACAATGTACATTTATTTTTTCTTCATTTATATACCAAGTTTCTTTCTAGTATCCAAACATGAAATTTTTATGGTGAAAGCTAATTGCAATTGATTTTTTCTCTTTCTGGTTATGGGACAATGAACTGTCTTTGCAAACTATAAACAATCATTTACTTTCACTATTAATAATTAGATGGAATCAGTGTGATTGAATAGCAGTGTGATTCCATATTATAAAAGACCTTAGATTCTATTTTGTATGATTAAAAGTTGTGTATTTCATTGATATTCTAGATGCATATGTAATCCAAATGGCATCAAACATGCTGTATTTTGTCTCTGTGCCATAATTTGTTTGGAAAATATTTGTACATGTATGTTGCTATACATTTCTTTTAAATGATAATGTTATGAGGAAATTGAAAAATTGAGTTCTTTTCCAAATAATTAGAAATTTATGATCATTAGCATTTGAAAATGTTACTCCTTTTTCAAAAAAGTCATTACATGGGTAAAAATAATAAAATTTGTAACATTAAAGTTCAACAAGGCTTGGTGTTTTTAATCCTGTTATGTAAATGAAGTGTTTAACATTGTTTGGATAATATAGGGAATGGATTTGTATAATAATTTAAGAATATTTAGTTTGTCAAATTTAGAAAAATAAGGATTCAATATTATTATTAAGCAGTTATATTTTCTGTTCGAATGCATGATAGTTTTCATTGTAATTTGAAAGACAATGTCTTTCACATGTTTGGTATAGCCCGATTACTGATAGTGTGGGAAAATTAGCACACAGCCATGTCAAGTGGATTTAAAAAGTATGGGATTAGGAAAGGAAATGTTTAGTTGGTAATTTAATTGCAATAAAAATTTTAATTTATAATTATTCAAATTTTAGATTATATAATATTAAAAGTTTAACTAGATGAAAAAAATTCCACGCTATTATATTTTTTCTTTCAAAATAGATTTGTGCCATTTATATTTGACTTGCACTCCTAACTAGTAATTGATTCTGCCATTAAACCAGTTGTTTACCTTTCCACTCTATCCTTGATTAGACTATAAGATACTTTGGCATTGTTTTTGAGATGGTTTAAAGTGAAAAGGTGTTTTTAAAGAAATGCCTTGCATGCTAGTAAACTTTTCAGTGTTTTATCATATAGAGAGAGCCAAGTGTCTATAATTATATAATATAAACATTTAATAGTTTTATTTTTTAATACAATATATTGAATTCAACTGTAGAATGAAAGAAAATCCAGTGAACTAAATTGAATATTGGACTATCATCCTATTTGGTAATCTAATTTGACTTTTATATTCAGTTTTTGTTTTAAAAAAAAGGAAACTCAATATAAAAGTTAAATTAGATTACCAAATAGGATAATGGTCCAATTATTATTTTAATATTTGTTAATTTCATTTGTTGATTTGTATCCAAAAAGTGTAAAATCTTAACACTCATTTGCTATTGTTCTCCGAGCACATTACACATTATCTTGGGAAATTTCGATACCATTATTATAGTAATTTTACATAATTGGCTTTTGCAGACTAGTATATCGACTTGCTGAAGGAAATATTTTGAGTTTTATAATTTTTGAATCTTGATATTGTCTTTCTTTTATACAACTTCTTTATAATTGCTGTGTTATTAATTTTGATATTTGTTGTTTTGTAGTGTTACTTTTTAGTTAGTTTTGTTTTTATAAAAAAAATTTTGTTTATTGTATTTATTTTTTGTTGCCTCTAAAAATTGATTTCAGATGAGATGGTTTGATTTAGAAAAACATTATGTGATGAATTTCTGTAATTTCTTCTTTTAGCAATAAAATATGTATAAATTATGTTTCTTTTTTTTTTTTTTTTATCTTTAATTTTGTCTTTGTTTTATTTTTAATTTAATGTTAATTTATCTTTATTAGTAATAGTATGATTTTTAAAAGTAAAGAGATTTCATTTGTAAAATAAAACCATTTACAAATGCTTAAATAAGGAATTAAAGTAAAATTTGCCATAGGACAAATATTTTAAACTAATAGTTAAGAAAGTATATTTTTGTTTTGGTATTCTAGATTTTCTAGTTTGTAGTTGACGCTAGCAAACTAAAAATTGAAAATTGATGTCTTGTCAATGATTATTCAAAGCATGTAATTTTGGAACTATTTATTTAAAATATTTTAATAAAAATGTTGAAAAGTATTACTTATCCATTTTTCACTTGATATACCTGTTAAATAAAGTATAGTGTAGAATTTAACTGCTGTAAATACACACACAAAAATACATTATATATTTTTTCAAGAAAGAACAAATTTTTAATTTTCAAAGTGGTTTCCTGGTAGAAATTTTTTTTCTCCAAATTTTGCTTTTTTTGAATTAAAACTTAAAATCTTTGCTTGTTGACAAAACCATCTTTTTTGTCCATTCGATTTTATTCAACATTTGAAAGTATCAATTACAGAAAAAATTAAATATTATTTGGAAGATTTTTAATAGTTTTGTCTAATAAATGTGAATCCTTACTATGTATGCATTTAAATGTGAAAAAAATTTACCTCTACTGGAGCAACTTAAAATCTGTAAATACTACTGTGTCCAAAAAGTAAGACCAATTTAAAATTCCCAGGACTTATGGAATTTCATTTTTTTTTTTTTTTTTTTTAAGTTGCTGGCACTGTCCTTAAAATCTGTGGAAATTTGACGTCAAAATATTCATTAGTGTTTGAGTTATGCTTGGCTTTGTGAGATGCTAAAACTGATTCTGGTGATTTTTGAAATGTCTGAATTAATTGAGCAAAGAACTTGCATTAAATTTTGTTTGTGGAAACGTATAGAATGTGTCGGAAGGCATTCGGTGAGCATTCCTATATCGGAAAGAAATGTTTATAAGTGGTATAAACAATTCAAAGAAAACAGAGAACACGTTGAAAACGAAGAGCTCACTGGTCAACCCTCAACTAGAGACCTTGCTGATGATGTTTGAATTTCAAAAGGATCAGTCAATTCCATTTTGGGCCTCAAAAGCATTAAATCTCAATTGATATCGAAAACACTGAATGATTCTCACACTGCATTGATTCTTCGAGACTTTTTCGCCAAAAATGAAACCCATATCGTTCCCCAACTACCGTATTCCCACCGTGCGACTTCTGTCTATTCCCTAAACTCAAAAACCACTCCAGGGACACCTTTTTGAGTCGATTGAAGAGTATCAACGTGCTTTGAAGGCCATCCCTGCCGATGACTAATTTGGATGCATTGAAGATTGGAAAAAAAGTTGGCATAAGGGCATCGTGTCCAAAGGGGATTACTTTGAAGGCGATGAAATAAATTTGGAAGAATACATGAAAAAAAATTATTAAAAAAGACCAATTATTTTTTGAAAAAAAAAATAATAATTGGTCTTACTTTTCGGACACATTAGTACATTTAACATATATAGACACATATTTTAATATAGGGATTAAGACGAATCGGTACTTTTCTATTTGAAAAAAGACATTCAAATGAGAAATCATATCTGGGGAGGATCAACTTAAGGATAAAATTTTGTTATTAAATATATATCAAAACCATATTTGGGCCATTTATGATAAATCAATTTTATTATTTACTTCTGTCATCATGTTGTCTAGATAATTTCGGGAGGTTTTTATATGAGATAAATTCAAATATTACTGAAAACCTAAACAAATTCAAATATTGTTGATTTTTTTTTTTATAATAAGGTATTACTTGGAATGAAATGAATTAAAATAATTATAAAAATAAATTCTTTATTCTTAATTATCGTGAGCTAAAGCCATGGGAAAGATTTCTAATATACTATAAGGAGTCACAAACAAATGGATAATGCATATATATATATTTAATTCAAACAATTTTATCAGTAAACTATTTGCTCAATAAAATGACTGTAAATAATATTATAAATAACTTTTAGAAAACGTGTGAAACTTGTATAAAAACTTTTCAGATTCGTATTTAAAATTTCATGACTGAAATTTGACAAATTATAATATTACGAAACGACACATTATTTACTGGCCAAATTCGTGATTAATTAAAAAAACTTCATTAATAATCCTTAAATTAATAATTAATAAAAAATAATTATTTTAAAATACTATATCTAAATTAATAAAAAGAAATAAAAAAAGCTTTTTATTAAAATAAGTTATAGGGAAATTAACAAATACTTCGACTGTATTATAACTTTGAAAAAAAAATTGTTAAAGAAAAATGTCAACTGAAAAATGTTTTAAAATAACATATTTTAACTAAAAATGTAAAATTATGTCACATCTCTTTAGATATGCATTGCCGTACATTTTAAAATTATTCTGCAAATGATTTAATCGAATAGAAAGTTTTTTTTTGTCACAAACAAAACTAATATTATGTATCAAATATCTTAATATTTCACTTATCACTTCAATGATACTTTGCGGCCTGGTGGCCAAGAGTTAGCGCTCTGGTATTTGGTACCACAGGCTTCAGGATCGAATCCTGGCGTTGGCATGGATGTTTGTTAGTGGTTCGTAATCCATTTTAAAATGTAGTTCCCGGTTTGCTTAGCCCTCGTGTGCACAAAATGACCATAGAGCGACAACTCAAACTGATCAATGTTACTTTTATTCTTAAAATATAGAACAATTATTTTCATTCACAATTTTTGCAGCAGATTAAAAAAAAAAAAAAAAAAAGTCTTATAATTCTTACCTAGAAAAGAGTCTTTAATTCTTATTTTGGAAGTATTTTCATTTTGCTTACAAGTAAATAAAACAGAGGCGCTAAATACTCAACGCACTCAAACAGAGCTATGCATGACAAACCCAACCACAGTCCCAGATGGCCTCCCAAATGAGCATACAGTTCCGAATCAGAAAACATAGCACGCTGGGTGTACTTAGTATGATCCAAACTTCCGTAGAAAATCTTCAGCTTAGCTTTCGATTCTGTATGACCTTGATGCGACCTTTTATTGTGACGCTGGTTTGGAGGTGTGCGCTTCTTTTTGGAGTTGGGCCCTGAACCACATTCAGGTTCTTCTGATATTAACAGAGTTGACGGGGGGTAATGCATCTCTGCCGGATGTATTACTGCCATTCCAATTTTCTTCTCGAATGTAGTGATAATGCATGATAGAGGACATTCACAGGGTAGACCAGCTTTCTCCAAATTGTTCAGGAGGTCATCTAAACAAGACATCTGACTTTTGTTTCGCAGATTGCAAAGAATGGCTTGTAGATCCGTCCGCAGAAAAGGATCAACGCATCCACATTTCTCTCGAGCCATTTCTTGCTGGCATTCGCGAATGCAATCGAATTGACTGCCTTTGGAAGTCTTGTAGTCTCTGCAACGATCCCTGTAAGGGGCGGGGAGTCTCTGGATCGAAACTTTCGTCAAGGATACCTGCGTTTCGTATCCTGGAACGATGTTGAAGCCATCATCTACCGGATTGGGATTCTCGTCTGCGTTATGGACGATGACTCGCATTCCAGCACTAGCGCTGAAATCAAGATAAGTGTCCAAACATGTGTCCAACTCCAAATCTAATCCTGAATCCTGTCCAACTTCTCTCATAGCGAGCCTACTTGATTCCATGTCGTTCGAAGCTTTATTAAAAGTGTAGCAGTTACCATATTGAATGCTTTGGAAATAGGAAAAATCGCCAGCTCGGCAAGACACGGAGTTGAAGCTGCAGTTGGTGACCAGTTGGTGTAGACGGTATCCATAGCACTTTTGATCTGCGTAGTCCAGATGGGTGTAGTGATCAAAGAATTTCTGTGACTTCAGTTTGTATTTTATTTCTAGCTGCGTTGTAGTTTTTGAAATCGCGGTATACATTTTTCTTTCAGACATTGTTGGATTTCCCCCTGAAACAAAAACGAATACCTGTGGGCAGGCTGACCAGGTTTTATTGTTTTCTATGCACTCGCTGTGGTAGTTCGCTACTCTATTTAAGTTGCACACTGTAACTGCTGGAAAATCCAGTGCCACGCTGTTTTCAGTTTCGACATCGATCAGAACGGGGTACTGAAAGAAAGTTCTCAGAAAACGACTGGTTTCGTATCCACAGCCACACAAGCACATCAGTAAGACTGAGAGCCAAAATATTCTCTGGGGTTTCGCTTCCGCTTGGCCTACTCTAGAAAAAGCAGGAACAGAGGACTTTTTAACCAAACTGTTTAACAAATATGTATTGCTTAGCTCTTCACTATTCATATGGGACATTTTTTTACTTGGTTACGAAATTTAGAATCAAGTAATTTTGTTTAAATTCTTTCATCCAAAATTGATTTTTATTTTCAGAGAAAACCGCAAATACTTTGTCATCTGTCGAGAAGGTTATAAAATGATACTACTATTACAACACCAGATTATTTATATCGTAATCAACTGCTGTTGCGTGCAGGGCTTCGAGATATAATTGATGTAAAAAGTAGGTTAATTTTTATTTGCTTATTATTTATTTTTCGTTTTTCCAAGCATATTTTATTCATTCAGTTACTCTAATAGATTAACAATCAGAAAAGTGAGAGCTCTTCTCCGATAACATGTGATGTAACTGTTTTAATGCATGTCACACAAAACTGTCTTTCAGCACGCTCGCCGGAGTTAATAGTTTCTGCATATTCAATGAAAGGAAAGATCTCTTTTTTTTTCAATTCCTTCTATTAGCTCACACTCTCTCTCTATATATATGTTGTTCAAATTTTCAATCGTTCTTAAAATACTTTTTATTCATCCACTCAAGTTCAAATACATTTTTTTTTAACTTGTAGTGGATGACACTGGATGTTAATACTGTTTTTTCAAATATTAATTCATTCATTACATTTAATTAATTAATTTTAGTTTTTTTTTTATTGAAGTTGCATATATCTACCAATAGATGGCGCCAGATAAACTTAAAAAAAGGAATGAAAATTATTTATTTATAAAGCAATTTCTGCAATAGAGTGAAAAAAAAAAGTAGGAATTGACTTAAATTTTTTTTTTTTTTTTTCATTTTACTTGTTTCAATTCATATTATTAGTTCACACTCTCCTTATATATACCTTCTTCAAATTTTCAATCCTTAATAAAATACTTCTTATTCATCCACTCAAGTTCAAATATATTTTTTCTAAACTTGTAGGGGATGACACTAGATGTTAATACAGTTTTTCCAAATATTAATTCAGTAATTAAATTTAATTAATTAATTTTTTTTTTTTTTAGATTTAAGTTGCATGTATCTGATAATAGATGGCGTCAGAGGGAAGAGGAAAATGTTTATAACTACAGAGGCAATGATTAGAAAATTGGTTTGCATTTTATTTGTTTATTTATGCCTGCATAATTTTATTGTAATTTTCTGCCTATGAGTTATATTCATTGAATGTATTCAATTTTAAATTCATTTTTATTTTATATGGTAGATTTCAATTAAATTCCATTTCAATAGTGTTGCCGTGAATCAACATGTGGCTTTCCCAATAGCAGGCATTTTGAGCTGATGCCATTTTCTATAACAATAATAATGGTGCCGCTTGGAGGCGGCTTTACATCTGCCCCTAGGGAACCCTTCTTAAGGCTCGTTCCCACCGAGGCGTTGAAGCGTGAAGCGTTGACCAATCACTAGCCTCACAGCGTTCGCCTAAAAACGGTTGAAATCCACCGCTTCGAGTTGACCAACTTT
Organism: Caerostris darwini; assembly: GCA_021605075.1. Taxonomy (NCBI): domain Eukaryota; kingdom Metazoa; phylum Arthropoda; class Arachnida; order Araneae; family Araneidae; genus Caerostris; species Caerostris darwini. The sequence goes on from BPLQ01005877.1 coordinate 58,967, forward strand.
CAACTCTCAAGTGGTTGCTGCGTCATGTGACTTGGATTGAGCCAATAGTAGTTCTGTAATGTAACTGTAACTTCACTATGAGTGAAGCGGTTTCTGACGTTTCGGTGTGAACGGGTCGAAAAAATTTTCTTCCCTGCCGCGTGACGCGTCGCCGCCTCACGCCTCGGTGGGAACGAGCCTTGAGAATGAAATTTTGAGTTTGGCAAGTCTTGTCTCAAGTTAAGCTTCCATAATCTGAAAACCCAACTTGTTATAAATAGGTCACGCTGGGAATATTATTAAATGAGGACTTTTAAATAATTTTTATAATATTTTTTTATATTTGTTTTATTATTCTCAGAAAATTAGTTTATTATTTTCATTTTAATTAATTCAAAATCATGAAATAATGTAAACGTATTCGTTGACATTTATAAACTGCTTATTATAAATATATAATAGATTCAAAAATATAACGCAGAAATAAACATTTAAAAAATTTTAATTTCATGTCGATATACTTATTACAATTTTCAATGATTGTTAATATAAATTAAATATTTTATTAATGTTAAACTGGAAGATAATTATATTTCTCTTTGGCTATAGGGTTATTTCTCATGATAAAGGAATAAGTCCATTGATTATAAAATTTGGTAGGAAATTTTAAAGCAATGAATAAATGTACGCTGATGTCCAAAAGTTAGTTACAAACACAAAACATGTTATCTCGAATAATAATCAACTCATTGTAATAAAATTTTGTACACACAATACCCAGTACTATGTGACAATTAACAGTAACATAACAAGAAATTAAAAATTAAAATAGAATAGGTCAATAGTATACTTACAAGTTATGCACAATATTTAGAATTTAATGTAAGAACGAATGCATAAGAACAATCTTAAAAAATAACAATTATAGAATTCCAAACGATTTTCTTTTCCTGAAAAATCTTATTTTCATTTTGAAATAAAATTGGCTTTGCTTTCACCAAACGATCTATTGAAACAAGTTTAACTTTAATTTTTTTTTCTTAATTAATTTTTTTACTAAATTATTTAATACGTAATTTTTTTATAAATAAATGTTATGTTTAAATAAATTAATAGTTTAAAAAAACTAAAAAACACGCTTTTAGAGTTAATCAAATTAAAAAGTAAAAAAATAATTGTTAACATAAGAATAAAATGACTGTTCTAAAAGCGTGGGGTGCACGATATCAATCGTTATAATTTTTCACTAGTTTCATTCCGAAATGCAGAGTTAGTTTTAAAATGTCACACGAAGCACCCCACGCTTTTAGAACAGTTATTTTATTCTTATGTTAACAATTATTTTTTTACTTTTTAATTTGATTAACTCTAAAAGCGTGTTTTTTAGTTTTTTTAAACTATTAATTTATTTTTTACTTTTTAGTTTGATTAACTCGAAAAGCATGCTTTTTAGTGTTTTTAAACTATAATATTTAAATGAGGTGTAATTGTAAGTAAAACAAAGGCTAAATGCGAATAGGTCGAGCCAGCCAGGATTCGAACAGGGAATCTCCTGATCCGTAGTCAGGCGCGTAATCCATTGTCCCACGTAGGCTTGAATATCTTTACTGAATATGAATATGAATTCCTTGATAAGTTTACAGCGTTTAAAGTAGGGCAAAATCGAGCCCAGAGTCAGTTACAAACAAACATACAGGTGAAACTAATATAAAAGCGTATTGAAAAGAATCAACTGTTTTCTTTCTGAAAGTGGAAGCCGTAAGGTTCCAGTAAACGACTGCAGATTTCAGTGAAAACGTCCAAAATTGAAAGTGGTCAACGACTAGAAAAATGCCGCTCAGCCAAAACAATACCTATATATTTAATGGGCAATAAAAAGTGAAAGTTTTTAAAATATACAAATGATAAAGAAAATAGACGAATATATTTTCAGAATAGTCAATGAAGAGTGTGGCCAATCCGCACAGATTTATAAGCCTCACAGTGAGCCATCATGTAAAATATGAGTTTGTTAATTAACGCTTATGACAACAAACACCAGCAAATAGCTAGGGCCCATCCAACAAATTCCATAATCGGAATATGGAGGGTCTTTAAAAAGGTTTGGCTTCGTACAGTTATTTTTCCTACAGCATTAAAACATGCTCGATGGCATTTAAATCTTGAACTTTCTGAGCACTATTCGAGAAGTACTCTTTTTCAGAGTATTGACTGTAGAACTTTGGGCGTAGGACTGACAACCCTACCCCGTAAAAAGAAAAAACATGAAAACAGAAATAAACAAAAAAACATATTAAACATAGAATAATGTGTACTTCAAAAAAAAAAAATTTTTTTTTCAATTTAATTTCGACAAAATTTCTAATGACAAGAAATTATAGACGAAACGATCATACCACAAAATAAGACTTTTATTTAATTAGAAAATAAATAGCAACAATTTTTCAAGATTTTCAGCTATAGATCAGATAAAAACTAGTAAATTCAAGCTAAGTGTAATAATTTTAAGTATTACTGGAACATACATTTAACATATAAGTATAGTCACATTTTTAAATATAGAGATTAAGACGAATCGAAACTTTTCTATTTGAAAAAAGTAATATATATAAAAAAAAAAAAAAAAAATTATAGTCAATTCCTACTTTTTTTTCACTATATTGCAGAAAGTCCTTTATAAATAATTTTCATTAATTTTTTTAAGTTAGAAAAAATTCTCTCACACACACACTTTCTATCTCTCTCACTAATTAATACGCTTTTATTAGTTTCACCTGTATGTATGTATGTATGTTGGTTTGTTTGTAACTGACTCTTTGGGCTCGATTTTGCCCTACTTTAAGCGATCAGGTTTAATTAAAACGTTGTAGACTTATCAAGGACGGACGACAATAAAATATTTTGATAAGTTTATTATCTCATCATGATTAGGATCGCCAGGATTAGTGATTTTATTTTAACTTATGAAAAGCAATTTAACCCATGTAGAATGAAAGTATTCAGTAAAGACATTCAGACCTACGTGGGACAGTGGCACAACGGATAACGCGCCTGACTATGGATCAGGAGATTCCCTGTTCGAATCCTGGCTGGCACGACATATTTGTATTCAGAATTGTTTTACTCACAATTAAACTATTGTAACAACTATAGTTCCAGTCCTCCGTACCGGGACCTCATTTAAATATTATAGTTTAAAAACACTAAAAAACGCGCTTTTAGAGTAAATCAAAGTAAAAAATAAATTATCCTTTAAAAAAACTAAAAAACAGGCTTTTAGAATTAATCAAACTAAAAAGTAAAAAATAATTGTTAACATAAGAATAAAATGACTGACGAGAAAATTAAGTCACTGTTCTAAAAGCGTGGGGTGCTTTGTTATGACATTTTTAAGCTAACTCTGCATTTCGGAATGAAACTAGTGAAAAATTATAACGATTGATATCGAGCACACCACGCTTTTAGAACAGTGACATTCATTTTCTCGTCAGTCATTTTATTCTTATGTTAACAATTTTTTTTTTACTTTTTAGTTTGATTAACTCTAAAAACGTGTTTTTTAGTTTTTTTAAACTAATATTTATTTATTTCCATGTTTCATTTTTCATTTTGTTCCCTCCTCGACTCAGACTAGAACCCAGAACGAAAGAAGAATCTGAAAAATAAATTTTTTTCCAGCAATCTACACGCTTCACCACTGACAGTATTTATTCCTAATTTTATACCCTGCTGAATATCTTATACGAGTATAAGAGAAAAAATTTTCTCCCATATAAAACTAAAATTAATTAATTAAATTTAATTAATGAATTAATATTTGAAAAAAACCGTATTAACATCAAGTGTCATCCACTACAAGTTAAAAAAAAATGTATTTGAACTTGAGTGGATGAATGAAACGTATTTTATGAACGATTAAAAATTTGAACAAGATATATATAGGGAGAGTGTGAGCTAATAGAAGGAATTGAAAAATATTCTATTAAAATAAATTACAGGGAAATTAATAAATACTTCGACTGCATTATAACTTTTAAAAGAAATTGTTAAACATCACAACTGAAAAATGTTTTAAAATAATATATTTTAACTGAAAATTTAAAATTATATCACGTCTCTTTAGATTATACATTGATGTACATTTTACAATTATTATGCGAATGATTTAATCGAATTGAAAGTTTTTTTGTATTGTCACAAACAAAGCTTATATTATGTATCAAATTTCTTAATATTTCACATATCACTTCAATGATACTTTGCGGCCTGGTGGCCAACAGTTAGCGCTCTGGCATTTGGTACCACAGGCTTCAGGTTCGAATCCTGGCTGTGGCATGGATGATTGTTAGTGGTTCGGAATCCACTTTAAATTATAGGACCCGGTCTGTTTAGGCCTTGTGTGCTCAAAATTACCATACAGCGACAACTCAAACTGGCCAATGTTGCTTTTATTCTTAAAAAATAGAACAATGAATTTCATTCACAATTTTTCAGCAGATTAAAAAAAAAAAAATCTTATAATTCATACCTAGAAAAAAGTCTTTTCAGCAGATAAAAAAAAAAAAAAAAAAAAAAAAAAAAAAAAAAGTCTTTTAATTCATATCTAGAAAAGAGTCTTTAATTCTTATTTTGGAAGTATTTTCATTTTGCTTACAAGTAAATAAAACAGAAGCGCTAAATACTCAACGCACTCAAACAGAGCTATGCATGACAAACCCAACCACAGTCCCAGATGGCCTCCCAAATGAGCATACAGTTCCGAATCAGAAAACATAGCTCGCTGGGTGTACGTAGTGTGATCCAAACTTCCGTAGAAAATCTTCAGTTTAGCTTTCGATTCTGTTTGACCTTGATGCGACCTTTTATTGTGACGCTGGTTTGGAGGTGTGCGCTTCTTTCTGGAATTGGACCCTGAATCACATTCAGGTACTTCTGATATTAATAGAGGAGAGATGGATGTGATTCGTGGATGCAGCACTGCCATTCCAATTTTCTTCTCGAATGTAGTGCTAATGCATGATAGAGGACATTCACAGGGTAGACCAGCTTTCTCCAAATTGTTCAGGAGGTCATCAAAACAGGACATTTGACTTTTGTTTGTCAGATTGCAAAGACTGGCTTGTAGATCCGTTCGCAGGAAAGGATCAACGCATCCACATTTCTCTCGCGCCATTTCTTGCTGACATTCGCGAATGCAATTAAATTGATTGCCTTTGGTACTCTTGTAGTCTCTGCAACGATCCCTGTAAGGTGCAGGGAGTCTCTGGATCGAAACTTTCGTCAAGGACACCTGCGTTTCGTATCCTGGAACGATGTTGAAGCCGTCATCTACCGGATTGGGATCCTCGTCTGCATTATGGACGATGACTCGCATTCCAGCACTGGCGCTGAAGTCAAGATAAGTGTCCAACCATGCGTCCAACTCCAAATCCAATCCTGAATCCTGTCCAACTTTTCTCACGGCAAGTCTCTTTGATTCCGTGTGGTTAGAAGAAGCTTTATTAAAAGTGTAACAGTTACCATATGGAATGCTTTGGAAATATGAAAAATCGTCAGCTCTGCAAGACACGGAGTTGAAGTTGCAGTTGGTGACCAGATGGTGAAGGCGGTATCCGTAGCACTTTCGGTCTGCGTAGTCCTGATGGGTGTAGTGATCAAACAATTTCTGTGACTTCAATTTGTACTTTATTTCTAGCTGGGTTGTAGTTTTTGAAATCGCGGTATACAATTTTCTTTCAGATATTATTGGATTTCCCACTATATCAGAGAATTCCTGTATGCAAGCTGACCAGGCTTTATTGTTTTCTATGCACTCGCTGTTGTAGTCCCCCACTCTATTTAAGTTGCACACTGTAACTGCTGGAAAATCCAGTGTCCCGCTGTTTTCAGTTTCGACATCGATCAGAACGGGGTACTGAAAGAAAGTTCTCAGAAAACTACTGGTTTCGTATCCACAGCCACACAAGCACATCAGTAAGACTGAGAGCCAAAATATTCTCTGGGGTTTCGCTTCCGCTTGGCCTACTCTAGAAAAAGCTGGAACCGATGACTTTTTAACCAAACTGTTTAACACATATGTGTTATTTAGCTCTTCAGTATTCACATGGGACATTTTTTTACTTGGCTACAAAATGTAGAATGAAAATCAAATAATTTTGTTTAAATTCTTTCATCCAATATTGATTTTTACTTTCGGATCATGTTTTAGAGAAAACCGCAAATACTTTGCCATCTGTCGAGGAGGTTATGAAATGATGCTGCTATTGCAACACCAGATTATTTATATCGTAATCAATTGCTGTTGCGTGCAGGGCTTCGTGATATAATTGATGTAAAAAAGTAGGTTAATTTTGTTTGCTTATTATCTATTTTTCGTTTTCGAAGCATATTTTAATCATTCAGTTACTCTAAGAGATTAACAATCAGAAAAGTGAGAGCTCTTCTCCGATAACATGTGATGTAACTGTTTTAATGCATGTCACACAAAACTGTCTTTCAGCACGCTCGCCGGAGTTAATAGTTTCTGCATATTCAATGAAAGGAAAGATCTCTTTTTTTTTCAATTCCTTCTATTAGCTCACACTCTCCCTATACATATCTTGTTCAAATTTTCAATCGTTCATAAAATACTTTTTATTCATCCACTCACGTTCAAATACATTTTTTTTTTGAACTTGTAAGGGATGACACTGGATGTAAATACAGTTTTTTCAAATATTAATTCATTCATTAAATTTAATTAATTAATTTTAGATTTTTTAGATTTAAGTTGCATATATCTGATAATAGATGGCACCAGATGTACGAGGAAAATTTCAACTTTATTTATAAAGGACTTTTCTGAAATATAGTGAAAAAAAAGTTGGAAATGACTTAAAAAAATAATTTTTTTATTACTTGTTATAACTACAGAGGCAATGATTCGAAAATTGGTTTGCATTTTATTTGTTTATTTATTCTTGCATAATTTTATTGTAATTTTCTGCCTATTAGTTATATTCATTGGATTTATTCAATTTTAAATTGATTTTTATTTTATATGGTAGGTTTCAATTAAATTCCATTTCAATATTGTTGTCATGAATCAACATGTGATTTTCCCAATAGCAGGCATTTTGAGCTGATACCTTTTTCTATAACAATAATAGATATTACAGCATGATCAGCATTACCAAGTGTGTACTGCGCCACATTTTGCCACCACAATTTTTAAACAAGTAATAAAAAAATAAAAAAATTTAAGTCAATTTGTACTTTTTCTTCACTATATTGCAGAAAGTCCTTTATAAATAATTTTCATTTATTTTTTTAAGTTTATCTGGCGCCATCTATTGGTAGATATATGCAAATTAGATCTAAAAAAAAAATTAAAATTAATTAATTAAATTTGATTACTGGATTAATATTTGAAAAAACTGTATTAACATCAAGTGTCATCCATTACAAGTTCAAAAATAATGTATTTTAAATTTAGTGGATGAATGATAAGTACTTTATGAACGATTGAAAATTTGAACAAAATATATATAGGGAGAGTGTGAACTATTAGAAGGAATTGAAAACGGCTTAAAATTTGTATATGAAGTTATCACTTTTCTCCACTTCTCTTGCAGCCTGATGACCAATTGGTTAGCTCTCTGGCCTTTGGTATTACAGATTTCAGGTTCCAATCCTGGGGGCATGGATCTTTGTTAGTGTTTCGGAATCCACGTTAAACTGTAGGTCTCGCTCTAATTAGACTAAAGTGTGCATAAAAATGACCGTAGAGTGACAAACCAAACAGTATTACCATTGGGTGCCGCTTGGAGGCAGCTTCACATCTGCCTCTAAGGTACCCATTCTTAAAATGGAAATTTTGAGTTTGGTAAGTCTTGTCTCAAGTTAAGCTTCCATATTCTGAAAATCCAACTTGTTATACGCCAAGCCACGTTGTATCAGTATATCATTAAATGGAGTTTTAAAAGTTTTTTTATAATATTTTTTATTTTTGTTTTACTATTCTCAGAAAATTACTTTATTATTTTCATTTTATTTAATTAAAAATCATTAAATAATGTGAAAGTATTCGTATAAACTGCTTATTATTAAATATACAATATATGCTTAAATATAATGCAGAAAGAAATATTTTTAAAAAATTTTAATTTCATGTCGAGATAATTATTACAATCCTTAATGCTTGTTGATATAAATTAAATAATTTATTAATGTTAAACTGGTCGATAATTATATTTCTCTTTGACTATAGGTTTATTTCTCCTGATGAGGAATAAGTTCATTGATTATAAAAATTGGTAGGATATTTTTAAGCAATGAATAAATGTACGCTGATGTCCAAAAGACCTGTCCGGGACCTACAGCTTAAAGGGGATTCCGAACCACTACAAACATCCATGGCACCGCCGGGACTCGAACCCGAAACCTGTGGCACCGAGCGCCAGACACTCGGCCATTCAGGTCCCAAATTTGCCAACGGCACGCTGTGTTCCCAGGTGGTCACCCACCCAAGTACTGACCGCGCCCAATGATGCTTGACTTCGGTGATCTAACGAGAACCGGATTTAAATAAGTTAATTAGATAAATGAAATTGCGATTTCATTTTTAAAAGTTCCTTGTATTGAGGTTCGAAGTGAGATACGTGATGAATGAAGTGGTATATGGGGATGTGAAGCAACAAAGACTATAATCCCCTAATCACTATATATATATGAACAGTTAGTTTTTTCCTTATTTTTTTAATATGTCACTCACCACAACGCTCTACGATCGTGTTAGACCGGGACCTACGGTTTAAAGTGGATTCCGAACCACTACAAACATCCATGGCACAGCCGGGACTCGAACCCGAAACCTGTAGTACCGAGCGCCAGAGCGCTAGCCACTCGGCCATTCAGGCCCTCGAAGCGAGATGTACTGATTCTAAGGAACGAGGCTAAATGCTCATCTGTCAGTCTACTTCTGAAATAATTCTTTTTAAGGTTCATAGTTGAAAACACTTGTTCACATATATAAGATGAAGCAAATATAGCACTGATTTTCTGGGCGTGAGATAATAAATTTGGGAAACTTACTTTCGATAATGATTTGTAAAACTCTAACCTTGGCATATTTAGAAACTACTGCTTGAGATGATTGTTAGATTGCAACTCAATTAATTCAGCCTGCAAATCTGACCTCACTGCTTCACAATTTACGTTGAAAGGCATAGTAAAAATATCTAAATAGGGAAAGTAAAAGATCATCAGTCCTTTGAAAAAAAGGAAGTGAAAAAATAATATTTTATCATAGTAGAAAAGAAGATGGTATATAATATATAAATATATATTTCTTTTAATTTACCTCGAACCGGAAAATTAGAATTATGTCCGCGGGTGCAGGATAAAACCTTCCGGCGGGCCATAGTTTGCCCATCCCTGGTCTAGAAGTTGCTGTCGACCAAGTGGGATAAGAAACAACAAATTTAGGTTCATTTTATAATTTTCTAAGGACGGAAGAATTCATTTAGTCTTAAGACATGGATGATCATAAATGTAGACTTCTCTATCAGTCTAGCAAATTTTTAACGACAGAGGGAGGCGATCTAGGGGTGTATTTCAAAGCGAAATAAAGAAGCGTTGGTTTTCTCTCAACAACACATATTTAATTAATATATTTACATTAATATTTACAGAAAGTATTGATATATTCACAACTATTTTCTACCGCTGCTTGACGCAGCATCTCCCATGTCCGTTCGCCTTTTCCTCTCTCGCCTAACTAACGGGGTTTTTCCCTTCTTCCAGGGCCAGAGTTCAAGGTCCAATACATGGCAAAAGGTTGGTGTGAAAAGCACATAGTCCGTGAGGTGTTTCCATCTGGTGTTTAGCATAGAAACAAATCCTACATAAATATGTATTCATGCGCTTTAGTTACAAAGCTTCTCTCTTCAGCGCCACATTAATAAGGGATGCAATAATATTATTCTAAATACAACTCACAGATTTGGGAAGAAATTTTTTAAAATTATTCCTGTAATCATTTAGTATTCATGAACACAGCTTCTTCTATCAAAAGTTGTGCATGTTCAAGAAATCTTTTTTCTTTTCTAATTGCAGCTGACATACACTTAGACAATTGTCTTTGATGCGTTAAGGCAAGCGCTGCACCGACGTTGCTCAACTAGCACTACCCAGGAGGTGAGTATAACTTGAAGATAAGCTACGGATGTGGAGTAACAATACCTCCGTTACGCTCTACAATCATATTAAACCGGGACCTACGGTTTAAAGTGGATTTCGAACCACTACAAACATCCATAGCACCATCGGTACTAGAATCTGAAACCTGTGGTACCGAGCGTCAGAGCGCTAACCACTCGGCCATTTAGGCCCATGTTCAAGAAATAAATCTTGTGGACTTTTTTTTCTTATTCCACTTGGTGGACAGCAGCATCTAGACCAAGTCCAAGAATCCGTGTGGACTCATGAAAGGATGGAAAGGGGGGTGCTTCTGTTGAGATGGAGCACCGGTAGAAGTCCGACTTGGCTCTTCGACGCTGAAGAAGGAGAGAAGTACCTACCGGGAGGATTTTTAAGAGGAACCACGCAGCATTTACGTATCGTAGGTATGGGAGAAAACCCGAGCAACCAATACCAGATAGTCCGACTCACGAGGCAAGATGCTGAATATCACAAAAGTCATCGAGTTTTCTCGTTTTTTGAAACAGTGTTAACAACAAAGCCACCAGCGGATTGAACCTCAGCCCTAATGCTCACCAGCGGCGCGTTGCCACTCAGACACGAGTCGGGTATCTTTGACTTTATTTAATTCAGTCAAGAGATAAAATCCATTAATATCACTATTTTCTTGGTGCAGTAAATTATTGTAAAAATCTTGACACACTACTATGAGTTTATTTTTTTATCTGGCAGATCGTTTAGGTCATTTGAAAATTCTCGTGCGTTGTTAAAACTTTATGAATGTTCAAATGTCTCTTATAAAGAAATAATAGCTCTGTCCAATATTACACTGGACATGATTTTTAAATCGTTTTTCTAGGTCATCTGCCTCTGGAATGTCGTATTCTCTCTTTCTTCTGCTTGTTTTTTTTTTTTTTTTTTAAATATAGGCTTTTCCTTTAAATGTATAGCTGATGCTTTTGCTGACTCTTACGTTTTTTCATAACCATTTGCACGATAATAAGTTAAATAATCCACTGCTATCCATTAGTACAATAGATAGTTCCACAAAGGTGTTCTGCATAATTTTCTTGACAAATTTACCCTGCCTAACAGGGGTATGTGATGGTCAAGTGACTAGCACTCTGGCGGTCGGAACCACAGGTTTTGGGTCGAGTCCCGGTAGTTCTATGGATGTTTGTAGGGGTTCGGAATCCACCTTAAACAGTAGGTCCTGGTCTAATAGGACTGTTAAGCGTAAGGCTGACAACTCTACCCCGTAAAAAGAAAACAACTCTTATCTCGAAATCTGTCAGTAGGTAGACGACCTTGCGCCACCATGGGGCTGTTACGCCAATGATGATGATGAGATTCTACTTAATATTTTAATTATGAATACAACGGATTGGTTTAAATATTTTGAAAATGAGTTTTTATCAGTGGGTTCTCTGCCACAGCTATAATATAATATGTCATAGCTATATAATCTCTGTCACAGCTTAGCTATATAGCTATATATTAGCTATCTCTGCCATAGCTTCACTTTAGGAAAATTGACAGCTATATGTTCTATTTTTTTCATTTTGTATAAAGTGTACTGTTTGAAGGAATTTTTTTTGCTTTAATATCAATAATATTGCTTAATTTGCAATCAGAAATTTTAATAACATGAATTATACAATGTTATGAATTATACAATAACAATAATTATCTTCGAAATATTTTAAAAGCTCACGGCCTTCACTCACCATGGAGCTGTTGCGCCAATGAAGAAAATATCGTACCAGACATTGAATAATCATCACTTGAAAATTGTAACTTTCTATTTGTGTTGCAAGAGTCGTTGCTTCATGTCGCAACCCAGCATCAAAGGCTGGTATTCCTGAAAACTAACGAGCGAGAACTAACTAGTATTCTGAAAACATAACGAGCTTCTACAATTCCCTTGATTTCGTATTTAATGACTTTGACACATTGTGTTCTGAACTTCCATAGAAGTTTCCCAATGATGCAGCAGCAGGCTTTTCAGTATTTGCCATCGCCCAGGAGAGACAGAAAAATACAAAGGACGTACGAGCTGGACAGAAACTGAAGGGATCCCAGGCAATTTGTTACACTGCCACCAACTATTGAGTTTAAAATATGATATCCACATGAGATAAAATCCCATCTTTTCTTTCAGGATACCTTCCTCGACATATATATATATATATATATATATACAGTAGAGCCTCTGTAAGTCGAACTTCAAGGGAGACGCCAAATAATTCGAGTTATAGAGTTTTCGACTTACGCGGATTTTGTAAGGAAATATTCGACTTGTAGAGGTCTAGATTCTTTCCAACTTATTTTGAGTTGGAGAGATAAAATAAATAAAAATTCAAATTACTGAGGTAATAAACATGTTTATTTGTAACTTAAAAATTATATTATGTACTACAATAAAAAGTCAAAATAATTCCGAAACAACCTTAAAATTAAAAATATTATGTATTAAATAAGTCAGTTATTATTATTATTATTATTATTATTATTTTCTTTAGACAATTCGATCGTTCTATATCTATAGCATTATCTAAGCTATAAAGAGCAGAAAATTCTTTTTCTTCCGAGTTGCTATTATATAGAATTGGTTATTCTATTTACTATATACTCATACATTGTTTTCTAAGAAACAATGACGTGCATTGTCGGCAAATCCTTAAAGTCGGTAACTTATTTTTCTTCGAGCTATAGAGGCAATTAGTTTCAAATGATCGAGTTGTAAAGGTTGTAAAATCGAACATTGCTAATGTTCGAGATACAGAGGTCCAATTTTTTTTTTCGAGTTACGGAGGGAAAATATATACCAAAATGGCTTGTGGTGATTGACTAATTATTTCGACTTATAGAGGGTTGAAATTTCGAGTCATGGAGGTTTTGGGGCTTGAAGGGAATTCAGCAAAAAAAAATTTTCGAATTGTGGAGGTTTTCGACTAATCGAGGTTCGACTTAAAGAGGTTCTACTGTATATAATATTTGGATAATTATCGTATAGGTCTTTGCCGTCATGTTAAGTCTAGATAGATTTCTCTTAGGAAAATGAAGTATACTTTCATATAATCATTGACCTGTAGTTGCTATAAGAAGTTAAATAATTAACAAAATATTGTTGTTGTATCTAATCATCAGTGTCTTGCAGAGAGGGACGGACATCCCATGATTAATCTACTTATGGAAAGGGACAGCTGTTGGGATGGAGCACCCCGTAGGTAGAAGTCTGACTTGGCTCCGAGTTACTGAAGGAGAAGGGTAGTGCCTTTGGAAAGGATTTTTAGTGGGAACTAACCCGCATTTGCGTATCGTATGGGAGAAAACCCAGAAACTCCCACCAGGTAGTCCAACTAATGAGGCAAGAAGCTTAATATCACAAACGCCATCGAGTCTCATCGGTCTTTGAAACAGTGTCTACAACAAAGACACTAGTGGATTGAAACTCAGCTGTCATGCTCACCAACGGCAAACGTTGCCACTGAGCCACGAGTCGGACATAATTAGCATATATTCTTTTATTGAGATTTTTTATATATAAAAATCATATATGTAAATAAAAACATCTTGAAGTGGCGGCTTGATGGACAAGCTCTGGCGTTTGGTACCAAATGCTTCAGGTACGAATCCTGGAGGTGACATGGATGTATGTTAGTGGTTCGTAATGGGACCTGAATGGCCGAGTGTCTAGCGCTTGGGTGCTCGGTGCCACAGTTTTCGGGTTCGAGTCCCGGCAGTGACATAGGTGTTTGTAATGCTTCGGAATCCCCTTTAGGCCGTAGGTCCCAGTCTCGTATGACTGTAGAGCGTCACAGTGCCCAGTCAGACTTCTTACCTACATCATTCCCAAACTGTATAAGGCAATTCAGCTCTAGGCTATGATATGGTGTGGTGTAGTAGTAGTAGTAGTGGTTGGGGTGGTAGTTCGGAATCCACTGTAAACTGTAGGTCCCGGTCTAATTAGCCCAATGTGTGCCAAAACTGACCGAAGAACGATAAACCAAACTTCTAAAAATCCTCCCGGAAGGTACTACCCTCCTCTTCAGCGTCACGGAGCCAAGTCAGACTTCTACCTACAGGTGCTCCATCACAAAAGTTACCCCATTTTCCTCCTTCCATAAGACCATACGCATTCTTGTACTTGGTCTAAATGTTGCTACCAAGTGGGATAAGAAAAAAAAAAAACCTGATATTAGTAGGATTATGATCCTTAAAAACAGTAATATCTAGAGACGAAAGACACTAACAGTTAGGTGAGAGGATAAATACAATCATGGTGGATTGTAATTCTTTCTCAATAGGTGGATTAATTGAGATCAATTATTTGATGAAAATTTATTAAATGAACAGCCATTAATTTCTTTAAATTAATACAATGCGTTCTTAATTTGTAAATAAAAGTTGTATGTCTACATACTTACATATGTTAACATATATATACATAAGTCTACATACTCTGAATACTATCATTTGGATCTTACACCTATTTTGAATATCGTATTCTCAACAATTCATTACATGTACCAATTCTTGTTTATAAAGCTGACTCACCGACAATGCTCGCCGGTAATGCCCGTCATTGCTCGCCGGTAATGCCCGTCATTGCTGAATTGAATAGTATCTATATCTAATCGTATGCAAATAGAAGCAATCGAAATCAAATGCTGTTCAGATTTAAAGGCAAAATTTTATGAAGGTGAAAAATTTGAATTTTACATATATTTTACAACCAAGTTTGAAATTACTTGAAATTTTGAATACGAAATTATTTCCATTGTTGAAAATGCTTATATGCGAGAGCAATTATATACTCTTATAAGTTTCTAGTCAGATCCATATTTAAAGACATGGTAATTATATAATTTTAAAAGTCATCGCTGTGAACAAGACATACCCCGAAGTCGAAAAATATTAAAATGAAGCCACGAGGAGCCATGTCAAATATCAAGAAGAAAATATTAATTTTGCTGTTTTCCTTTTTTTTTTTTTATGTTGGGATTTTCTAATTTTCCTGTTTCTATAAACTGAAGTCCTAACTTTTTTCTTGTAGCCCATATAAACTTGTACTTTATTTATCTGATCCGAGCTATCATTTCAGTTTGACATTCTTGGTCTAAATGATTCCGAGAGTTCATTTTAAATGTATCAACCAATCTTCTTATTTTTCTGCAAACATACAATTAATTTTCTGCAAAATTAATTAGTTTCACGGAAGTTTTATCATCCTAAATCTAGTCCAATTAGTTTAAACAAGCTCTCAATGTAATTAAATGAGGGACATTTCCTCAGAAGAGAACGAAATACCAGACAAACTTTTTAATCAGGAAGTTAGAACTGAGTGAATCTTTATGAATCTGACTTTTAACAAGCTCAAAATATAGTTAAATGAAGAACATATCATCGAAGAACGAAATAACAGACAAAATTTTTAATCAGGAAATTAGAACTGAGTGAATTTTAAAAAGGATAAGCGAAACAGTTTTTATTTTTTTCCTCCCAATATTGATAGTTTTCGCAGCCTATCAAATAAGCTCAGGCTGCCTGTTATTTGAAAACAGTAACAACGATGTTTTGATATATAATGCCCTTCTTTGCCCCATTTGGTGGGTAAGTAACTTTGCCGCACTTTCCACTTAATGATAAGCCCGCAGTTAACAGATACAACTGAAGTTGATAAATAAAGTGAACTGAACTAATGATGTAATCAAAAAGTGAAAATAGGATTAAAAACGTAAACAGAGGTGTATAATAGATATCAATGATTGTTCATGTAAATTTTAAGGTAACAGAAAATGCTCGCTTCAAGAGAAAATCATATTTTAGAGCTTGGATCAGATGCTGCTCGATTCGAACCCGTTAGTAAATTGACAAACGTATTTTATGACGATGCCAATCGTCAAGTGTTTTCTGTTCGTTCAGGAGGAACAACTGGTGTAGTTGTGAAAGGTCTCTTGGACAAAACATCATATAGTTTTCGAATGCTTGATAAAGGAGATGTGATGTCGATTAAATTTTCCCCTGACAAAAAGATATTGTCAGTGCAAAGGGGATATAAATCAATCGAATTTATCAATTTCAATGGAGAACCAGATAATCTTGAATATTCTCAGAGTTGCAAGGTAAAAAATATGAAAATATTAGGATTTTCATGGACGCATGTAAATGAAATAGTTTTCGTTATGGATCGAGGTATCGAATATTTCCAAGTAATTCCTGAAAAGCATACTTTAAAATCATTAAAAATGTATAATATGTCAGTAAATTGGTATGTTTATCATCCAGAATCTTCGTTGCTATTGCTATCATCTGGAAGTTTGTGCAATACAATGCATCCTTTCCAGTTTCGTCCTGCATCTGTGTACAAGTTGTCAAAATTTGAGATAGATCTCCCAGCTGTTCCCAAAACTCAGAAAATAAGTCTTTTGGAAAGAGATGTAAGTATTGGAACTGTTTACAATAAGACATGTATCTTTGTGTTACGTCACCAACCTCGTTCAGCAGGGATACCAGGTGCCGAGATTGCAATCTATAGCATGATGAAGGATGGGCCCCCTCGTAAAACTGACATTCTTCGTTTAGATAAGAGTGGACGTTTTGCCATCAATGTCATTGACAACATCATTGTTGTACATCATCAAGCCTCAAAGGAATCCATGCTGTTTGATATCCAAATCCCGTGTGATTCTGATGGCTATGTTTCAGAGCACATGCCAGTAGTTAAAAGTCCTATTAAACCTTTTATGATAAAAATCCCTGCAATGCCTAGTCACAGTCTCACAATGGAGCAGGAGATTGGATGTGAGTTGTACTCACCAAATTGGGTTGTATTTCAACCTAATATTATAATTGATCCAAAGTTAGGTTACTTGTGGTACGTTGTTATGAATAATGAGCCCGTAATTGATATGATTTCTGATAAGTGTCTACTTATTGACTTTTTGTTGTTACGGCAGAATGCAAAATCTCTTATCTTAAAAGTTAGTCACAATTCTATACTTCCTGGGAGTTCTTTACCTCTTGCTACTTTAGCCAAAATATTTGATAAATTAAATATTGTTTACAAGCATAATGCTGATTTGCAAAAACAAGATCTGAAATATAGTCCTCAGAATGTATCTACTTACAAACCTTTATGTATGGTTGACCAGTCTGATATGTACTCTCATGTGTTTACAGTTTTTGAAGGAGAAAATGTTAATTATAAATTTGCCATATCAGTTTTGTTAGAGTATATTCGATCGTTGATCCAGTGTCAGCAGTTCGTTCAGCATTACCTCTGTAAATTATTAATCAATATCCTAGTTAAGAACAGGCAATTCTACCAACTCCACCAGTTTCTCCAATATCAAATCCTGAATGACTCAAAGCAGTTAGTGTGCTTGATGCTCTCTCTACAACCAGTGTATCCACCATCTTATCAGCTAGCTTTGGACATGCTTAGAAGGTTGCAAAATTCTAATGAAGAAATTGTTGAAGTGTTACTTTCTCAGAAGAAAATCCTGCAAGCCTTGTCCTTTGTTAGAAGTTGTGGGGGCGTGGACAGTCTTTCAGCTCAGAAGTATCTTGCTGCTGCCAAACAAACTGGTGATCCAAGAATATTTTATTCAGTTTATAAGTTCTTTGAGCAGCGGAACATTCGCCTGAGGGGTTCTCCTGACTTTGAAATAGGGGAACGTTGTGAAACCTATGTTAAATATTTTAATACTATATATGGAAATTCATCATTTGATGGTGAATTTGAATAAAATCTAATCAAAGTTTGTAATGAAAACTGATTTTATAAGAGCTTCCTCATATTGAATTTATAAACTCATTACATGTTTTCAGAGATATAAATAAATTTGAAAATAATTTGTTTAATATTTAAAGCTTTTAATTTTGAGTGAAATCAAATTCATCATTTATGATAGTCAAAAATTAAAACTGTCTATATTTTTCTAAATTAGGAACTTCTATTCCTATGTTATATTAGAATTTTAATTGTTTAACCAAAATAAATAAAAGTAATCATATTTAATATGCAATTTGATTTTTATATTTAAAGAAATACTAAATGGCAGAAAAGAATAACAAAAGAATTTATATTGTAAAAGGAATAAGCTTTTTTTTTTTTTTTTTGCTTATAATTTGGATAGAATGGTTTTATTTATTATTTATTTATTTTATTTTATTTTATTTTTTTGTTTAATAATTGATAATTGGTGATTTTATGCTAACAAGTATGTTAGGTCTTTAACTAGAGTAAAATGTATAAGCTAAAAAAAAGATTATTCTCAATTCATTTGCTTTCATATATATATATATATATATATATATTTTTACAGATGTTGAATGATTTGTTATTCAAAATAAACACAAATAAATTAATAAGCACATGAATTTTTTTAATATGTTGACAATTGCACTTTAAAATATTTATGAATCTTTTCATAACTTTTCAGTAATTTATACAGATGATAAAAAATCAGTTTAAAATTTAATTAAAACATCATGCAAATTAATGAGTAATTAAAAAAACATCTAAAGTATTAGAAAAAAAAAATGCTGAATTTTTATTTAAAATTAACTGTATTTAAAAACATCAAACTAAATATTTTCAGTTAAAAAGTTCTAAGAGAACCAACAAACAATTAAAATAATTTTTAATTTCTATGCTCATTAAAGCTATCTAAATGATTTAATTTTTATAATTAATGACAGCACAAATTGAAAATCATAAAAAATGCCTTTAGATTTTGATTTTAAAATACCATGCCTATGAATTTTAACAACTTTCTTTTCCTTTTTATTGCAATGGGATAAGAACCACATTAAAATGATGTTTAAAAAAATCTCCAAAAAAATCATTTTTCATCTTATTTTTATGAACTTTTGATTGATTAAATTGCATATTCTTGCTTTTTTTTTACATGACTTACTTAACTTATATTTCTCATATAAAGGATGAATTATGAAGATGGATATTAAATATCAGAAGTTATCTTATTGTATTATTAAAAATTCAGTATTTTATTATTTATTATTGACACTTTTTTTGGTAATCAATTTGATTGAATTTAAATGAAAAGTTATAAACTTTTCATTATGTAGATTTCTTGTTTTATATCTATGTAATCATTCTCTGTGATTTATTTTGTTATTGTGTAGTTATACTTTTAATAATATATGTAAGTGTTATAATTATTTAATAAAGTATATATTTCCTATTAAATATTTATTTTTTATTTTTTAAGGAAATAAAACATTGTAAAATTATTTTTAAATGAATTTTTATGCTTCTGCTAATTGTTTAATGAAAATAGAATGAAATGAACAATCTCATATTAATCTATCATCTGCTTGATAGTATTATACTCACTTATGATTAGGTTATATTCGAAATGTCTCCATCATAAATTGATTCAGACATTGACTGCTGACTTTAATTTTATTGTTTTATTTTTATATATTAATTTTCATTTTGACTTAAAATTGTATGAGTTAACATAAAAAAGAATGAGTTATTATTTAAATTTTAAAAAATAATGGAAATTATACATTTATTTATTCTTAAATTCTTTTAAATATTAGTTAATATAAAAATAAAGATTTATTGACAAGATCTTTAGTTGAATTTTTGTATATAGTCCACAAATGAGAAGAGAAATTTTAATATTATTATTTATTTGTATCCAACTTTTATATGGTTTGATTCTTATATTAACGTATGTTAAAGATTTTAAAAATATAAACTGCTGCATTATGCATTTAATGTTTTTTTTTATTAACACAGGGAAGGATTTTAAAAAATTAGGAATTATTTCTATGAATAATGATTTCTGTAGCATTTGGATTTTATTGTTCTATAAATGTTTTATACTTTTGTCCAGTGCATAACAAAAAATTCTTTATTGTTCTAAATTAAACAAAAAAGTGCAATGTTTTCTGATTAGATTTTGATGAAAGGATAGTAAATAACTCATCTTATTAATGTCCTTAAAGGTTCTTCTTCTTCTTATGTTTTGCAGATAATATCTTTATTATTATTATTAGTAGTAGTAGTTGTAAATAAACATTATTTTTATAGGATTAGCAGATATTCTGAATTATCTGGCTACATAAAATTAAACATTTTTAGTTTTGATAAATTGTATTAGGCAAAAATGATGCTGCAGAATTAAAAGTTTGAAATCTTAAATAGTTTTAATTGGAAAAATGAAGTAATCATCCTTATCCAAGAACTTCTTTAAAAAAGAATATAATATTGTTATAATCTTAAGAAAATATAAGATAATATAAATATAAAAACTTTTTTGTTTACAAAAATTTAACAAATGATACCACCAGATGGCAATGGTCATTTTTAAAGGCAGATGCTATCTAGTAGCATTGAACAATATGAAATTTTCATTTTATTAAAATAGAGCTAATAAAAATTATTCTTACTTTTGAGCTATGAACCAGATAAAAAAAATTAATAAATCCAAGGAAAAAAAATGGAACTTCTAAAATACAAAATAAATCTTAGCAAATACAGATTAATGAACAAACAAATCTTTTGCTTAATATCTAGTGAAATTATTATTACAAAAAATGAAGAAATGAGATTATTCAAGTCCTTTATATAAAATCTGAACCTTTCTAATTGTGCAGAAATTAAAATCATTTTGCATTGCAATTTGTTCATCAAGATTTTTTTTTTATGATGCCTTGGTACTTTGATGCATAGTCAGGTGGAAATATGATAGCACTATTAATTCTTGCCGTATTTTCTGCATAAAGAATTTTATTTTTAGTAAAGTTTTATAAAATGAATAATTACTCTGTGAGAATCAGTGGATGTTGGGGAGATGTGGCTTCAAAACATTATTAGTCGTTGTTTTAATATTGTGTAAAACTAAACAAGCATATAAAAGAAAATTTATGTATAAAAGTGATTAAAAAAATAATAATTTTAATACTTATAACTTAAATAGTTACAATTCAAGCATGATATATTTAAAAATGAAATCCATTTTGCAAGAAATGATTAATAGCTATCTGATCTTTGATTGTCGAGGAAATTTTCTTACTGAATAACAAAAACTCTTAGGGATATCTTTTGATGTTAGTTATCATTAAGTTTAAATGTTTTTCCTTTAAGTAATAGATTGTTGTATAGTCAAGAGCATTGAAAATTAGTTTGTGGGACTTTCATTTTAATCAAAGTCTTGCAATTGGAAAAATTCGATAAAAACATTAATTGATCATGTTCAAGATTTTTTTAGAAGTTCCGTGGAGCCAAGTGGTTTAAAATCACTTTTAAAAAAGAAGATATCAATTTCTTTGAATCATATCAGTAGGATTAAGAATTTCAAATTTAAATTGAAGATAAAAGACGGGAAGTTGGAATTTAAAGATTGGAATAGCAAATTGACAAAACCTATGATGCAAGTGCATCAATAATATTGGCTCTTAAATTGATACACTGTAAAATTTGTCCAACTAGAACAGTTGTAGCATTTTGTTCCCAGGATAGAGGAATGTATATTCTTTGACATGTACATAATAACAACCTATCACTCAAATTTGACAGCAGATAAGCAGTGTTGTGGATATTTATATTACATCCAATTAGTGTTTTGTACTAATGAGAACAACCTGTCACTCAAATCTAATAGCAGATAATCACATTTGATATTATATATATATATATACACTCAGGAGCCAAAACATTATGACCACCTGTCAATAACGAGTTGGCGCGCAACACAGCTTCAACCCGCCTTGGCATGGATGCCACAAGTCCTGGTAGATGACCGGAGACAGATTGTACCAGATGTTTAAGCAGCGGTCACGCAAATCCGAGATATTGCGAATTGGTGGTCTTTGAATTCTGAGCTGCCGTCCCAGGACATCCCGAATGTGTTCTATCGGATTGCGATCCGGTGAGTTAGGCGGCCAGGAAATTAACTGGAATTCAGCATCATGTTTCTGGAACAACTCCAACACAATTTTAGCCTTGTGACAAGGGGCGTTGTCCTGTTGGAACATTTCATTTCCAGCTCGAAAAACAGAGACCATGTAAGGGTGCAACTGGTCCGCAGTGATGTTCAGATACCCTGTAGCATTCATGGTCTGCTTTACCACAACCACGGGTCCCAGAGACGCCCAAGAGAACGTCCCCCAAAGCATAATACCGCCACCACCGGCCTGTGTATGGCCTACTGTACATTGAAGGAGCAACTGTTCGCCTGGAAGACGGCGTATCCTGACACGGCCATTGGCGTGATGACCGTGATTCATCTGACCAAGCAACTCTCTCCAACTGATCCATGGACCAGTCACGATGTTGCCGGGCCCAGCGCAGGCGCAGTTGGCGATGACGCTTGGTCAGCAAAGGCACACGAGTGGGACGTTTGCTGCGTAGCCCCATATCCAACAGTGTGCTCCAATACTATTCTACTTGGCCCTGCATTGTATTAGGCTGTAAGCTGAGCTACTGTCTGGATCCGGTTTTGCTTCACCATGCGAGACAGTCTCCGGCGACCTTTTCCTTTGATAGCATTTGGACGTCCAACACTATGTCGTTTACTACTGGTTTCACCGTCATTCATCCACTTTGCATAAGTACTAACAACTGTAGATCGCGAACAACCCACGAGTCGTGCAGTTTCGGAAATACTTGTTCCGAGCCTTCGAGCCATTACAATCTGCCCTCTATCAAAGTCGTTTAGATCCGCAGCCTTTCCCATCACACACAGAAGTAAGTAAAAGAATGATTCTTCAGACTCTCCAGCAGCAGTTAAATACCACTTCCACCTGATCACGTGCCTTCCACGTCATCCAGGCGAGTTCATTGCAAAATGTAGGGGTGGTCATAATGTTTTGGCTCTTGAATGTATATAATGTTTGTAAATAAAATTTAAAGTGTTCCCATGAACTTGACAGTGGCCCTTTTCTTGAAGCCGTTATAGCTCTAATAAAGGCTGAGATGTTACACCACCAACAAAGGCTAGCATTCATGGGCCCATCTACAAACTTTTTCGAAAGGACATATGATGAAAAGTCATGACAGGCTGATCAGGCCTGGATCTTTCTCTCAGATACAAGTCAAAAGAACAATACCTGAATAGAAATCAAAACAGGCAAGACTTAATTCCTTCCATTTCGAAAGCCCACCAAAAAGGTGTCATGGTCTAGATGGATATTTCTGCAAATAGAAATTTATGCTATTGAAATTAAACTTCTTTTTGAACAACCAGGAGCTGAAATTAATTCAACGTACTACGTTCAAAAAAATTGTATGGAATTTATTTCCAAGAAAAAAAATTAAACTTATTAAAAGATTCTTGAGTAACACTAAAAGTGATTAAAAACAGCCAAACTGCATTAATTACAAGGGGGAGATGAAATTTTCTTCCTATATTTACAACTGTTTACTTGATTTACATCTATCGATTCTGTTTTTGATCTTTTTTACTATCTGATTTACATATGTGCATAAAGATAGTAGCATGATGCACAAATATCGTGAAGTATGGTACCAAGCCAGAATGGAACCGAGTTTTTGAAAAACTAGATGTTAGTCTTCCAGTTAGGAGTCTGCTTCATAAAGTGGACATGCGTTACTTGTAAAACTTTCTATTAAAAAAAGAATGTTATTGCTGAGATTTATAAATTATATTATGCCTTATAGAGAATCTACACCAAAGTTCTAGCCGATTTCAAATGTCTGAAAATTTCAACCACAAACACGGCGTAAACTTGTGATGCCGCAAGTATTTAAAACAGCTGTTATGAAACAGTTAAGGATACACGCTGCTTTAGACATAAGCAGCGTGTATCCTTGACTGTTCCATAACAGCTGTCTTAAATGCCCATGCACTATCTCGACAGACAGATGGTCCATACAGCACGATTTGGACGGTGCTGAGAAACATCAAATCTTTCTTCCCTAGCAAGCGTTAATTCCCTTCTAATTGCTGCTTCAAAAGCCTCATACACATTATCGTGTGAGAAATTTTTGAACACCCATCACTAAACCATTTTATTGCAGTTTGGATTGAAATGGAAATTCTGGGAAGAAGTACTGTTCAGCATGGTGTTGATTTTTGAATTATGAAATGTGAAAATCTATGTGACTTTCCTAAAGACGTGTTGTTACTCATTCGCATGGAAAGATAATGGGTCTTGTTATTCGAGTTCAAAGTGCAGCGTATAGGAAAAGATTAACTTTCAACCAAATGTTTCAAATCTGGATACTGCTAAAAGCGCAAGACTCACATTGGCTCTGTTTACTTGACAGGAAGGATGAGGATAAGTTACGGCTGTGGGGGCATTCTAAGGAATGACAAGATTCATTTCTACAGGAATGGAGAAATCAACATAAAATGTTTTGGGAGTGGGGTCGTTGGAAAATCCATATTCGTTTCGAAAAATGACTTTATATTTCCTAAAAATGAGTGTAGATATATTTTAGATTTACAGAGATATCTGTTCTTTATTTCTTTGAGGAAGTTACTACGAAAGGTTCTGTAATACATTCTGTGACGATTCCTTGGTACCACCAACTCTCCTGAAAGACCTGTGCTCCACACTAATGCATTACACGCAATAGCCATTCCACAGGTGTAAAATTACCAGCTACGTCCCAACTCTGGAAACATGCCGAGCAGAGATGCCAATTCCATTGCTCAACAACGTCTTTGTTATCACTTCCCTATAAAGAGGGATCCCGCCCTGATCAAGTCATGGCTACAAGTTCCAGAGAAGTCTTAATGTACCATTCCCCCACAGACAACAAGTACGCTACAGAGCACAATGAAATACCCACCGAAGTGAGAGTGCTCAGGGAGGAAAGGTTACTCTGTACTGGGAGTTGTTCCAAGTGTTTGTTTTATTGCAACTACACAAATGACAATACATTATTGATGAACGTGTTAGCTGCCATTTGTTTACTGATCCCTGCCACCATGTTCGCATAATCGCATTCCGATACTTGTCTTTGAGGAATTTGTTTATCGTGGAGTTATTATTACAGTGACTAAATTGAAAGAAGCAAAGTGGCTCCATCACGCTGCATGTGCCAAGTACTTCAGAGGATGTGCCTTGGAATGCACCGTCCGTCGACTTAAAATGCTTCCAATAAAGGATGAGAGTCGTTTTTTTGTCCTGAACATCCCTACTATTACATAATTGTGCCATGTACATGATTAACAGCTGTTTGGTTGTTACATTGCTTCTTTTGATGGCTGCTTGCTCCCAGACCATTTTCCTGTTATGTATGTTTGCAGCAGCTCCAAACCTGGAGCACGCACAGCCTGTGGAGTATTTGTGAAATGTGGGGCCGGTTGGGAATATGTGAAAATAATGACAAAAGGGACATACAAACATCACTTTTCGCACTCTGTTTTTGTAATGTATATGCACAGTCCAGTCACATTAATGTGACCACCTGTCAAAAGCCAGAATAACTACCTTTGAAAGAGCGGACCGCTGCGAGACGTGCAGGAAGCGAGTCAATTAGATTTCTGAAGGTGTGCACTGGGATGTTGAGCCATGCCGACTCCAGTGCCGTCGCCAGCTGCGCTAGATTACGCGGTTGAGGATCCATGGCGCGAACAACCCGATCGAGGTGGTCCCACAGATTCTCGATTGGGTTTAAATCCGGTGAGTTTGCTGGCCAGGGAAGTACGGTAAACTCCTCCTGGTGCTCTTCGAGCCACGCACGTACACTGCGAGCTGTATGACACCTCGCATTGTCCTGCTGGTAGATGCCATCATTCCGAGGAAAATAATTCGTATGTAGGGGTGGACAGGGTCCGCAAGGACAGATGCGTACTTGGGTTGATCCATCGTGCCTTCCACAATGATGAATGCACCCAGTGAATGCCAGGAAAACATTCCCCTAACCGTAATGCTCCCTCCTCCTGCTTGAATCCTTCCGGCAATTGTTTCAGGATGTTTGCTTTCAGACGTTTCACGCCGTATACGCCAACGTCCATCTGTCCGATGGAGCATAAAACGTGATTCATCGGAAAAAGCCACCTGTCGCCACTCTGTGGATGTCCATTTTCGGTACTGGCGTGCAAATTCCAGCCTTCGTCGCCAATGAACAGCAGTCAGCATAGAAAGTGTTGCTGAGAAAGCCATGCGCAGCAACGTTCGCTGAACCGTGGTTCAGGAAACACTCTTGGTAGCCCCTTGGTTCATATGGGCTGTCAGTTGCTCAACAGTTGCACGTCTATTGGCCCGAACGCATCTCCGTAGCCTTTGTTCACTGTCATCTATGGCCCGTGGTGCACCACATGTGCCACGCCGCTGATTTTGGATAGTGCCATTTTGCCATGTATAGTATACATTTATCACGGCGGCACGCGAACAGTTCACAAAATTAGCCGTTTCCGAAATAGTGACTCCGTTGGTAATTGTTCGATCCTTTTCCTTGGACATCTTCACTAAAACTGAAGTAAGGGGGGAAGTGGCATGCCTATGGGGAGCAAAAATGAGTACCCTAAATCCATTAGCCGGAAAGTCCTTTCTTTGGGCTCGAAGAGATGTGGAGGAAAATGATAACTCCATATGCAACTTTTGAGAGATTTTTTTTTAAACTTGTGGTGCCAAAGTATGGCGCGGTGCACACTGCGCTGTCATCATGCTGCATATCTACTTTTGTTATTTAAAATAGAATCAGGACAAAATGCCTGACATTTGGTAAAACAACATGTTCATTTATGATAATAATATTGAAATGGAATTTTATTGTAACCTGCCTTATAACACACTAAAAATGAATTTAAAATTGAATAAATCAATGAATGCTATTAACAGGAAGAAAATGATAATGCATGTATGCAAGAATAAATAAACAAATAAAATACAGAACAATTTTCTAATGACTGCCTCTGTAGCTATAAAAAAACCCCCAATGTTCCCTTTCATTCAATATGTCGTAGCAATGAACTCCGACGAGCTTGCCCAATTGGCTAACACTCTGGTGTTTGGTACCACAAGCATTCGGTTCCAATCCTGGAGGGGGCATGGATGTTTGTTAGTAGTTCGGAATCCACTTTAAATTGTAGGTTCCGGTTTAATTAGCCTCACGCGTGAATAAATAGACCGTAGAGCGACAAACCAAACTAAACCAGCTAGCAAGCTGAAAGACAGATTGCCTATTGGGTGCAAGGAGGGGTACCCGAAATCCATTAGCTGGAAAGTCATACCTTTAGACTAGGAGAGATGTGGAGAAAAATTATATACAACTTTTAATGGGTTTTTTAAAATTATGGTGGCAAAGTGTGACGCGGTGCACACTGTGTAATGTTGATCATACTGTATATCTACTGTTGTTACGGAAAATGGTATCAGGTCAAAATGCTTGTAATTTTGGAAAACAATATGTTGATTTATGGCAACAATATTGAAACGGAACTTTTTTGAAACCTGCTTTATAACACACTAAAAATGAATTTAAAATTGAATAAATCAGTGAATGCTATTAATGGGAAGAAAAGGATAATACATGTATGCAAGAATAAATTAACAAATAAAATACAAACCAATTTTCTAATCATTGCCTTTGTAGTTATAAAAAAAAAAACCTTTCCTTTCATTCAATATGCAGAAACGATTAACTCTGGCGACGCTTTTGTGTGATATGCATTAAAACTGTTGCTTCACATGTTATCGGAGAAGAGCTCTAACTTTTCTGATTCTGTTTATTTTTTTAGAGTAAACTATAAAATAAAACATTCTTAGAATTATAATAAAATATGCTTGGAAATCGAAAAATAAATAATTAGCACAAAAATATTAACCTACTTTTTACATCAATTTTATCATGAATTCCGCACGCAATAGCAGTTGATTGCAACATAATTAAACTGGCGTTTTAATTGTAGCATCATTTTAAACATCGACAGAACGGTGACAAAGTATTTATGGTTTTCGCTGAAGGATGATTCGAAAATAAAGTGAATGCGATAACATGAATTTTGGAAGAAAGAATTGAAAAAAAAATATATTATTCTAATTTTTTTAATTAAGTTTAAAAATGCCCTATGTGAGTTCTGAAGAGCTGAGCAGCACATATTTGTTAAGCAGTTTGGTTAAAAAGTCATCGGTTCCTGCTTTTTCTAGAGTAGGCCAAGCGGAAGCGAAACCCCAGAGAATATTTTGGCTCTCAGTCTTACTGTTGTGCTTGTGTGGCTGTGGATACGAAACCAGTCGTTTTCTGAGAACTTTCTTTCAGTACCCCGTTCTGATCGATGTCGAAACTGAAAACAGCGGGACACTGGATTTTCCAGCAGTTACAGTGTGCAACTTAAATAGAGTAGCGGACTACCACAGCGAGTGCTTCGAAAACAACAAAACCTGGTCAGCATGCATACAGGAAAGTCTTTTTGTGGATCATTTAATAATGTCTGAAAGAAAAATGTATACCGCGATTCCAAAAACTGCAACCCAGCTAGAAATAAGGCACAAATTGAAGTTACAGAAATTCTTTGATCACTACACCCATCTGGACTACGCAGACCGAAAGTGCTACGGATACCGTCTACACCAATTGGTGACTAACTGTAACTTCAACTCCATGTCTTGCCAAGCAGACAATTTTTCATATTTCCAAAGCATTCAATACGGTAACTGTTACACTTTTAATAAAGCTTCTTCTAACCACATGGAATCAAGTAGGCTCGCTGTGAGAAAAGTTGGACAGGATTCAGGATTGGATTTGGAATTGGACACATTATTGAAGAATTATATTGACTTCAGCGCCAGTGCTGGAATGCGAGTAATCGTCCATAATGCAGACGAGGATCCCAATCCGGAAGAAGATGGCTTCAACATCGTTCCAGGATACGAAACGCAGGTGTCCTTGACGAAAGTTTCGATCCAGAGACTCCCCGCCCCTTACAGGGATCGTTGCAGAGACTACAAGACCACCAAAGGCAGTCAATTCGATTGCATTCGCGAATGTCAGCAAGAAATGGCGCGAGAGAAATGTGGATGTGTTGATCCTTTTCTGCAGACTGATCTACAAGCCAGTCTTTGCAATCTGCGAAACAAAAGTCAAATGTCCTGTTTAGATGACCTCTTGAACAATGTGGAGAAAGCTGGGCTTCCCTGTGAATGTCCTCTATCTTGCATGAGCACTACATTCAAGAAAGAAATTGGAATGGCAATGCTACTTCCAAGGAAGACCACTTACATCCACTCTCCTTTGTTGAAATTAAAAGTACCCGAATGTGATTCCATAAAGAAGCGCACACCTCCAAACCAGCGCCGCAATAAAAGATCGCTTAAAGGTAAAATAGAATCGAAAGCTAAGCTGAAGATTTTCTACAGAAGTTTGGATCATACTAAGTACATCCAGCGAGCTATGTTTTCTGATTCGGAATTGTATGCTCATTTGGGAGGACATCTGGGACTGTGGTTGGGTTTGTCTTGCATAGCTCTGTTTGAGTGCGTTGAGTATTTAGCGCTTCTGTTTTATTTATTTGTAAGCAAAAGGAAAATACTTCCAAAATAAGAATTAAAGACTCTTTTCTAGGTATGAATTATAAGACTTTCTTTTTTTTAATCTGCTGAAAAATTGTGAGTGAAAATCATTGTTCAGTATTTTAAAGAGAAAAATCTCGCGAGCCACATGCGGCTCTTTAGTTCCATACGAAAATATTATTTATTTTATCAAAAAAAACAAAAAAAACATTCAAAAGTTCTGAATCGATTAAAAAGGATTAGGCACCGATTCTATCTCTCAGCCATTTGTACTCACTTTTCACAGCACCCCTCCCCCGTGATACGCGTCGTCACTGTCGTCAGCCCATCGAAAGCTCTCGAATGCCGCCATCGTCGGATGTTTCTATGATGACGGATGATGAAAAACTGCGTCGTGATTTCAAAAACAAACCAGAAATCTTGAACAAAAATCAAAGATTTGCCACTATCCGCTAAAACAGTACAAGATAGAATAGCTAAAATGTCTTCAAATGTAACATATTTGCAGGTGGAAGCTATTCAACTTTCTTCTGCCTTATCACTTTTATAGATGAGTCTTGCGACATAAAAAACACGGCACAAGTTGCTCTTTTTGTCAGGTATATGTCTTCCCATGGTCCAAAAGAAGAACTTCTAGGATTGGTACCGCTCTCGAGACACACTAGAAGGGAAGATATAGTGAATACCGTGCAAAAATGCCTTGAAGACAATAAGATCGATTTAAATAAAATCGTTTCAATAGCAACTGATGGAGCCAGAAGTATGACAGGAAAAAATAAAGGGGCAACAACGATTCTTCAGAGCAAAATAAACCACGAAATTCTTACGTTTCACTGCATAATACACCAAGAAGCACTTGTGCCCAAACATTTCCGGCCGAAATAGTTGAGGTCATGAATTTGGTAATCAAAATTGTTAACAGGATCTTGTCAAAAGCACTCTACCATCGTCAGTTTAAAGAATTCTTAAACGAGCTGAATCTGAAACTGCAAGGAAAGGTAAACCCAGCCTATGTTTTGGTAGAAGAATTGGTTTGTTTTGAAGAAAAATTAATTCTTTTTGCAGAAGATATTCAGAGCGGTAAATTACTTCATTTTCAATTTCTAAAGCAATATCGCGGTAAAGCCAGTGCAACTGTTGACACGAGGTACTTCAGCATAGTTATAAAAAAAATTAAAGATGAATTTGCTGATAGATTTCAGCAATTCAAAACCAACAAAACCACTCTAGTATTCATAGTAAATCCTCTCAGCACAAATAGTAACGAAATCCACATTGAGACATTTGGAATTGAAACTGATCTCTGGAAATGCAATTGATCGATTTAAAAAGTAAAGCTTTGTGGAGTGGAAAATTTACAGAGTTGAAAAGCAAGTTGGAAGAGTTGGAAGTCCAGAAATATATGTACGTAACGCAACAAAAGTGGACAGCTTTAAAAGAAATGCCGCGAGTTGAGGCACGTATATTCGAAGCATGGAATAGTCTTCCAGATTTATACAGTGAGGTGAAGAAGTTGGCATTTGGAGTGCTGACTATCTTCGGATCGACATATTCGTACGAGCAAGCGTTCTCTTGCATGAATATAACTAAAAGTAAAGTAAGAAGCCAACTAACAAATGAAAATTTAGAGTCGTGTTTGAAACTTAAAACAACAAGTTATTAGCCAAATTTATCCAAACTTTCTAAAACCATGCAAAGCCAACGCTCCCATTGAATTTGTTTGCTCAAATGTATGTTATTGTTTTTTTTATTTTAAGTACAAGTTACATTGTTTAGTAAAGTTTAAACTTTCTACTTGCAATAATAACCATGGAAGGCCATCGCTCCCATTGAATTTGTTTGCTCAATTGTTTGTTATTGAAGTACAAGTTAGTGTTGTAAGTAAATGTTTAATTGTTTAAATTTTTTACTTAAATAATAAGTAATTATCTAATAATGCCATATATGTATTATTAATTTGTTGTGTAAAACACTAATTATATATGAATAAATAGATATTTTTTCTTATGAATAAATAGATTAATTTTTTTTTAATCAAAACACTTTATTTATGCGAGTACTATTTATTGTTGGCAAGAAAAATTTTTGTGGCTCTTTAAAAACTTTGAAATTTGGTAAATTGTAATTTTGACTCTTCCGACTCAAAAGGTTGCGGACCCCTGCTCTACGATCATATTAGACCGGGACCTACGATTTATAGCGGATTCCGTAGGTCCGTAGTGGCACCGTCGGGACTCGAAAACTTTGTCGGCCGAAACCTGCGGCACAGAGTCGGCATAGACATTCGGCCATTCAGGCCCTTAAATTTTGTTTGTGACAGTTCAATGAACTTTCAATTCGATTATATGTTTTGCAGAATAATTTAAAAATTTAAAGCGATGTGTATTCAAAAAGATATGACATAATTTCACATTTTTAATTAAAACATTTTTCAGTTGTGATGATTAACAATTTTTTTAAAAGTTATTATGCAATCGATGCATTTAATAATTCCCCTATAATTTTAATTTAATAGAGTTTATTTTTGTTAATCTAGCTATTGCAATTTTAATAATCTAGCTATTGCAATTTTAAAATAATTATTTTTAGTTAACTATTAATTTAAGTATTATTAAGGAATTTTTGTAATTAATCACAAATTTGTCCCATAACTAATGTTTTATTTCGTACCATTTTAATTATCCGAGTTACAGTCATGAAATTATAAGTAGAAATTTCAAAAGTTTATATTCAAAAGGATTTACAAATGGCAAAGGGTTTACTAATAAAATTGTTTAAATCTCCTAAAAAAAATATG
Organism: Caerostris darwini; assembly: GCA_021605075.1. Classification (NCBI taxonomy): domain Eukaryota; kingdom Metazoa; phylum Arthropoda; class Arachnida; order Araneae; family Araneidae; genus Caerostris; species Caerostris darwini. The sequence continues at coordinate 91,392 of BPLQ01005877.1, forward strand.
CATTATCCTTTTGTTTGTGATTCACTGTCTTAATATATTAAAAATCATTTTCTGGTGATTTTGGCTCATGATAATTAAACATTAAGAAGTTGTTCTTGTAATTATTTTAATTCTTTTTATTGTAATGCTTTATTTTAAAAAAGTTCAGTAATATTTAAATTTGTCTACGTTTTCTGTAATGCTTGAATTTATCTTGTATAAAAGCTTTCCAAAATTATATAGACAACATGGTGACAGAAGTAATTAATAAAATCGATTTATCATAAGTGACCCAAAAATGGTTTTGATCTACATTTAACAACAAAATTTTATACTTAAGTTGTTCCTCACCAGATTTGATTTCCCATTTGAATGTCATTTTTCAAATAGCCAAGCTTCGATTCATCTTAATCTCTATATTAAAAATGTAAGAAACAACAATACTCCAACAATGTATATCCAATATGTACTTATGTAGAATATATTCTAGCTATGCTTAAAAAATATTAAAATTAGCATTCATGTTTTTTTTACTGAATTTATTGATTTTTATCTGGTGTGTGTAGCTGAAAATCTTGAAAAAATTGTCATTATTTATTTTTCAATTAAATAAAAATCTTATTTTGTGTATGGCGTCATCTCGGGGTATGATAGCTTCGTCAATAATTTTTTATTTTTAAAAATTTTCTCGAAATTAAATTCTTACATTTTTTTTTTTTTTTAAAGTCTATATTAGTGCATTCTTTTTCAAATATTTTTTTGTTTATTTCAAATATTTTATTGGTTGGGCAACTAAATTTTAACTGAGTGTGATTGGGTTGAGATACTTAAGGCACAGGTTAGATAACTCACGGCTTTATTGATACCCGCAAAATCACTCCACACATACAATTAGAGAAATACAATATTTTACATATTTAAAGACAGATAGTTATAGATTCGTGAAAGGACACCACTTATAAGCCGGAAAACTGAAACTCGGTTTCGCGTAGGGTGCACGAAATATACTTTCTCTCTGGGTGAAAGTCTGTAGGCCAACTAATACGCAGATTTGCGTTAAATATATTTCCTCTCGGGATTTGAGATTGTAAATTAAACGTTTCACAGCGGGAGCCCAGGTTGCACAGTACTTCCTCTTCTAGTCGCGAGGCCTACTACCATTTCTTCTGAACGCATAGGGGGCACTCTTGCCAGTGTGTAGGAGGAAGCACAGTTATAAAGCTTATTTCAATTTTATTTATAAATAAATATTTAAGGTTGGAAGGGATAACTATTATTATTATTATATTTATTATTTATAAATAATTATCCTTTACAAATTGTAAATTAAAATTTGAACAAATTTTTTTGTTTAATAACATTTTCTAAAACTCAAAATGATTTATTCAATTCCTACTATTAGTTTACACTCTCCCTATCTATATCTTGTTCAAATTTTCAATCGTTCATAAAATACTTTTTATTCATCCACTCAAGTTCAAATACATTTTTTTTTTGAACTTGCAGTGGTTGACACTTGATGTTAATACAATTTTTTCAAATATTAATTCATTAATTAAATTTAATTAATTAATTAAATTTTTTTTTAGATTTAAGTTGCATGTATCTAATAATAGATGGCGCCAGATGTCAGAGGAAAAATTCAACTTTATTTGTAAAAGACTTTTCTGCAATATAGTGAAAAAAAAAGTAGGAATTGACATTAAAATTTTTTGTTTTATGTAGCAGGTCAACTGTAGGTCATACCTGCCATTTCACAATAAAACGGCATAAATTAAGGTCTTCAAGTTATTGAAATAATGTATTTGTTGTATATAGCGGTCGAAATATAGCGAAATTTAAAGCCGTGAATTCAAAATTATAAGCACCAAACCTTTATCCATCACCAGCATCATCAAACATCTTCCTGGGGTAAATCTGTAACAGGATTATTCAGTTCTTCTTGAGACAGAATGTATGGTATGGTACAGTATCATCATTATATTCAGCATTACATATAAAAGACTATAGAGCATCACATCTAATGATTCTTTATCTTCCTCTGTGTCATAGAAAAATTCATTAGATTTTCCAGAGTAGGAAATCATTCAACATGAAGAATTGGTCGCATAGCAGATGGTATATTCGGGTATTGCACTTTCGAGTTCTTTTCTAAATTGGACTATGCAGAAGTAGTAGTCATTTATGTGTTTACTTTATTTCTGCCAAAAAAAGAAGAAGAAAAAAATGCGGGAATGGCAAATGATATTTCTTTTTCAATTTCTATTGTTATCTCACACTCTCCCTATATATATCTTGTTCAAATTTTCAATCGTTCATAAAATACTTTTTATTCATGCACTCAAGTTCAAATACATTTTTTTTGAACTTACAGTGGATGACACTTGATGTTAATACAGTTTTTTCAAATATTAATTCATTCATTAAATTTAATTAATTAATTTTAGTTTCTTTTAGATTTAAGTTGCGTGTATCTAATAATAGATGGCGCCAGATGTAAGAGGAAAGTGTCAACTTTATTTGTAAAGGACTTTTCCGCAATATAGTGAAAAAAAAAAAATAGGAATTGACTTAAAATTTTTTTTTTTTATATTACTTGTTCTTTTTACATCGCAGTCACATGGGGAATTTCTTTGAACAATAATTACAACATAACATGGTGTCTAGGACTTGTCCCGATTTTCCATTTTGCATCTGACATAAAGGGGATATGTCTTTTTCATTAAATGAATGATAAAATATATATTGGGCTCCAAATTTCACTTCACCACTAACAAGTTATTAACGGAATTAAAGCATATACTCGGCCTCACAACTTGGAAAATATAACGTGTTTACCTAAAATGTAAATTCGCTGAAATAATTTGTTTCTCACACAAAACACCGCGTACGCCAAGGCAGGAAACCATATCGACAATCAGACTGGCATCTTCTCCTGCAAACTCATTAACTCCGAAGGTTTTGCTTAATTGTGGCCATAAAGTATTTTAAAAAATAATGTCTTGGCAACAACGTTTTTAAATTTTACTTTTTCAGATATTTCATGTATATGTAATACATATTGATATATCACATTCCCTATATGAGACAAATATTTTAATACATTGTTTTTTATAAACGTTGCTATCAAATTTATAAATTATTATAAAGTGATAGTTATATTTAATAAATTTACATATGTTGTCGCCTGCTAGCGACTAGTTGTGTCAGGTGGTTTAGTGTTGTAGGCGTCTGGTGGATCTAAGACCAATCTCTTTCTCTTTATGTTAATTTATTTACAATATTAACAATACTTAACGCACAATATATTAATACACAAGACACTATGTGCCTGTTCTACAATATCAATTCTATTTTATACTTAAAAATCGTAAACACATCACATACGATCCCTGACCATGTTCCTCGCTCAGACGCTCCTAGCGTTCTGCCTCATCATCTTAAAATCTAAACGTTCGTACTTACCAATTTACACAGTACTGGTCCCAATAGAATTGCATATGTGATTACATAAACATCTTGAATTTTCACACAAGTTTCATACAGAATTCTTCGATTTTTCATTCACGCAAATACAGCCAATTATCCACGAAATCCTCTCGGAAACCAATTACATATTTTCATAATCGCCAATAGAACTATTCGTAACATAAATTAGTTCAAAATGAGGCCCCTCATGCTATGTAAATCACATCATATTTAATGGTGTTAATAGAATTACGTCTTTCAAGAAAAATACATAAAATGTCCTTCCAGTACGATTTTATTTAATTTCATAATAATAAGCTTAGTTTAATTTGATTTGTCACTCTATGGTCATTTTTTTTTTTTTTTTTTTTTGCACACTTTAAAGTAATTAGACCGAGATCTACTATTTAATACAGATCCCGAACCACTAACAGACATTCATACCACCTCTATGATTCGAACCTGAAGCCTGTAGTACCAAAGGTCTATTGGCCATCATGCCGTTTATAATTGTAAGTTATCAGGGGCTAAATTCGAAGACTGAAAGTTGCCTATTATTTTAAGAAAAGCTTAACAATCATTCTTCACTATTCATATAAATCGGAAAAGTGATAATTCCCAATACATTAATATAAATATATTATTTATATAAATACGAAAATTTAATTTAAAAATCAAATATATATAAATATATATATATATGAATTTGAATTTTAAATTAAATTTGCGTTTCAAAAAAATTAGATAAATCCATAATAGTTTATTAAATTAAAAAACAACAACATTCAATAATTATTATTAAAAACAAATTTTAAATCCAAAAGATGAGCTAAAGTACTGGAGTAAAGTAATGGAGGTACAGGAAATTCCCTGGTACTCCAACTAAACACCTACCGTTACGTTACGTAACAGCATTCAATTAAATATATGGGCAATGTAAAAGCAATGAAAAAAATTTGAGTCACGTTTTGTGAAAATCATTTAAAATTCAAATTTATATTTTACAAAATCGAAATAAAATGAAATTACGATGTTAAAGTTTAAGAAAACTTCGATTTGTTAATTTAATTAGCTTCAAATTTAAAGAAGAAAATATCCTTTTTCTCATGAGAAAACTGAAACAAAACGAAGAATGATTCAACAAAAGAATTTTACTATTCCTACATAAATGTTCGTAGTGATTGTAGTGTGATTTCTTTTTGTATGAAAAACTTGTTTGTTTCTAATAGCAGTTTGATTAGAAATGGGATGTTACTTAAAGATGCGAGCAATACAGACAGCAAGAAAAAAAAAATGTTGCATTAATTTCTACAATAGTAAAATGTTTAAGTTTATTACATGAAAGAGGATACTCAGTTGTTTCCGGCTGTGTGAACCTTTAATGAAATTTCGTTAAATAATCGGAGAACTCTGAGAGAATATCTGTATTGCTCGTGTTCCTCGAATAATCTGTGATAGATCCGAGGAAGATCAACATCATCAATTTTCTTACCAAGCTTTTCAACAGGATAGGAAATCTGATGCTAATATTTCCGAATTTCTCATCAACTTCACGATATTTATAGTCATTCTATTATTTTTGGAATGACTATAAATATCCTGAGTTAAACGACAAATAATAAGACATTAAAAAAAATGAGGCATTAGAAAAATTTTGTATGCCATTGCAATAAAGATAAATTTTTCACTTTAAACTTGCATATGCATGCTATTTTATGAAGAAAATTTAAAACTTATGGTTAATTTCATTATAATAGAAAATAAGAACTGTATTAATTGCTGAAATATTAAAGGTTATGAGAAATGATTTTTGTTTGGTTCATGAAAGGAAAATTAACTAGTATAGAGCTTGTCAGGTGAAAATTGCTCTTTGTTTATTGTGAATAACACTCAGCAAAATTTGGAAAAAATCAGAAATTGCATAGCTAAGAGCAAAATTTGCATTTCACCGTAGGGGAAAAAAGACAAATACAGCATGACAAAAGAAGTATTCCTGTTACGCAACTCAACTCAATATGCTAAAATTTTCATAGAACAAAACTAATAATTGTTTCGTTTTTCAGTTGGCAACAATTTTATTCTCAACCCGAAAATCAATCAAACCAATGCAAGTTAAAATTAATGATTTTAATAAATTATTTACCTTATGTACAGGAATTTTAGAAAAAAAAGTAAAGGAACGTAGATTATGCTTTCCCGTTTTATATGATTCGGCTAAATCCGTTGTAAATATTAATAATTCTCTATCCATGCATAAAAAATGCATTTCTTTGACTATTACAATGTGATGTTTTTACTTTTCTTTTAGGGAAAAAAAAATACTTTTCTTGTATCATGTCCCACCATAAGATGGGTAAGTGTTTTAAATTGTATTTTTTATAAACTCAATTTATACGAAACTTCAGTCAAGTGTTGCTTAAGATATTCATCTGTATTCTGAAACATAAGACTATTTTCTACAAATTTTACCCGGTTTAAACGATTACTTGTTATATGAATTAATTTACTTATTTTTGTTTTGTTTTAAGTGAATAATTTTTTTGCGAATAGAGATTTGAATCCATTCAAAATATTGAACATATGTTTTGTTAATATTAGTCATTTAATATATACTTAATTTTCCTTCTAATGTATAAAAATTATTTAGTAATGCAATTGATATATTTTCTTAAAATTTTATTGCAAATATAAAACAAATTTTTAACCTTTAAATATCATTTCAAATAATTTTTCATTACCAATTTTTAAAAAATTAAAATCTCCATTTCCTATTCGAAAAATACTTATGAAAATTTAAAAAAGTTTAATAATTATTTCATTTATTTGTTTGTAGATGAAGTTATTTAGATTAGTGGACCTAGGTTATTGTAATGAAGCAAAAAAAAAAAAAAAAAAAAAAAAAAAAGTAATTTTCTGTTAAGGAATAATTTACTTGGTACTAGGACATTATTATCCTCATGCAATAAATCTCTTATATATAAAGTAAATTGTTGCCGAATAGGTAATCTAATCATTGCCAATCATACTCAACTAGTATTTAGAAAATTTGGTATTCATCTTGGTGTCATTCAAATAACATGACATAATAATAAGGAAGTAAATTATTTTGTTATTCATGAAAGAATTTTTTTATGACATTGTTTATAATTTATTTTTTTTTGTTACTATAAAATGTTATTGATGTTGTACTGTACATTTTAGATTATGTTTTTGAAGAAATTTAGAGAATTTCAATCAGCTTAATGACATATTCAGCTATCATTTTAAGATATAGTATATTTGTTTTATTTATTACATTTTTATAACTTATAGGATATCTAGAACACTTTCAAAGGAAAAGTAAAGAATTTTAAAAGAACATTAAATTCTCTGTTTTTTAAGCATGATGTTTCTCTTACAGTGACATGAGAATTAAACAAATTTAAATATAAACAATTAAAAAGAATGACTTATGGAATTTAAAAATGTGACAATCATTCAAGAATAAAACAAATAAAAAATGTATATAAGTATGCAATTTCTTTGATGCATCACAAACACGGGAATTTTACAATTTCCCCAAATTAAACTTTTCTTGAATGAAATTAATTTGGTTTTGTATTAATTTAATTGATAGCAATTTATGGGTGACATTATTTTTTAAAAAATTTTAATTCAAATTTATTATAATGCAATTAAATGTCTTAGTCAAATATTGAAAAAATTATTGTAGTCTCATGAAGACTTTTTTCCCCCTTATTCATTTAACGGGCGACAAGATGTGAATATATCCAAATCTAGATTTATTGTATCAAAAGTGATTGTTGGAAGTTAAATTTGTTCTTATTGAGCAATAAAATAAGTTTCATAATTTAACTTGCTAGTTAGTGAGGGAAAATTTTTTTTTCCAATATAGAATTAAATTATATGTAGAAACATATTTCTCTATTAATTCCTATACTTTTTTTATAAATAAATATATAGTGCAATACATGATATTTAATTTGTTTGCAAAGTTTGCAACTAAATATTTCAAAAGTTAGAAAACTTGTAATGAGACAATTTCCCAAACTATTTCTTAATATTTGTGTTCATAATTTCAATTAATTTTATATTTAAGAAGCTTTATTATATCTCAATATTTATTGTATAGTAATAAGCTAGCTATTGCTGGCTATATTTATTTAAAATAATGTTTTATTATTTAAAATGTTATTTTTGTAATGTTGAAATATTTTTGTAGCCAGTTAAGTTTGTTGTATCACAGTAATCTAATTTAAAAGAAGTATTAATTAAAATTTTAAGTTATTAAAATTGTGCAGTGATTATATATATTGTTAATTTTACATAATTAGCAACACCTTTTAGTTTTTACTACATTTCTTTACTTGACAAATTTTGCCTGACAGTGTTTTTTGTAAAATTAATGATTTTTCTGTAATTTCCTGCTTATAAATCATGGATTACTAGATAGATTTTGGATGGATTACTAGATAAAAAGATTTTTATCATGATCCAATTGATTACAAATATTTTGTTGCAATTTCTTTGATATAAATAAAAATATTGCTTATAATTATGGTAGTATGTTTTGAATTTTAAGAATTAATAATTTAGTATATTTTCTTATTTAATTATTAAACATTTTAATTTATTAATAGAATTTAATTAAACATTTTTAATTATGGAATTAACTTGACTGTTTTGAGATAGCTTCTCATGTAAGCTTCTTTATTTCAATTTATCAAAATGTTATGCAAAAAAAAAAAGACAAACAGTGATGGTGAAAGATAAATTATAACCAAACAGAAAAGCCCCAAATTCTTAAATCCATGAATATTCTATCGACAGATCTCGTGTTGGGGCTAGAAAATGATTTGGGATGATATGAATTAGGCACAATATTTCTGATAACCAAAAGAAAACAAAAAAGCATATGAAATTATTTTATATAAATTTAATATAAAAAATGGAAACTATGTTTATAGGTATTTGATTTTTACGTTCTTTGATTTGATGGCATTAGGTTTTAAATTTTTGAATTTTTAAAATTTTGTTTTTTCAAATATATTTTAACAAAAAAATTTTTTCAAGGGAAAACAGAAGAAACCTATGTTATTGCTAAGTATGACTATGTAGCTCAAGGAAGTCAAGAACTGGACATTAAAAAAGGAGAGCGACTTATTCTATTAGATGACAGCAAACACTGGTGGAAAGTACAGAATGCAAAACATCAATCTGGTTTTGTTCCTTCAAACTATGTAAAGCGTGAAAAGCCATCTATATTTGACAGTATTCGTCGGAAGGTCAAGAAAAAAACAGAGGCAAAAATGTCGCCTACTGCCTCGCCAATTGCAACAAAAGAGGTTAATGTTGATTCTCCGAGGAATACGTCTGATAAGACTGGCAATTACACAGGAACATCTGCTATTGTGAAGTACAACTATGAAGCTCAGCAACCAGATGAGGTATCACTTTCTAAAGGAGCAAGAGTCATGGTTATGGAAAAATCAAATGATGGTTGGTGGAAAGGTGAATGTGATGGTACAGTGGGTTGGTTTCCATCAAATTATGTTTTGGAAGAGGCAGAGGATGCCAATGATAGTAGTCACAATTATACACCAGCTGGATCTGCCAATAATACTTTGCAAAGCGGTGGCTGTCTTGATGTGGTCTTAGCCTTGTATTCCTTCACCTCTCAAAATGAAGAGGAGTTGAGCTTCCAAAGAGGTGAGCATTTAGAGATTATTGATAGACCAGAAAATGATCCTGATTGGTGGAAAGCTCGAAATCAAAAGAATGAAGTAGGGTTGGTGCCAAAGAATTATGTTCAGGTAGTTTGCCATGCTAATTCTGTGGAAACTTATCCTGGTAAAAACTTTCCCCTCTCTAGTAGTGCAGACATTTTAATGGACAATGGAATACCTCGTAAAGAAACCACTAGCTTATCGTTGGGTGCTAGTGGTGGTTCCCCAGCATTGTTTCGGAATAAATTTGGGAGTTTACAAGAGCGCCCGGATCTGACTGGGAAGAGTTGGTATTATGGTAGTATCACCAGGAGTGAGTGTGATCAGATGCTCAATGAATATGCTGAAGATGGTGATTTTATTGTGCGAGACAGTGAGACAAATGTAAGTGTTTCTTTTTTTATATTTAAACATATATTTTCCATGGTAAACATTTTATAGTTCCTTTCAGTTCCATTTTCCTATTCAATATAATTTTTATGAATAATATTGTTTAATAACATTATTAAAAATATAATATTATATGGTAATCCCCTAGTAAGTTATCTGATATTCCTTTTTAAATTGTTCTTACTTCTTTTAATGTTGTGTGGTTGCCAGATGTTAGGTTCTGGTATCTTTCTAAGGAACAGATTAAGTATGAAAATTGATAGATTGGCAATATGCTTTCCTACATCTTGTTGAATGCATGTATTTTAGATTTTCTTAGAAATTTGAGCTGTTTTCTTTTAAGGAAACCTTCAGAAAAGCATATTCCTTATGTTGAAGACTACTTGGACTTTCAGAAATTATTCCTAGTAAAGGTGTTAACAGATTAGGTGTTATTCTGGAGTCTTCCTTCCATATTGAAAATAAAAATTGTAATATCTAGTTGTTTTTAATAGGTTAGCAGTTTTTCTTTTTTCATGAGATTCTTTCATTTTCATTGTAGTTTCTACCTTGAAATATTTTTGTGGTGCTTTAAGCAATTTAGAATAAATTAGCTGAACCACAGTATAAGGAATGATATACAGTGTTATTTCAGCAAGTTAAAGAAAAGGAAAAAATTAACACATAGAAATCTCAATTCATAATATCATTCAGCACATATATAGTAAATTGATAGACAAAACTAGTCATTCTATTATCTAAAATGGCACATTCAACCTTCACTTATTTGGTAATTGAAGGCTAAATGTGAAGCTGAATGCCTTGGTAATGTAAAATGTCCATCCTGTGTTAAAGTTGTTGATAATCACTAATCAGCAGGTTAAAGAAGGGACTGTAATTTTTTTTGTTTCCTTTATATAGAAATCTTGCTTGAAAGTCTATTGTCTCCGAAATGTATTTATAAATTTCAGGATTGTATTTGATTACCTATCACAACTGCTTTTAATAGGTTGCTTATTTATATTTGTAGTTTAAGGATCATAGTAGCTAGAATTTTCTAGCTGAATTTTAAAGGAGATATTGATGAAAACAGATAAGCAAAAAACTTTTCACTTGTTTATGTTCCGCTCCTTTGGCTATTTTAGTTATCTTGGACTATATTGGTGTTTCTATGGGATCTATTTAAATTTTTATTTTTCCTCTTGGTGCATTCCAAAATATCCAAAGAATATTGCATAATAAACTTGTTGATATACGAAAAATACTGTAAAATTTTTAAACTTGCCACCTCAGTTGAAAAAAAGGATATAAAAAAAAGTAATAAAAAATTATAATATTATATGATGCTTGAATCCTGGTATCAAGCAGGCAAAGCCCTTGATGGTTTATTTTCTGCACTTCAAGCTACAAACAACTAAACTTATATGAAACTTCACTATTCCTTTCACCTTTGGGAGGGAATATTAGCTTGAACTATCTTATTTGTATAATTTTTGTTGCTATGATAATTTATTTTTTTTATAATTTTGTTTATTTATATGTATAAATATTTATAAATATTAATTGCTCCTAAATATATGTTGCACTCTAGAGCCTTGTTATTTCATTGTGCAAGCATTTTTCTCATATGTTATAACTCAATTACCATAATATCCAAGAATAATAATAATAAAAAAAAATGATTGTATATGTAAAAATAAAAATAAAATGAATCTTTATTTTGATAAAATTGAATTTTGCAAATATACTATCAAAAAGGGTGTTAGAAAAGAAAACTAGTTTGCAGGCAAAATATCATTTGTTAATGCTCTGAAATTTATTTATTGTTAGTGTGAAAAATTGATATTAATATTTTTTTCTATTTAATTTTATTTCTATTTAATTTCTTGATAATTTTTCTATCTAATGCATCAGGTTCAGTAATGATGAATAAATACTGAAAATTGCCATACGGTATGATGAGAAATTAATAATTTTCTGATTAATATTCGAAAACAGTGTGACTTATTGAAAAGATTAATTGTAGAATTTTTCTGGAATTAAAATTGATTGAATATATATATATTATACAGTATTTTAAGTGCTCTGTGTTCTAAAATTTACCTTGCTCTTCAAGGTTGGCGATTACTCAATATCTTTGAAAGCCTCAGCAAGAAACAAGCATTTCCGAGTGCATGTGGAAGGACGTGTATTCTGCATAGGACAGAGGAGGTTTGACACTCTGGATGATTTAGTAGAACATTACAAACGAGCTCCCATTTACACTAGTCCTAGGGGTGACAAACTTTACTTAATAAAACCTTTTCAGAAACCTGCAAAGTCATAATGACATTTAAATGAGTTTAAAAAATCATCTTTTCCTGTCAATAACATCCGGTGTGCTCAACAAATGTGTGCATACAGGGGTGCCAATTATCCAACAAATCCTTAGTCTCGATTCCTTAAATTGAAGGGTACAAAAATAATGGTGCTTTTTGACCAATCATCAAATCTGCTTAACTGATGCCTTTTAAATCTACTTAAAAGTTTAGATATCTTCTAATTTTAAATATATCTATATGAAGTGCCAAAGTCATGTGTTTTCTCATTGTGAAGAGCTGTCTATATTATTCTAATGTAGTTTCAATTGGATTTAATAGTTTTAAAAATATTAGAGAAAGTATATGCTACAAACAAATATATGCAAAAAAATAGGGAAAAATTTGACCAAGGTAATTGTATACTAGAATGTCAATTGTACAGTTATAATATAGCAAATATTTATCAAATATTTATGTAATTATTAATGTTAGAAAAATATCTAATTGTGTAGTTGTTCCAATTAAAATATATATTAACTTCAAATTAATTCATTTTTATTTATAAATAAACATTATTTTTTAATATAGTTTTTAATAATAAGTTATGTCTTCATTTTCATTCAATAACCATATTATGAATTTAACCATCCTTTTTTTATAAATATGATCTTTTACATAATGAAATCTAAAATTTTATATTTGTTAAATTATTAATTTAATTACATAATGGTAAATTTACATTAATTCTAAGAAAACCAGTATGCTTTTCTATTGAATACATTTTTTTTAAAAATGTGAACTATGAAATCATTTTAGTTTTAAATTGTTTTATACAGGTAAATAATTAGAAACTGTCTTGAATAATAAAAAAAATAATTAGGTTAGATTAATTGACACCAAATAATTATATTAGCTTTTTTTTTTATTTATTAAATTTTTACTTTTGCTTTATTTCACAATATTTTTTGCATCTCTTTATTAATACTTCAGTAATATTAAGGATCTGTAGAGTATTGGCATCTCTGTGTATCTGCTTACCTTTTTGTACATTTGTCCACTCTGTTGACTCCAGTAGTGCCATTCTGATCAGATTGGGTAAATTAATTTTGCTGTGTGATCCTCTATTTGCCATAAAGTGCCTTTGGTTTATTTCAAATTGCCCTCATGATATTGGTGCATGTTTATTTGGTTCCCATGATCATTTATTTTCTTTCTTAATAAACATATGATGGAAAAAAATAAACTTTTTTTTGAAAGTAATCGCATAAAAATCATACGAAAACTTAAAAAAAAATTTATGTACAGAATTCAAATATTAAAAAAAAATTCTGTACATTTATTTAAATTGTAAAGTATTGTTTCATTTTTTAAAATAAATTATAGCACTTGTAGATATTTTCAGTGAATTATTAAATAATTTAAGTAATTTTTAGCTAACTTCTGATATGCATATGCTATTAATAGACAGAAATCAAAATTTGATAGTATAATAAATATTTTTTGCTGAACATTTTTAAAAAAATTGATAGTTTAAAATTATTATTTTACAAGTTATTTTTGAATTATTGGTTAATTGTCATTTAAAAACTGTCAAAAATACCTCCTGCTGCAATGCTAGCAATAAGCAATGTTAATTCATTGTAAGTTTTGAATTACTAATGCATGCAATATTTATAATCAAAATGAAATACAGTTTTGTTATGGCATTAAAATATGGAAGTAGTATAACAAAATATACTTACAATACACAAAAATTTTGTCTTCAGAACAGACAGATTATTATGTAAAAAGGAAATTTATTAGAAATCTTATGGGAACCGTAAATACTAAATGCAAGTTGTACTGATTATTTTAGACCTAAAATGGCACTTTATTGTTTTTATTTCTTTTTTTTTTTTTAGAATCAGCATCTTTGATGTTGTTTTGTTTTTAATTTAATAAATAAATGAAAAAAAAATTACTCTATTTTGTACAATAATCAATTAAAGTTTTTGAATTGAACCTTTTTAAACTCGAGAGCTTAACATCTGAACTCAGTATGTTCTGTGTGAGCCTTAAGCCTTTTTCATGCTTCCTGTGAACAAGCTATATTGCAATGGATTCGTTTCTCTTCAGGATTATGGAGCTCTGAGAATATTTATGACTATGACATTTTTGTATTTATACATTGCATTCCACTACATATTATGCACTCCATGTTTTAATTTTTTTTTTTTATAGAGCTGATTGTAGAAGTATTTTCATTTAGTTTATAGTTGTAAAGCTTTCTGTTTTATTTGTCATTATTAAAGATCCTTGAAAGGTATTGTAAGTTGTTTTTATATATTTATTGCACATTTTTTAATTTATTGTTAAAAGAGCAGCTTTGCTTTGAATCAAATTTGTTATTTGATTTGTTTAAACCCAGTGACTTTATTTGTATATTATCATAGAATATATTTTTAACATGAAAAAAAAAGTATTAAAATTTTGTTGCTTTTTAATATAAATATATATATTGATAAGAAATGAGTGTTATTTTTTGTTTGTTTGTTTCTTTTTATTTTATTTAAATTCCCATATTTTTTTAAAATTACATAACTAATATAAAAGTAATTTGATAGAAAATATTTAATACATCTAAAATTTACATAGATTTAAATTATTTATTTTTTATATTTGCTTATAATAATTAGAATTTAATCATTTAGTTAAACAAGCATTTATTTAGGTACACATAAAAGTAATAAAGCATGAAAAAGTTATTTATGAAAATAGTTATAAAATTAAAAAAATTTATTTCCATAATGCATTATTAAAAAGAGTACATGCATGTTTTGTTGAAAAGAAAAAAGAATACAATGACTTGAAAAGCTAAATAATAATAATCAAATATATTAAATTAATTAAAAATATATTCTATGGCTGATATATAGGTTAAAAAAAAAAATTTTTTTTATAGTTTTATGTTATGAAATATATATTTTATAGTTTATTTTACTGTAACAAAAGAGTAAAAAATAATTTCTGTTATAAATATTGTAAAAGATTGCTGCTATTTTATCTGTTTATATGAAATTTTATTTTTTTATCAAATGAATTCGTTATTGAAATTTGTATAATTCTCTAAATGTCTTTTTTTTTTTAACCTGTAAGTTTTCTTTTATTGTGAAAAAAATCTTTGCTAACACCATTTCGTATTCAATTATAATAGAAATATTTGTATTTTAAAGAATGTTGTTACATTTTTCTTTAAGCAAGGATCTTTGTTTTCATTGATTTTATGTGTAAATATATATTTTTATGAATATTTGGAATGCTCTGTAAGTATGAAATGCATTTTAATTTGCAATTTTAGGCTGCATTTGGTAGGCACTTTATTTAGAGATAGGTAGGTAATTTAGCTCTCTTTAGAAGCTGTGTGATCCATTTCTGATTTTTACACTTAAATTTAACTAGTCAACTGGAGATTGAAACTAATAAAAAGCAAAAACCATTGACTGTGTAAAACTAATTATTCTTCAAAGACATAAAATGCTAATTAAATGAAATCTATGTATGATATGTAATTAGCTTTTATATTTATGGGGAAAATTATCTGTATTTAACTAGGAAGTATGTTATAAGTTTAGAATTTTAAATTTGTTGTGTAAGAAGCTGTGATATTTTGATTCCTTTATTTATTTTATATGCAGAGTAGCTTTTACGGCTGCGATCTGAGGTGTGTTGTGAATGTAATTTTACTACCTTTACTGTAGTCTTTTCAGTGTAGAAATGCATTATCTCCTAATTGTGTAAAACTTTATGGAACATTTTTGTGCACTGAGCCAGAAGTGATAGTATAATAATAACAATAATAATAAAAAAAAAACTTGTTTGAAGTAATGGTGGCAGCGTCATTGTCTTTTTTTTATTTTGTGATCTATAACATTTAGATTTTGTTGTAAATTTTGTTGCCTTTCGTAAGGTGGGTTTTACCTTTATACTACGATGCAAGATAAGTGGATTTCACTTATCTTGCATTGTAGAACGCCAACCAATTGGAAGTCTGAGGGATGTCATCTCTAAGAGAGATGTAGAGGAATTGAAGGAAGGGCATGACATATCTCCTACAAATCTGAAATAAATTATCTTAAACGTTAAAAAAAATAATAACACAAAATATAATCGAGGAACGAAAACTTTATATTGAATTTTTTAAAATAATTAATAATTGATCGCTATTAGATCAGGAAATTTGAGATTTAAAATCTATAGGGATCCAGACTCTTCCCAAAATTATGTTTATACTGAAGTGTGTTTTTTGTATTTGGTTACCAAATCATTAATAAAAACAAATAATTTTAAATAACCTCCAAAAAATTTTATACCTCTGATGAGAAAAAAAGTTAATAAAAACAGACCATTTATTACACTGATGGCCCCTGCTATTTAATAATTTGCTTATTTTTACAATTAAGAAATTAAATATTTTTTAGTTATTACATTTCAACACATATTTATTAATTGAAACAAATTGTAATTTTTTTTTTTTTTTTGGCAAGTTCATATTTTTAGTTATGCTGTACATAAAAATCAAGATATAAAACAAAATCTTGTTTTTTTATGTAGAATACTTTGGTTAACGACGGTTTCGGATAACGACGTATTTTACTAATTACTGATAATGGTAAGAAAAATGCTTTTGGATAACGACTCAAGCCGTATGAAGAAAGTTGCATTTATCCTCTGGTAATGAAGAAACTTTAGTTCAAAGACATGAATTGGTAAACGATATTGTGCAATTGCTCAAATTCTTAATTTAGAAATAGTGGGAGATGTATGACCAAGAATTGATTACTGAAGTGATAAAAGAACTTCTCGTGTAGCTATGTAAAAAAAAGGGGAATGAAAATTTCATTTGAAAATAAGGATGGAGAAAACCGATTGCTAAATTCACAAACATTTTAGCAAAGAGAGTTGTTAAAAATGAAATGGAATCCAAACAAATCTATGGCTAACAACCCGCTTACAGATCCAATGGTAGACATTGAACTCAATTGTTTTTCTGATGAAGATTGATAATTAAAAAGTTTTTATATGTATTCATATTCAATGGCTTACTCCATGGTGGGCCAAGGCCCTCTACCTATTAGCAGATTCCGAAACAAGAGACGTTTTTTTACGGGGTAGGGTTGTCAGCCCTACTGTCATATTAGATCGGGGCTTACTACTACTACTAGTGAGTTCCGAACCACTACAAGCATCCATGGCACCGCCGGAACCCGAAACCTTTATTATCAAGCACCAAACATTCGGCCATCAGTCCCCATTATTCATCTTATTAATGTTAATTTTTTGGTTGCAAGGATTTTGGTTTGTGTGTAGTTCTTAATATGTACTATGGTTGTAGGGAGAAACCTTAACAAATGAATGTTACACTAAATCGTATCTTGGATAACGACAATTTTCATTAACTACTGCAATCCAGGAACAGATTAACTTCGTTTTCCAAAGTACCACTAAATTGCTAAAATAAAATATCAGAATAACTATTCAACTAATGACGAAAAAAGGTTCTCTTTTCTTTAGGGAGACGCAAAGATATAAATCGTTGACTTATGGCCAGTAGCGACTTTGCTGACCTTTGGTAAATCTCAGGTTTATATTCCAATAACATAAAAGAAATATAGTATAAAATTCCTTTTAAAAGAATTTCTCTTTTCTTATACTTCCCCTTACTTTTTGATAGCAAGGATTTTGGTTTTGTGCAATTTTTAATATATACTTTGATTATAGGGAGAAACCGTAACAAATGAATCTTGCATAGAATCGCTTCTTGGATAACGACGACTTTCATTAACGATTGCAATTCAGGAACCACTGAATTGTTAATATAAAATAAAATATCAGAGCAACTAACGATGAAAAAATCGCTGACCTATCGAATGTTGTGAATCGTTGACCTATGGCCAGTTGCGACTTTTTTGACTAACGCATCTGGTAAATCTCAGGTTTATATTATGGTTCTGACTAATCTTCAGTGTCCTGCGGTGTGGGATAGCACCCTATGAATAGTCTATTCATGGATGGAAGGAAAGAGGCCAACTTCTGCTGTGATGGAGCACCCATAAGTCTGCCTGGGCTCCGCCGAGTCGCTGAAAAAGGTACTTTCTGGAAAGACATTTAGAGAGAAATTACCCCGCATTTGCGTATTGTACGGCAGAAAACTCCCACTAGGTAGTCTAACTAACGAAACAAGACGCTGAACATCCTAAACTCCAACGACTCTCCTCGTTTTTGAAGCAGTGTCTGTCGCCAGCGGATTGAACCTCGCCTCTAATGCTCATCAATGGCGCACGTTACCACGAATCGGGCAGGCTTATATTCAAATAACATAAAAGAAATACGGCATAGAATTCATTTTAAAAGAATTTTTCTTCTCTTATACAGCATTTCGCAAATATTTTTACAGAGCTTAACAGTTTAAACAGTTGTGTTGATATCCCGGGAATTTCTAGGAAAAATCTACTTCTGTAGGGCAATGACTTTAAAGAGAAAGTGGGGAAAGGTTTATAATATTCTAACAATGACAACCGCTCTCTGTTTGCTTATCCGCTAGGAGGGGTGTTTATTGTTTCTGAAAAGTAACTCTTGGGGGAGAAATGATCAGAAAGGAATAAAATCCAATGCTACTTACTATATCGATGTGCTTCGTATTATTTGTACCACTTAATACACAGTCCAGTCACATTATAAAATGACCACCTGTCAAAAGCCAGAATATACATTCTTGTATATTCACCTGCCTTTTGTGATTGGTTATTTCACGTTGACGTCGAAAGTAGATGGTGGTCACATTAATGTGACTGGACCGTGTATATATGCTAAAAGGCTCTGTATCTATACCGAGGATGACCAGGTTAAATCGGTTGGTCAGAAAGCCCTTCTATTGGGCTCGAAGAGGAGGAGGTTGCGAACCAAAGACGCCATTCTTAGGATGTTCGTTCATATTTGTGACGGCAAAATTTAGATTTGATACAGAAGGTTCCAAATGGAACACTTTGGGTAACGCTGAATCTACTACAACTCTGCTCTTCTAATGACGTGTGACTTAAACTGACGGCTTCAAAAGCAACAAATTCAAATGCATCTGTTTTTTTACTCAGTTTGCAGGGCCCCTGACTACTTTTCTGGAAGCAACACTGGAACCTGATGATGTTATAAAAATTAAATTTACCAAACGATATATTTTTTGGTTTGTGAAATGAAGCGCTGTCATGTTTGCAAAGATCACAGACTACTGCAGCGAGTATGGAAGAAACAATTTTTCTGAACATTAACATCAGATTTCCTCGTATGTAATATATAATTCAAGATTTGATTTTCTATGCACTGTTATGGATATAAATAAAACAATATATTTCAACCCATTTGGCAGCCTAAATGAAACGTAGATGTTACAGCTGTTCACTAAAGCGGTCATATCGAGCCCCCGACTCTCGGAGAAAACTTGACAAAAATTTTCACGTGCTGTCTGATCTCACTAGAAACAGCCTGACTTGACGTAAAGTGTATTGTAGTATTCTTCTCACGGGAAGACTTGTAGCATTTCTTTCCAAGGAGAGAGGAATGTCTATTCATTGACAAGTACCTAATAACAACCTATCACTCAAATTTGACAGCAGATAAGCAGTGTTGTGGATATTTATATTACATACAATTTGTGTTTTGTACTAATGAGAACAACCTGTCACTCAAATCTGATAGCAGATATTCGGTATCATGTATAATGAGACCCAGGAAATTAGCGAATGTCTGTGCGACTTTCACAGGTCGAAACAACTATGAACACCATGAATTGTTCCATCGTGAGTAATACCATGAGTTGTTCCATCGTGAGTAATACCATGAGTTGTTCCATCGTGATTGGTGACAAATCACGAACTGAGAAATGTCTACTCATAAGAGAAGTGAGGGAAGCTAATCGATCCCTTCTTGACGGATTGTCTTAAAAGAAGTTTGTTTTTTTTTTGGTGAAGAAGGGAGAGATTTCTGCGACGAGTCGATTATAAGTATTGTTTTACTTTTTTTTTCTAAAGGAACTGAATAGTTTGGAAATTTCAGCCTGTTTACAAAGTGAGCACCTTGTGGTTTCGTGTATCACCCCATGTGATAATTGAGGTCTGCCGCAGATCATGTATTTTTAGATACGACGTAAACTCGAAAATCTCTGAAGACTTTTTTGAAAATCTTTTACCTTGGAGTGAATTGTACTTGTGATTTAATTGTGCATTTGTGAATCTAATCTAAATCCTAAATTTTTATATTTTTTTTGTAAATAATAAATTATAATAATCTGGAGTTCTGTATTTTTATATATAACAATGGTGAACCAAGGGGTCCCGTTAACCTGAAAGTGGCCATGTTCTTGAAACCGTTTAGGTCTAATATAGGCCGACACGTTACACCAGTAAGGTCTATCCTAAAACCATGGACATAAATCATTAATTTGTTGACTATGCACTAGCACTGATTTGCAGACAGATCATGAAGCTCTCATCTCTTACAGGATGAGAGCTTAATGAGTTAATTAAGGATGCACAACGTCACGGAACGGAATAACGCACGGAGCTAAAATTAATTGGGTTTGTCATTTGGATTCGTTTTTGCTATAATTTAAAATATGGGTCTTTCTCAGTCAAGTTTTTGACTTCTTCACCTTAATAACTGCACCTCACGACGACAAAGTTCGATATAATTTAACGATAAAAAAATGCAAAGATTTATTGAAATATACAAAGAGGTTTTGAAAATACAGTTATGTAAATTCTTAAAAAATACTCCAAACTCTCATAATCATCATCATCATCATTGATTTAAATAATCGTTCAAGCGAAAGTGATGGAAGAAGTATGATTTGTTTAACAGTTATTACATGTGTAACACAATAGGAATTTGGGTAAAAAAAAAAAAGTTGAATATTTTAGGGGAAATATAAAGAGAAGAGGATATTAAATGTTTCACAAAAGTTTATAGTTGAAAAATGTGAAAGAACCTTTTAAATTTTTTTAAACTTCATTTTCAGGAATTTTTTTAAAAATTTCTGTTGTTTCTTATCCACTTGGCCGACAGCAACATCTAGACCAAGTCCAAGATCTGGTTTGGTCTTATATGTCGCTCTACGATCATTTTGTGCACACTTTAGGCTAATTAGACCGGGAAATACAGTTTAACGTGGATTCCGAACCATTCACAAACATCCATGCCACTGTCAGGATTCGAACCCCAAGTCCAAGAACAGGGAAAAATGGAGCAGCTTCTGTTGTGATGGAGCACCCGTAGTTAGAAGACCAACTTGGCTCCGTGTTGCTGAAGAAGGCCAGTACCTTTCATGAGGACTTTTAGGAGAAACTTCCATGCATTTGGGTGTCCTACGGGAGAAAACCCAGTAAACACTCACCAGGTAGTCTGTTTAACGAGGATGAAAAGATGCTGAACGTCACAAACGCCATCGAGTCTACCCGTTTTTTGAAACAGTGTCTACAACAATGCCGCCATCGGATTGGACCTCAGTTCTAATGCTCATCACAAACTCACGTTACCACTGAACGAGTCAATGGCTGCAACAGACGCTGCCAGAGGATTCGAATTAGAGCCCTTCTAGTTGTACCAGTTGGCTACGAGTCGGGCTGTTCCAAAATTTTTAAGTCGATTAAATAATTACAAACTTATAATCGATTAAAAATAAAAAAACAATTTTTAAATTAGAAAATTTTTCGAAAATAAACTCGAAAAACATTCGAATAAATTAGAACAACATGTGTGAACCAAAAGCATGTGTGTTGCGAAATGCTCTCACATAACTTCTGACAAGTCGTCAGAGAAAGCGCAGTAAGTAAAGAGCGCGTGAATGCTGCCGCGAAGATTTAATGCTCACTACACTGTAAATGTGGAGATTAACCCAGTAGACTATTGCAAAAGCTGGGCACGATGCAAATCGATTATCTTTTCTTTACAAAAAATCTTAGCTGTATATATTTCGCATTTACATTTTACACAGCGGTCCTAGTGTCTTTATTACAGTAGGGCATCCCCCCTCCAAAAAATAAAAGAAAAAAAGTCGCACCTCAAATTTACAAATATTATCTCTCTATAAATAAGAGCCACTTTAACCAGAAAAATGACATAAAATTGAATTAAGACAATAATACTGCTACAGATTTACAGAACATTATTGCAAAACATAACATAGCAGAACATATTATTGCAAAATAAAATTTACAATTTTATTGAGCTAACGACAACGAATTTACAAACTAAATCTATTACCTACTAAGAAAAAAATAAAAATAAAAAAAAAAAAAAAAAAACATATTTTTGCGTACAATTGAGTGAATTTAGAATGTTAGGTTTTAATAACTAACTCATTTTATTACTCATTTATTTTTTAGATTAAAGTAAACGAAATAAATTTTTGTGGATTCTGTTTATTTATTATTATGCTCTCTAATTTAGGCGACTGAAGTTTGACGTCGTAGGCAGTCGCTCACTGCCTAGGACTCGTCCTGCGTTACATCTGGTATTATATCAGACATCTTATCGCACTTCCTAAGCACACTATATACATCACAAATAAATTAATAGTTTAGAAAAACTAAAAAATACGCTTTTAGAGTTAATCAAACTAAAAAGTAAAAAATAATTGTTAACATAAGAATAAAATGACTGACGAGAAAATGAATGTCACCGTTCTAAAAGCGTGGGGTGCTCGATATCAATCGTTATAATTTTTCACTCGTTTCATTCCGAAATGCAGAGTTAGTTTAAAAATGTCATACAAAGCACCCCACGCTTTTAGAACAGTGACATTCATTTTCTCGTCAGTTATTTTATTCTTATGTTAACAATTATTTTTTACTTTTTAGTTTGATTAACTCTAAAAGCGTATTTTTTAGTTTTTCTAAACTATTAATTTATTTTTTACTTTTTAGTCTGATTAACTCTAAAAGCATAGTTTTTTTAAAGTATAATTGTTTTTACTTTGCTTTCCACTTGGCCGGTTATCCGCTAAGTATACATACTTTTTACCCACCGAAATTTTCGGCCAATAGAAAGAGCGCAATTCGACATGATCGCACTCCTATGCCTTTGAGATCCGCCTCTTTTTAGCCACCGAAATTTTCGGCCAATAGGAAGAGCGCAATTCGACATGATCGCACTCCTATGCCTTTGAGATCCGCCTCTTTTTAGCCACCGAAATTTTCGGCCAATAGGAAGAGCGCAATTCGATCGCGGATCAGTTGACTGACTCGCCAGTAGATGGCGCCATCAGTCCCAAAATCGAGCCCAAAAAGTGAGTTATATACAAACATACAAGTGAAGCTAATAAAAGCGTATTAAAAAGGAGTTTTAGTTATTATTCCGTGGTCTTGATGTGGCGCCATCTAGTTGCTATAAATGTAAATGCTTATGCAATTTTTGTTAAGTTAATTTTTAATTAAAATAATAATTTAAATAAATAGTTTATTTATGTAATTCTTCTAATTTAAATTTTTTGCTTTTATATGCCTTCTGTGTCAGAGAAGATTTCAAAACAAATGTGAGGATGTGCGAGATTTACAACTTTTTATATTCGAAATTACTATTTATATTATGTATTTATTTCAATGGCAGGAAATTTGAACTTATCACAAAGAGCAAATAATAATAATAATTTTCAAGAATAGCGTAACTTTAAATGTCATGTTAATTATATCCCAAAAACAAATATGGAAAAAGGGAAAAAAATCAGCAAGGAAAAGATGGCAATTTTTATTAATTTCTTTCTGCAATTTTTTAAACTTTACTTGATAGGATTTGGTTTCATTAATTCCTTTTAGAGAAATTGAATAATAATAATAAACTCCAATTATTATTTTTCAATTTCTCCAAAAGGATTTATGAAAAATCATAATTATTTGTAATATCTTTTCTAATTTGACCATATAAGATGTTAAAACATTTACTCGATAAGATTTATGTCAAATGATTGCTGATAGGTTTTGAGTTGTTTCTTGTAATAAAGAAAAGCTATTTTTGTACAGCTCGATCAAATATTTTGGATAGATATGTGATATTCCTTGCTCCAATTTAGAAGAAAATATTCCAGAGCTGCACTGATTCATAATTCCACGGCTCATTGCAAAATCATTAATCTCAATTTTGCTGATGTGCTCTCAAAACTGAATCAAAGATGTGTTTTATATATCCTTGTATACACTTAGGTTAGAGCTTTGCATTTGATTTCCTCTAAAACTATTAGTGTTCAACTTTCCCGTGAATGTTGAATTTATTTTTATTATACAAAAGTTAAGAATTTCAAAAGTTTTGATCCTACTATTCATATTTTTTTGTACCATCTTCATAAAACACAATTGTCTCAGGATTGTATGGCTTACTGTAATTGTTGTCTACAGTAGACGGAACTTGCCAATTTTTTCAATGCTCTATCAACAATTTGAATTCCTCGATTTGTATGCAATTTACGCTTTCAGTTAATTGAGTTCTTCGATGATTTTTTATTGCATCATAGGGATTTCATTCATTATTTCATCGCGTTACTATGAAAACCTTCTCGTGCTATTAAGTTATTTAATTTTTAAATGATAAACTTAAGATTAAATAAATTTTAGTTCTTTATCAGTGGTCTTGTAATGTGGCGCCATCTAGCTGCTACAAATGTAAATGATCTATTTTTATTTTTAAAGGATTCTTTTCATTTAAATTATTAAATTTTTTACTCATATTTGCCTTCTGTTTCAGAGAAGATTTTAAAACGACTGTGAGGATGTACAAGTTTAACAATATGTATTAACTTGAACATCCTCACAACGCGTTTTAATTCTATTCTTCGATGATTTTTTATTGCGTCATAGGAATTTCATTGATTATTTCAACGTTTTACAATTAAGACTTCGGGCATGAATGGCCGAGCAGCTAGCGCTCTGGCGCTCGATGCCACAGGTTTCGGGTTCGAGTCCCGGCGGTGCCATGGTTGTTTGTAGTGGTTCGGAATCCACTTTAAACCGTAGGTCCCGGTCTAATAAGATCGTAGAGCGTTGCGGGGGCATTGTTACTCCGCGTCCGTGGCTTATCTTCAAGTTACACGCGCCCCCTGGGTAATGCAAAGTGAGTACGTCTGTGCAGCTCTTGCCTTAAGGCATCCAAGACCAAACTGTCTGTGTTTGCCAGCTGCATTAGAAAGAAAAACTATTAAGACTTTCTCTTACTATTGAAGTTTATTATGTAATTCTTAAAATCCTGTTAAAGTTCTACTTGAGTGGGTAAAGGAATACTACGTTTGGAGATGCCCAGGGCAAGATGGAAAAACTAAACAAGGGGAGAAAAACTAAAAAAAAGTAGAAGTTAGTTTATTCCTCGGATTGTTTTTTTTGACACACACACAAAAAACATCACATGTTTTTCTTTGAGCAATATGAACAATTAGCCTACTTAGCATTAACCTACGTATATCACTATAAATGGCAGGAAATATAAATCATAAGAGATACCTGAGAAACAAAAGAAAAATCGCCAGCTATCTTTTATCATCTGAGTAAAAATATTGTCTTTTCATATCTGACTAAAAATATTCTATTTTAAATTTGAGTAAATTTTTTTTTTTTTTTAATCTGAAAATACGTCTTAATCGGGAAAAAATATTGTCTTTAGACATAGGAATTGTCTTAATCTGAAAAAGTATGGTCTTTTGACATCTGAGTAAATATATTGTCTTTTGAGTCAGAAAATATTGTCATAATCAGAAAAAATATTGTCTTTTGACATCTGAATAAAAATATTGAAGATACTTTGTTGTATTTCTAGAAGAAAAACGTATCGTACAGAAAAGCGAATTTAATAAGTTGCGCTAGAAAATAGAGATTTAGCATTCAAGAAATTATGCGTATTGCTTGAATGCTAAATCACTATTTATAGCTTCTTAGTGCCTCTTTTTTTCATCTTGAAAACAAATTTTGTGTTTCCAATTATTTATTATTTATTTATATATTATTATTATTATTATTTTATTTTGGAAATTCCTTGAAGATACCTCTAAACACATGGCGCCCCTGGGCAGTTGTCCGCATTGCAGGTACTTCGTGCAGTTATGAGTAAATAGTAAAATTGCATGAAGCGCAATTAAGAGAAAACTGTAGTAAAATTTTGAGAGACACTCAAAGTACTAAATAATGTATAACGTTTATGCGTTTTAAAATATTCCACAACTTTTTTTTCCCTTTTGCAATGTCTGCATACTTTTGCGATGTTACATTTTATTGTAAATAACCCATTTAGGACCAAATACTTTGTTTCATTTGAAGGAAATAAATAAAATATAATTTTTGAGCTTATTAAGAAATCTAATCAAGGGAACAAAAAGGGAAAATGGAAAAATATATTTACATTAATATGAGTTACATTTACTCAACGTCAATTCAAAATGATTATTTTTCCGATGCAGGAAACTTTTTAAAGCTTGTAACCGTGCTTTCTCCCACACACGGGCAAGAGGAGGCCTTTTTGTGTTCAGGATAAATGGTCAGTCGCCCTCGTAGACTCTCACCCGAGAAAAAGTATAGCGCAACCTGCGTTCACGCTGAGAAACGTTCAGTTTACAGTCTCTCATCCCGAAAGGAAATATATTTAACGCATACCGGCGCTTTAGTTGGCTTACAGATTCTCATCAGTAGAGGAAGTATATTTCGCATATCCTGCGCGTATCCGAGTTTCGGATGTTCGGCTTAGAAGTAGAGTCCTTACACGAATCTATATAATTAGTTGTCTTTAATTGTGTTAAATATTGTATGTCTCTCAATGTACATTTGTGGTTGTTTGTCTCTAAATGTACGTGTATGGTGGGGAGAGTGTAAATAAAGCTGTGAGTTTTCAACCTGTGTCTCAAATATTTCAACTCAACCACACGTATTTACAATCGTTGCCAACCCATTACATTGCAACCTATACATGTGTTGAATATTGGTCTGCTTCGTGTTCCACTGATGTATTCTACGAACAACCCACTGACGAGTGATAAGGGAAGGACACAGCCGTCCTATAGGTCTTTCAGAGATAAATGGGAAATTATGGAAGAAAACCCAGAAAATTCCAACTAGACAGCCTAACAATCGATGCGAGATGTTTTATATCTTGGTCGACACGGACAGCAGCAATGTATTTATTTCTGTGTAATTTTTACTTGGAACATGGGCATGTTTTCTGTAAATAACCCTCATACATGAACAATAATAATGTGCATATCATAATTTAGGTTTTTTTTTACATTAAATGTGTATTTCATTTTGAATTATTTATAGACAAAAACTAATTAAGATGGAGTATGCAGAAGTATTCAACATAAAAATCGTTCCTTTTTTTTTTTAATAACATAAAAAAAAATATATCTTTATTTTAAAATGAGCGAAAATATACTAAATAATACTTACAATGAAATGGAAAGCAAAATAAAATACTAATTTAACCAAAATCAGTCATCTTGCATTTGTTTAACTACTTTGCGTAATTAAAAAAGATTAATGAATATAAACAACCAAAAATAGAAGAAACCGCCAAAGTTAAACTAATAATAATAATTACAGCTTGATCATATGGCATGTCATAAATTTAAATATAATTAGATAATAATACTAAAAAAACCCCAAATAAATGCATTAATGAACTTATTATTAAATAATTCAATATGAAAAATATTTTGTTAAGTACAAATTTGAAACTAGAATGTTTTACTGTTATATTTATTTGAAACTAGAAAGTTTTACTGATATATTTATTTGAAACTCGTCAATATTTTTTCGATCACCTTGTAAAATTAAAAAGTCTTTAAATGCATTTTTGAGAAAAGGACTCTATATAGTTCGCGACTATTTGAGTATATATACTGACAAAAACAAAATATTTCACTCTTTTGAAATAGGTTTAATCAAAAGTTATTCAGCAAACGATAATAAAATGAATTGCGCAGAATAGCCGGCAGATGGCGCTCCACTGTGCAACTAATGAAAGCAAGCAAGTTGATGAGTCAGAAGTAAGTTGGCAGTTGAATGAGAGAGGGCAATATTCTGAGCTCCCCAGTTATCCAATAAGGATTCGAAATTGGAATCATATTAAGGTAGGTTCGAATAAAAATTTTTCTATGTCGCTTGTCGAAAAATGCCTCTCTATATGATTTAGCTTCAAACTTTGTTTCCTTAACTGAAAAGCATAAATATTATGATTTCGAAATATCTTTTTCATTAAATTTAGCAGTAAATATATATAGTATTATTATTATTATCAATTGATTTTTTTTTAATAAAAAGGAACTTCTTTAATTTGAATTGTTATAAGATAAATATTTTAACTGATTAATTTTTGAATGACATTAGTTTTAAATAGTTTAAAATTAAAATATTGTAATTTTTTATTCGTGTATAGCTGAAAAAAAAGGAATGGATTAATTTTTTTAAATATTTTAAAGGGATAAATGAACTCTTTAGTTTTTGATGTGGTTTTCATATTAAGTTTTTGTTACTAGTGCTCAAATTCGATATTACAGAGTAAGTACTCCTTATATTTTCAACAAATTAATAAGAAAAAAATGTAGCAAGTGATGGAAAATTAAAGCATTTTAAAATTAAATATATATACTAATGATATATATATATATATATATATATCTTTTTCTACCTGTGTATGTTAAAAAGAGTTCACATACAGACGATGACGTATGGGCTACCGGCAGGACTTTTAGGGGTAATTGTCTCTCAATTGCTGGTCGCAAAGATTTTTTAAAGCGTTGTCATTTCATGTTATCTTTTTTATTATGTTTTTTAAATCTATATATACGAAAAAATTGTGAGGAGTGAATTTTTTATTTAATTTAAAATACAACTCCACGTTCCCTAATTTTATTTTCTAAGATAGTTCATGTATTAAAGCTTCTTGATCATCTAAAAATTTTTAAAGATTTATTAAATTTTATATCTTTTTAATTTATTTCTCTTTTTTGTTTGTGCGGCCGGAGATAGATTGCTTGAATGCTGAAAGGATGATCATTTTTGCGATAAAATAACATTTCGTGTTTCCGCATACAATGCAAAAATATTCATTCAAGACAAATTGTCTTTAAAATTAATTTTAACTTGGAACGTACCTTCTGTAGTTGCAGAAATTTATACGAAGTTTGTGTTGCCAACTTCTGGAATGCTTAAATAATTTCTCATTTTGAATAGTTTATGTATGACCCTCTGCGCCTGAATGGCCGAGTAGCTAGCGCTCTGGCGCTCAGTACCACAGGTTTCGGGTTCGAGTCCCGGCGGTGCCATGGATGTTGTAGTGGTTCGGAATCCATTTTAAACCGTAGGTCCCGGTCGAATAGGATCGTAGAGCGTTGCGGGGGCATTGTTACTCTGCGTCCGTGGCTTATCTTCAAGTTACACGCGCCCCCTGGGTAATGCAAAGTGAGTAACGTCTGTGCAGCGCTTACCTTAAGGCATCCAAGACCAAGTGTCTAAGTGTTTGCCATCTGCATTAGATGAAAAAAAAAATGTATGACCCTCTAGTGGAGAAAATGTTGACTTCGAAATTCTTTGTTTGTTTGATTTCTTTTAAATTTCAAATCATTTCTCCACTGGCCATGTAGCCCACTATCTATTAGAAAGGTGTTGGTGGAACATCGGTAGACCGCAAATAACCCACCGACGGGTGTTCAGTGTTCCGGGAGTACTTTAAGGCTTAATTTCCCGGCATTTATGTGTCGTATGGAAGAAAAACTGGTAAACTACCACCGCACTGCTTGACTATCGATGGGAGATGCTTTATACACATTGTCTCCATCTCCATCGAATCTCCTCGTTTCTGAAAGCAGTGACTACAATAAGTTTAAAATTTGAGAATATCATTTCGGTTTTTTTATGTGCATGTGTACATCAGTGAGCCTTATGTTTTACTAATGTCTGCCGTGAATAGGGGGACTTTCAGGGGTTACTGGTCTTCATTTGGGAAAAATAATGGAGAAAATTAAGAAAACTCTCACCAAATTTAATGTTAAATAAATGAAGTTCACGATGAAATTTTCAAGGCTATTCAGATGTCTATAGGTTTAATTTGACTTTTCAAATACATTTTGGAGCGACCTCCGAACGTAACCACCAAAACTCTCGCTGATTATGCTCTGGGCTTGCGTATACGCTTTTACACGTATAATCAAGAAGCTCATGAATATTTATGTGAATGATGGAGTATGAATATTTATGTACAGTGAATGATGGAGTTTGAATATTTATGTACAGTGAATGAAGATTAAGCGAATGAATGAAGTATGAATATTTATGTACTGTGAATGAAGATTAAGCGACTGAATGAAGTATGAATAATTATATACAGCGAATGAAGATTAAGAATGAATGAAGTAATATTTATATACGGTGAATGAAGATTAAGAATGAATGAAGTATGAATATTTATGTACAGTGAATAAAGATTAAGTGAAAATGAAGTATGAATATTTATGCACAGTGATTGAAGATTAAGTGAATAAATGAAGTATGAATATTTATGTACAGTGAATGCATGAAGTATGAATATTTATGTACAGTGAATACATGAAGTATGAATATTTATTTACATGCAGTGAATAAAAATTAAATGAAAGGAGATTAAATGCTATCGATATTCGTTTAATCGCATGTGAACGTTTATTCTCATGCTTTCAGAATGACAGTGGAATTTAGATTCTTCAAATGGTATTCGAAATGTTCTTGTGATCCCTCAACGAAACTTCGTAATCCGCTAACTGTTATTAATTAGTGTATTTAAACGTCTACATTCTGTTATAGAAGCATCTACATTTAAACTGCAGAAATGTCAACATCTTTGGATCCTGCAGAAAATAACAAAAGTTTTGGCTCTCTTACAGAATAGGAAAAACTAATAATTATACGCAAATTTAAACAAAAAGCCATTTTTGTCCAATACTTTTCAGCTTCATACAATTAAAACACTTTCGTGGATTTCAATAAAAATAGCACAAGTTATCACAAAAAATATTGAATAAATTTAGTTACTTATATTGTTATTTAAAAATGATATGCAGCTTTATGTATTTAAATTATTTTTTTTCCGTATTAAACTCAATTTGTATAAAATATTTCCAGCTCCCTTTTTTGATAGCATTAAATCTTGCACTATCTCTGTACTGATTTTGTTATAATGAAAACTTCCTCGACTTAAAAAAAATATATATGCTTCATTGCTTGATATTATAAAGCTAGATAACTTTTGTTATTGTTAAACAGAAGCTACAGTTATGAATGTTCTACTTTGTTGTGAAATTTTGAGTAAAATTAGTGATAATTTCAAATAGAAGATAGGGATGTCTGCTAGGAACCTCCCACCGCCACCATTATTGACATCAAACGCTGTTGAAAATTGTTAAAAATATAAGTTTCATTTGAGATTAGCATTTTTAAAACAGCCATTAATAAGTATGGAAACTAAAAGTTTCCATACTTATTAATGGATATTTAAAATTATTATTAATGGCTATTTTTAAACTACCATTAATAAATACCTCTATTTTGTGTTGCAATTAATTCGAGACTTCTATTCTTAATCTGTCATTAATTAGTATTGAAGTTTTCGTATTTAAACTACCATCAATAAAGAAAAGAACCTCTATTTTGTGTTGCAACTAATTCGAGACTTCTATTCTTAATCTGTCATTAATTAGTATTGACCAAAACAGGCATTAGTAATTCATTTCGGTAAATAACCATACACCATTTTTATAAGAAATTTTTGTTTCTTAAAGCTTATTGATAGTTAAATGTGCCGCAAGCTTTATTCAAAACAAAAAATTTTAAAAATCTTTAAGAGCAAATAACAAAAGAAGTGATACTGTGATTCTTTAGTTAAATAAGTAAATGTTGTTTTATCGCAAGGTTTGGCTAAGTGGCACCAAACAGTTGGTTTTAAAAAATCATTTTTAGCTATAAATTTTAACTGTGATCAAGAAATGAAAAGAATAAAAATTTTGTTTATTTTCTGATCTATTCTTTAAAGAGGCTAATACATTTTTATTTATTCACAAATTAATTTTTTTTCAAAATCCAATGAACAAAACCAATCATTTGATATGTTCAAGATCAATTCCCTCTATTAATTTATTGGTGTAATTCTGAAATACACAGGCCCCCAACCTGCCATGTTATATGTTCTTCTTATGCAATGACGCAACAGTCCCATGGTGGGGTCTTTCTTTTTATGGGAGTAGGGTTGTCAGCCCTATGCATTATAGTCACGTTTGATCGGGACCTATGGTTTAAAGAGGATTCCGAACCATTACAGAAATACATGGCACAGCCAGGATATTCGAGCCCGAAAAATGTAGCGCCGAGTGACAGAGCATTATTCACTCGGCCATCAGACCCCACGTCAGATATTCACTTTTCTTAAAAAACATAATTGTAAGATTTTCAGTTTTTGATAAAAAGTTTACAACGGGGAACGCGAACCAGATTTAGTTCAATAATAAAGTATAATTGTAAATATCGGAGATATTTTATTCTATGTTTTTTGTATCAGTATTGTCAATAGCGTACTAGTCTGGATACCAGCATCTAAATGCATATTTTTTTATTTTCGTCTTTGCGATAATTTAACTCCAACCAAATACTAAAAGACATATTGAAGTAATTTAATAATAACCAGTCAATTATGTTATTAATTGTTTAATATATAAAAATAAATTAAACATATTTATGTTAGTTTTATATAATCTTAAGATTTTTTTTTTTTTTTTTGTCCGGGTGTTGTTTGTAGCCAAGTTACAGCGAATAAATGCGGATCTTGGCCTTTTGCAAGTCTGTGCTGCAGTCTATCAAAAAATTTGAATTTATTTCTTTATTAAAACTTACAAAAGGGTCTGCACTCATTTTATTTAAACGCATGTATAAATTTTTCCTTATTGAATGTAAGGGTTTTCGTCTTAAAAAAAAATATGCTTCGATTGTGAATGAGTTAGTAAGTTACTTAAAAATTTGAATTAAATGGAAACCTTCATATACAGCATCTTCCCTGCCAAGTTTATTCAAACCACCACATTTAGCTGTTCAAGTATCCAACATGGCGGTTTAACGAGGAATACGATAGTATGTGGAAGAACTTTCTTTCATGATTTCAGAAAAGTAATTATTTTATGACCATTTATGATAAAAACATTATTATTTTAAGAGAAATTGTGAAATAACATAGTATTTTTTATTAACATATATGTATTTTTTTTCAATTCTATTTTAATAATGTATTCGAAGCATTTTAATAAAAAATAATAGGGAAGGTGAATAGTAAAAAATATTTTAAAAATAACGCTAAAAACAAAATTAATAGAAAAAATCCATTATAAAATCCTTTGCATGCAAGACTTTGGCGGTGTAGTAATATGCACAACAAAAGTATCAAGTTTGAATAAGCTGGAATCGTCCGTAGCAGTCTCTGCTTTAAGTAACGAAGAAACGATCGGTGATTAAGTAGCATGTGCAAGCTTCTCTCATCGATAGTCTGACTATTTGGTCCGAGTTTTCTCCCACACGTTACTCAAATGCAGGGTAGTTTCCCTAAGGTAAATGTCCTTCCTTCTTCATCCATCAGTGAGCTATTCGAGTTAACCACAAGTGAGACACAAGGGCAACCAAGGAAAAAATCCTTTGCGTGGGTTATTGAATTGTTTCAATCATTTACATATGTTCTCCGACGTGGCTCAGTGGTAACGTGCGCCGCTGGGGAGCATTAGGACTGAGGTTGATAGTTTGCTGGGGGTTTTGTTGTAGACACTGTTTCAAAAACGAGGAAACTCGATAGCATTTGTGCTGTTCAGCATCTTGCCTCGTTAGTCGGACTATCTGGTGAGAGTTTCCCGGGTTTTCTCCTCCCATACGTAAACTGACATCCCCGTGAGGATGTCCGTCCCGCACTGAAGGACACTGAGGATTAGACACGCATGTGTCCTAGAATCTTCTGAAGATATGCTGGTGAAAGTTTTTGAATAACTTGAATGAGAAATGAATACTAGAAGTCTAGAAATTTATATATATTATATATACACAGTCCAGTCACATTAATGTGACCACCGCCTACTTTCGACGTCATCGTGAAATATCCCATCACAAAAGGCAGGCGGCAGTACATTGCAGTGGAGTGTATATAAAGAATTCCACTTAATACCACACTCCACTTAAAGCCATAATATACAAGAGTGTATATTCTGGCTTTTGACAGGTGGTCACATTAATGTGACTGGACTGTGTATATTATAAGCTAATTTTTATATATTTTAGTTATATACATACATACTCAGGGGGTTAGGGGTTGGTAGGTTTACGCCCCACATTCTCCAACCCATAAGTGAAATATGTGTGCACATTTTCAAACTTATGGCCACTTCACACTTAAACCCAATTATTTTCTTGTTAAATTTGAAATATTTCAATGCATCAGTGTTTTTATTATCGTGCCTGAATTTGTTGATTGAACTGTCGTGTTTCCTGTTTCTGATAAAGTTAAATTATTATGGAAATGTTAATTTTTTTTCGTCCGTGCTGAATGGAAAAAGTTATATTGGCTTTGTTTCATAACTTAAATATTCTTAAATTACCTGTATATATTTAAAAATGTCTCAAAAGCTTATTTAACAAATTTTATTAATTTTTTAAATCTCTCAGTAGGGATCAGACCCTTTTTAAAATCAAACGAACTTTTATTTACAATAAACAATTAAATGATTAACTCTTGACATTTAAAATTTGTTTACGTTATCATGAAAAAAAAAAATACAATATACTTTTTTTTCAAGATAGTATAAATTTAAAAGATTGATAACTAGGGAGAAGTTATGCACTTAAGAATTATGATGAAAACAAAAGAATATTTTTTAACTAGTTATAAACTTCAGATTTTTCTAGAGAAAGGAAAATTATGAATAACTTCTGTAAGGTATTGTTAATTCTTATCTACTCTGGATCTTACATCAATGTATGATACGAAAAAAAATTTCACAGAAAGTACTCGGTTACTTATGATGGCAACCACAAAATTCTAAGGGATTTCAAACAATAATGTGCAGATTATTGGCTTGAAATTACAGCATTTTTTATTAAAATGAATTGCGGTTTAGAACTCATTATTATCGTAGCATTATCGTTTCATGTACCAGGTCATGTTTTAGATATCCAATGCTGTAAAAGAGTGGATGGATCCTCAGTACAGGAAGGCCCAGTACTGTTGGGACTGTGGGGAGACGATCCGAGACAAGTACCTCTTGTACGCCCTGGACAGGTACTGGCACACGGCTTGCCTCAAATGCAGCATCTGCCGGATCACGCTCGCTGATGCCGGATCCTCATGCTACACCAGAGCCGGACTCATACTATGCAGGGACGACTACTTAAGGTAAGAGGTATTCAGTCTAGCAACAATAAAATGAATGTCTTATGTTGTTTAGTTTTAATGTTTTGTTATTAGAAGCATTAGAGCATGCGTATGTTTATTATTTTTTATGTTTATTAGATAGTTTCACTCGAAATTGAGATTGTTTTTTTAAATATATGATTTTTCTTATTCATTTGTTGAATTCCTTATAAAAGTTTGCTAAAGATTCGTAATTATCATGATACCTGGTAGTTTACGTCTTTGATTTTAAAAAGAGAGTATGAAAACTTATTTTCTTAGTATTTACTTAGTATTACTTATTATTTACAGCATTTTTCAAAAAGTATTTTATTTTTTTATACCAGACAACGCTGGATCATATCTATTAGTTTATAGTAAATGTATCAATTTGTTATAGTTTTTAAATATTATGATTGAATACACTCTTGGGTATATACATGTTTATCCACTCTTGGCACATACATGTACCTTTCAGCTCTGCATCGCTTGTCAAATTTTGGACCAATGTAATTTGGAATTTCAACCTACTATTTTCTAGGCTGCTTCGGCTTATATAATTCTGCCAGCTATTCGGTGGAAAGATAATGATCTAAGTTTAAAGGCGGAAAGGGACAAATCGATTACTTGTTAAGGGTATTAGTTAGATACGCGACAAAAGCAATTTTAAAAGAAAAAAGTTTAATAGTAATTTTGGAATTTTTCATCTAATTTTTGTTTTGATATTACGTAAGTTAAAATTTTAATTATTAAAAATAAAGAAAAATATTTTATCATTAAAACTGTTCCGAAATTAGCTTTTTCCTCTATTGCATCGTTATATTTCTGTCTGACTTGGATGGAAATGGACGAATCGATTACGTGTTAAGGGTACTATTCAGATAAGCTGCAAAAGCAATTTTGAAAGAAAAAAATGTAATAGTTATTGTGGAATTTGTTCATCTAATTTTTCTTTTGATGTCATGTAATTTAAAATTTTAATAATTAAAAATATTGTATCACTAAAACTGCACCAAAATTATTTTTACCCCTTTATATCGCTGTAATTGTATCTGTCTGACTCGGACGTTTATTAATTTTCTATGCGATAGCTGCTCCAATTATAATAGAGTGAAATTTTCGGTTAATTTAATTTGGTTTGTCTCTCTACGGTCATTTTGGGCACACTTTGGGCTAATTAGACTGGGACCTACAGTTTAACGTGGATTCTGAAGTACTAAAAAAACATCCATGCCACCGCCAGGATTCGAACCTGAAGCCTGTGGTACCTAAGACCAGAGCGCTAGCCCACAAGGTCATCATCATCATCAGTGGCGCAACAGCCCCATGGTGGGCCAAGGCCGATTTCGAGAAATCTGCCAATTGGCAGATTTCGAGACATGTGATGGGTTTTTCGCAAGGTAGGGTTGTCAGCCCAACGCTGTGCAACCATATTGGACCGGGACCTACAGTTTAAAGTGGATTCCGAACCACCACAAACAACCAACCGCCGGGACTTGAACCCGAAACCTGTGGCACCGAGCTCCAGAGCGCTGGTCACTCGGCCATCAGGCCGCAATTTCCGGTAAAGCTGAACTTGCTACCAATTTGCTATATCCAGGGAAATAAGATTGTGAAACAATAATATAAATTGTTACACCAATGGTTGAGCATACTACTGGATCAAGAATTTCCAAATATAAAAATCCACTTCTTCCCATTTCTGGTGATATCGACATACACGAATTGAGATGGTTAGATGAGGATACTTAGTTACACCCGAAAACACTTCCTGATTCAATTAAGAGGAACAGCAAATGTCACCTACGCAAACACTGTTAATTAAATTGCCTCCGAACAGCTTTAATCACCCGCCATTTTTTTTTCTTTTCTCTTTTTCTTTTCTTCTCTTTCGAGTTGGTAAATTGCTTTCCAGTCAAAAGACGAACTCTTCCGTGAAACTAATCAATGAGGCTTTTAATTACTTCACAGAGCTGCCTGCTGTTTTCTTTTCTTCTTCGCTGTGGGGACGATCAAGGGCAGTTGTTTAGTGCGAACACATTTCAGAGTGGAGAGGTTCTTTAAAAACGTATTCCTTACAAGCGAGGTTAAGAAGACTCGGAGAGAAAGTGTTTGTTTTACAAAAGAAAAACACCGGTTCGTAATTAATTCTAGTTTGTTTCTTTTTTTAAGAAGTATTCGTGAGTGAAGTGTATGGTGTTTTTTTTTTTTTTTAAATTTGAGGAAATATATGCAATTAATATAAGCTTCTATTAATATTATGGGCAAAAGAATAAAAGCTTTTTAATACTTTGCTTTATTTATTATCACTCTTGTTTTTTCTAATTTTCGCTATTGTGGAGTGAAAGTTGCCAAACTCTTTTACTTACTAAAATAATTAATTAATAATAATCTTACATAATAATTTATATGCGTCTTTGTGTCATTATCAGACTCCTAAGTAAAATGAATAATCCGTAAAAAAGCTCTGTGACATTGATAAAATTAATATATACCTCTAGGTATAAGGTACTATCAGCACTAGGTTTACAAATAACTAGGGTACACTTAGGTGATATGGAATCCATGGAATGGAATCCATAGCAATCCAGGGTCGAAAATGCTTTCCTGTTGCTGTAGTGTTAGCAGAAAACATCAGGAATGAATGGACCCCACGTAAGTGAATGCACGATATATTAATGTACTTCAGCAAAAGCTACATGGGCAACACTAACAAAGACAAATTCACGTTGTATGTCATTTTCAAGCAGAATTTTCCATGCTCTTCAACGGCACATACAGGCCGCATGCGCTATAGCTCGCATACTCAAACTTGGATTGGAACCTATTGTTTGGGAGCCATACCAGATTGAAAAATTAGAACCCATACCAGAGCTTGCAGTTTCCTCTTTGTCCTGATTCTGTGCCACTAACAGACTCCAAAGTAAAATTTATAATCCATAAAAAGGCTCTAAGACATTGCTAAAATTAATATATACCTCTACTAGTTATCAGGTATTGTCAGCATTAGGTTTACGAATATCTGGGAAGGGTAGAGTATATTTAGACGATATGGAATCACATAGCAATCCAGGGCCGAAAAGGTTTTCCTGTTGCCTGCAGAAAACATGAATGAAAGGATCCCACATAAATGATTATGGGATTTATTAATCAATATACTTCAGCAAAAGCTACGTGGCCAACATTAACAATGACAAACTAACAATGTATGTCATTTTCAAGCAGAATTTTCCATGCAATTCAACGGGAACATACCGGTATGCGCTATAGCTCTCATACTCGAACTTGGATTGTCCTATTCCAGACCTAGCATAGTCTTCTCCTTGTCCTGATTCAGTACCATTTGCCACAAGTCGTAATGGTTCTTTGGGAAGAACCTCTCTCAAATGGAGAAGGCTTACAAAAAAGCTATGGCCTTAAATTTGCTTCATAGGATATCGTTGCACAAGCTGTATAGATATAATTGTACAAGCTATGTAGACATCGTTGCACAAGCTATGTAGATGTAATTGTACAAGCTATGTAGATGTATGTAGATATCGTTGCACAATCTATATAGATATCATTCGACAAGCTATATAGATATCGTTTCATAGGATATCAATGCAAAATCTATATAAATATCGTTTCATAGGATATGATTGCACAGCCTATCGTTGCATACAAGCCCATTGAACTCCACAGCTTCATCAGCAAGATGCATATCCGCTAATTCCTCGTTCGTATGATGTCATCCTACCACAGCTGTATCAATGTGGGAAATGAAAAGTCTTTGCTAAAATGTTCAGAACTTTAGAGTTTGTGCAATGCCATCTATCTTATAGATGGCGTTGCATGATTGGAAAGCATTCTATATGATAGCATTCCTATATGATTCTGAGTCATCAGGTATAATTTAGCCTTTTTGAGAATTTGTAAATTCATACTGAAGTATCTGCCATAAGCATTTATTAAGACTAATTTTTTTAACTTATGGTTATTTAAGCATTTCCGACACTACACTGCTATGTGATTCTGAATCGTCTAGGTGCATTCTAGAAATGTATAAACTTGTAGACATCCTATGTTTACATCAATACTCGTATGAAACATGCGTTATGTTTCTATGCATACGCAGTTTTAGTAAAAATAGACATCTTTTAATTTAAATTTAATTAAGAAGAATGCCGATAAAAAGTCGAAAAACATTCATAGAAAATATCCAGGGAAATAGGCTCAACATTTAACTCAAAACTCCATCATACGAGACGATAGAAAGCTTAATAGAGAGTTTTTGCATACCGTACTTTAAAAATGCGGTATTTTTTCTCAGTAGCGCTCTTGCTCATACGAAACTGCGCATGCGTATCTGTAATAATGTTTCCTATGAGCTAGGGAGAAAGCATCCTACGCGCTAGGGAGAAAAAAATACCGTATTTTTAAAGTACGGTATGCAAAAACTCTCTAATATTAACCTTTACTAAATGGCACTTTGGCGTGGTGATATTTTAATAATATCAATTGACGTGATTTTAATATAGCATCAAAATTAAAATACCGTAAAAAGGATAGAATTAAAAGCATTTACATAGTAAGCAAAACTCTTGAACAAAATGCCTTTCTTTCACCAAAATATTTTAATGCATTTATTTTTTATGAAATAAAAATGTATGCATGAAACCAATAATAAAGACATCAAATACATTTTAATCTAAAATAATATATTTATCTAAAATTTCTTTAAAAATGACAATACAATTTTTTTAGTCTTAAAAAATAGTAATTTTTTAAATTCATTTATAATTTATTAGAGCAAATAATGCTGCGTTTCGCAGTTTTAGTAAATAAAACTTATTAACTTTTTTATATTAAAAAAATAAGTTGGTAAACATTATCAATAACAAACTGCCAGCAAAGTTTTCTATGGAATTCGAAATTCTAATATAATTAACTATAAAACCATATTCAAAAAACTATATTAAATCATATATACCTAATATAATTAATTATAAAAGCATATTAAAAACAATTTGAAACATGATTCCAAAACATCTAATAAAGAGCCAAAATAAAAACAATAGACGCAAGTGATAATAAAACCAGGAGCAAAATATCAAAATGCTGCCACATGTGAAAAGTGCTGTGATGATATTTTCCATACGTATTTGTTTAACAAAGCCATTTGGTGGCAATAAAAAATAAGTTTTCTATTTAATTAAAAAATTACTATTATGATTTTTTTTTTTGTAATTTATGATTACTGACCCCATAAACTAGCAAAAATTCATTTATATTCTTTGAATTTTAATGTGATAATTTTTAAAAGTATTATTATTATATAATGCCTTGTTATAACAATGCAATACTAAAAATCATTAATAACTATCAATGTTATGCAATGCTTGTTAAAATTATAGTTTTATTTAATTAAAAAGGAAATAATTAGAATTTTTATCGTAATTTTTTTTTTATTAGAACAACAGTTTAAAGGAATAGAAAGGATATTAAAAACCGATCACTTAATAATTTAACTTTAAAAATATTTATAAAAACAAATTAATTTTTTACAGATAAGTGATTAGTTTCATTTGTGTAGATGGGACGTAATTTCATAATTCTGTCTATCTTACGATAAATTTGATTTTAAACGACATGCTAATAAAAGCAGACCATTTCGGGAGAATTTTTAAAAGTGTAATTTTACATTAGAAAAGTACGATATTTTATTAGAAATCAAAATTATTTTCAAAATTTTTTTCTCTATACGCCAGATAAAAAATAACAAATTTTAGAGAAAAAAAAAGTTAGATTACTATGTGTTATAGTTTTTAAGTTACAATAATTTTTAAGTTTGAATACTATAACATACATATGTACTCATATTCAAACATTCGGTAAAGTCGCAGAATAGGGGCCGTTGGAATCTGGCGTCAAAAATTCTTTTCGTCAAAGTCAGCCGGGTAACAGGCTATAAATGTAAATGAAGTGAATTGTAAACAATACAAGAAACCCGGATTACCACATTTCGCGACTTATCACCATTCAGTTGGGTCCACAAAAAAGTCACAAATCCCAACGGGCTCTATTTTGCGATTTGGCCAAACATTCAATTTTATATATATTGATAACAACTGTACAGAAAATATTGTCATCGGGAACAGAATATTTATTTATTTTTTATGGTGAAATAATAAAAAAATGGGAATATATGAATACAAAGAATTTAGATTCTGAAATATTATTTGTTTAGTAGTATTTGAAAAGCTCAAATGACTTATTAAAAATAAAAAAGAACGCAAACTTACCATTTTAGTTTCAAGATTTCTGGAAACAAATAAAAACAATTCTTAATTTCATGCACTCAAACGTTCACAAAATATTTATAAATAAATAAAAATCAAAGTCGGAAATAAATTAAATACAAATTAGGAATCTCAATTGCGAATAAAAACGCGTCATACAGTTTTGTTATCGTTTGCCGTTCGTAAATCTTTTTTCGGAGTTATTCTTGAATTAAAAAGTTTGAAATAGCAATTTTACAATAAAAGGAGTTTAAATGTCACGAAAAATTCTTATTAGTGAATTATTACTTACATAAAAGCCATGTTTTTTTTTTAATTCTAAAATTACCTTTGCTTTTTCAAGAATCGTCTGCTTTATCAGAATGTTATTAATATTCACAAAAAAGAATGAATATTAATATTAATATTCAGGTCTTTTTCTTTAGATTCATTATTTTTTGTTTGGTACATTACCTAAAATTGTGATAAATCTAATAATTTTTTTGTTATTGAAATAAAACTGTAATATTTAAAACTAAATTGACCTTAAAATAAAATATCATATTCTGAAATTACTTTAATTAAAAATCGTTTGCTTTCATTTGAATAGATATTGAAAATTAAATATAATATTTAATTGCACGAGATTAAAAATGATTTTTTATTTTATTCTTGGAGTTAAAATGCTAATTTTTTTTAATCGTCTTCTAATTTTGTGTATATGTGTGTGTTCCTTTCCAGTGTTGTTCTAATAAAATTAATTTTTTTTACGAAAATCTTTTCTGAATTTCATTACGGATTTTTTTAAAATTAAATTTATCAAAGTATGCATATCTTATCGAAGCTTATCAATATATCTGCTAGGATGAAATTTGTTTTTGAAGGAAGATATTCTGATGTGCTGTCGGTAAGTCAAAGAATATTGAAAAATCTTTAAGAACGATAAAAATTGTAAAATAGAATGTTAAGCATGCAAATTAATGAAATAATTAAGAAAAATATTTAATTTATATAGAAGAAGCAAAACCATATATAAATGATAGATAGAAAAATTAGCTACATTGCCATTTAAAAATAATTTTGGGATATCTAATAAAGAAATGACAGTTATACAGATGCAAATGATGTTACGAATAATCCATGGTATGTTAAGTGAATTTTGAATTAAATGTCAGCAGACTTTTCAAAAATTTATAAAAATTGAACAACATATCTTATGAGGATGCAGCTTGTAAATTTGAATGTCATAAATTCGAACTTTTTTTATATAAAAAAATTAGTTAAATTTTTGGCAGATAGGTTGCATTTTACCGTCGGAAGCATTAATATGAAATTACATAAACTTTTTACAAGAAATATTAAAGAGTTTTTGCATGACTGTTTTTTATCGTCCGGTATTTTTTTCTCCCTAGCGCGCATGTTCATAGGAAACATTATTACAAATACGCATGCACAGTTTCCTATGAGCATGCGCGCTAGGGAGAAAAAAATGCCGGACGATAAAAAAAACGTTATGCAAAAACTCTCTATTTTCTTTGTTTACGTTAATTCAAGATTGCTTAATTGTTATTTTTCTGCGAAGCTATTCTTCTTCGGTGGGGGCCTGAATGGCAGAGTGGCTAGCGCTCTGGCGCTCGGTACCACAGGTTTCGCGTTCGAGTCCCGGCGGTGCTATGGTTGTTTGTAGTGGTTCGGAATCCACTTTAAAAAGTAGGTCCCGGTCTAATAGGATCGTAGAGCGTTGCGGGGGCAGTGTTACTCCGTGTCAGTGGCTTATCTTCAAGTTACACGCGCCCCCTGGGTAATGCAAAGTGAGTACGTCTGTGCAGCACTTGCCTTAGGGCATCCAAAGACCAAGCTGTCTGTGTTTGCCAGCTGCATTAGAAAGAAAAAAAAAATTTTCTTCGGTGTGTCGGTAGACTTCAGCAACTGATCAGTCGATTTCTGAGTTCATTGATTGCTTAGAGTGGGGTTATTTGAAGTCCTGGCTGTTAGCCATCGGCCTTTGCATTAGCAATATGTCACGAATTCGCATCGATACACCTAGATGTGCTGGATAAGCAGTGATTGTTTGATAATGGATCAATTAGTAAATCGCCTTTTTTGTGTAGAGATGCATCTGTAGGCCATTTATGCCAGTTTTCTTTCGTGAACTGTAAATTCATTCTTTCGTGATATTCTGATCACCTAAAGAATGGGGTGTCATTTTTTTTATCGTCAAATGTCATGGTTTTTTCCCCTTCTTTTAGATATTAATTCAAGTGTAGAAATAGGAAAGAAAATAGGATACTATCAATACCTGTCAAAATTTGAATAAAACTTTTTAATACTATGAACTAAAAATTATACGACTTGGTATTAAAAAGAAATATATTGTTCT
Source organism: Caerostris darwini (assembly GCA_021605075.1). NCBI lineage: Eukaryota > Metazoa > Arthropoda > Arachnida > Araneae > Araneidae > Caerostris > Caerostris darwini. The sequence continues at coordinate 135,313 of BPLQ01005877.1, forward strand.
GATTGTCAGGTTCTGATCTAAGGTCATCCGCCATTAAAGCGGTAGATTTGTAGCAAATCCATCGTTATTTGGGATGCAAGATGGGAACGCATGTTACAATGCATCCAATACTGGAATACCACAATTGGGATCGAACAAACCTAGAGATAGTATTTTAGAGATTCGCATTCTTCTCTCCTCGAATATAAACTCTGGCCTTTGGTGCCACAGGCTTCAGGTTCAAATGCTGGTGATGGCATGGATGTTTGTTAGTGGTTTGGAAACCACGTTAAACTGTAAGTCCCGGTCTAATTAGCCTAAAGTGAGCAAAAAAAAAAAAAAAAAAAAATGACAGTAGAGAGACATACCAAACCAAACCAAACAAAACCCCCGATTATAACGGAAATTTATCGTACCTCTTCCACGTAGGCAGGGGGCTTTCTCTTCGTCTCCACATGCCATATTTCGAACCGAGCTTTCTAGGTTCAGAAATTCAATTGTTTATCCAGTAGATCTAATGATAAATTTTAACAGTATTTTTCTGTTAAGGCTCGTTCCCATCGACATTGAAGCGTTGACCAATCACTAACCTCACCGCGTTTACCTGAAAGCGGTTGAAATCCACCGCTTCAAGTTGCCCAACTTTCAACTCTCAAATGCTTGCCGCGTCATGTGACTGGGATTAAGCCAATAGTAGATCTGCCATCTAGTGGAAGTAACTGGAACTGGCGTAAAGTGATTTCTGACGTTTCGGTGTGAACGAGTCTAAAAAATTTTCTTCCCTGCCGCGTGACGATTCGCCGCCTCACGCCTCTGTGAGAACGAGCCTTTATAGAGAAGAAAAAAACTGTTTCTGTGTTATCAACAATTTGGATAAACAAAATGGATGATCCCACCCCACGGATGACTTATTGAATGTTATGAAAGTAAATGCAAGTGCAAACAAACTCCCTAACGTCACATAGAGTATATTTTCATTTATTTTTCCAGAATTGCAATGCAAATGAAAAACTAGACCCTAAACAAACCAAAAAAATTGCTATCTCCCCCTAAAAAAAGAACCATTATGCAGACGCCACGCTAAATTCTTGGTGTTAAAAATGAAGGCATCGCGAATGTAGCAATCGATTCATTCGTTTTACACCCCACCGAGACCAATAGAAAACATAAAAGGGGAGAGAGGTTCCCTTCTTCCCTTTTTTTCTTTTTAGGGTAAGAAAACGTTTTTCCGTTTAAGTTCGCTACTTAGCGTCTCAGTGGAGTTGCCACATGTTGCCGAATAGCTTTGCGATGTTCGAAAAGCATCAGAAAGCCTCATCTACGGTTGCCGTGGCAACAATGATACTCGTTAGGTAGCTTATTTGGCAATATTTATCGCTCTTTTTTAAAAATGGGTTTAATCTCGTGTAAACATGGTATTGTGTTCGAAATTTTTAATATCCATGGAAAAACGAGTGAGGTATTAGTTTTCAAACTTTTAGCCTCTGGGTTGCTTTTGATTGCAGAATATCTGGCAATTCTGATCTGGGGAGAGAATTTCACTGTTTGATTTCTTCTATAATTATAATTTATTTATTTATTGTTTCATTTTTATTTTCTATTTGTTGATACAGGAGGTTTTTTCAGATAGTTAGACGTAAAAAAATTAGTTTAAAACACACTTGGTTATATTTTGCTGAAGAATATCAAGAACGCATACAAAAGATGAAGGTAGGTCTGGGTTTAAAAGTAACTGCCCTACATTGCTACATTACATCCATAAAACTCCCACTAGGCAGTCAGATTGTGCATGCTAGACATTTATTCACATTGTCACAATCGTCATCGAGTCTCCTCACTTCTGAAAGGGGTAACTGTAACGCATGCTGCCACCGGATTCAAACCTCGGCCTTCCTTTTTATGTTAGCTGCGCACGTTGCTAGTGTGAAACGAGTCGGGTATTTGGATCATTGTCACCTTTAATATTATACGGTATTTGTCTCTACATCTCTTGCAGCTATTCAGGCTAGTTTTGCTCGTCTCGTGGTTCAGTGGTAACGCGCCGCTAGTGTGCATTAGGGCGGAGGTTCAATCTGTTGTTGTAGACACTGTTTCCAAAAAACGAGGAAGCTCGATGGCATTTGTGATGTTCAGCATCTTGCTTTGTTTGTCGGACTACCTGGTGGCAGTTTTCTGATTTTTCTCAAATGCAATACGAAAATTCAACGTTCTCTCCACCCCATCTAAAATCCTTCCGGAAGGCACTGCCCTCCTTCTTCAGCGTCACGGAGTGAAGTCAAACTTCTACCTAAGGGTGCTCCATCACAACAGAAGCTGCCCCTCCTTTCCGTTCTTGTATCAGACCACATGGATTCTTGGACTTGATCTATCTAGATATTGCTGTCTACCAAATGCTACAAGAAAAGAAAGGTTTTTTTTTGTTACTTGTTAGTTACCAGTTAACAGCTAAATTTTTTTTTATTCATTATTATAATTTTTTTCTAATTTATTTAAGCTCATAAATTTTTACTATTTTGTAAAAACTTTTATATACTTAAAAATTAAATTGCAAATGGACGGTTTCACTAAAGTCCCAATTGCAGTAGGTTTAGATACCTTACGAGTAGAAGAAAGCTAATTGTAAAGAACCTTTTATTCGAAAAGACTTCTATACTTATTAAATTTTCATCGAGTCTCCCTTTTTCTGAAAGGCAGCGACTGCAATGGACGCTGTCAGAAGATTTAAATCTTAGACAACTGGATTACAAGTCGGGCAGTTTAATGTTCAAGAAATGTACAGCTTCCACCTACAGCTTTATAATCTGCCTCGCTTTTGGGGTCACTTCACATAGTTAGAGAACCATTAGCAGATAGAAAAGAAAATTTTTTGGTTTTTATTAAAATGTCATTTAATATCATGCAGTGAAAGTTAGTTTAGACGTAGAGGTTCAGAAATCTTCATGAGTTTGAATCTGGGTCTGAAAAGAGAATTTTTCCATACTTCTTTCTAAATTCAAGGGAGAAAATGACTAATATTGTTGGTGTTAAGACGCGAATAAGGATTTATGCTTATGCTTCATAATTTTTGGAATCTCAGTTTTTAGGCAATTTTACACAATGTTGTTGCATTAACATTCATAAAAGGTTTTATACCTTTCTTGGGGCTTTTATGAATTTTTTCAAGCAATTCGCGATAAACGATAAATTGTAAGCATAAAAATATATAAAATAATAATAAATGCAATGATTCTTCTGTGTAATCAACATTTGCTCGTTTGATGTACCCTATATTTGCTCCTTTGATATAATTAACATTGCATTAAATCTGCAGTCGTGTTTCCACCAACGCACTGGCAAGAGAAGAGCGCTTCCGACGATGTTCCGGAGATATGGTCAGTAGGCCTCGAGAGAAAGTACAGCGCAACCTGCGCTACCGCTGAGAAACGATTAGTTTACAATCTCTCCCCCCTAGAGGAATTATATTTAGCGCATTAGTTGGTCTACAGACTCTCACTCGGAGAGGAAGTACATTTCACGCATCCCGCGCCTGCCTGAGTATTTTTATTTTCGGCTTAGAAATATAATCTTTCCACCAATCTATAATTATATGTCTTTAAATGTATTAAATAATCTCTGTAGTTAATATTGTACGAGTGTGATGTTTGTGGTGTAAGTTCTTGTGTGAATGCATAAGTTCTTGTGAGTTCTCAAACCTGTCTGTCAAGTCTCAACCCAACCACACCTAATTATAATCCAGTTGCTCCAACCCACAACACAACAAATATTATTTAATAAATATAGTGTCATTGTAACATTTTGCTTTGTTCTCAGAAAAAACTATTAGTATGTTAAGGCTGTACTTAAAAGAGGATAGAGTTTAATGGATAAGTTTTGTATACGGATATGTAAGCTTTTTGTTATAAATCTTCAAATTTTCTGAAGCTACATTTTTATATTTAGATTATAAAATTCTATTCGATATTGTGTGTTTAAATACTTTTTTACATTTTTTTCTACATTAATTCTAATCTGTAATATATAATTTCAGCACTCATATTAGTAACGTTAAGTATTTAAAATAACCCTCTACGGAAATGCACGCATTCTATGAAAATAGACTGAGATACAGCTGAAAATTTTCATTTAAAGTTGAAATTTTTAGCATATTAAAAAAAATTCTGAGATATCTGTTATTGGATCACGATTAAAAGTCGAAATATACTAGAAATTTTTTTTTTTTCTGTTTTTAATTTTAAAATCACCAAATGCAAATATTTTAGAAATTGTGCCGCCAATACCTAATATAGCTGGCAATTTGTACGGTTTTATAGTAGACTGCACAGATTTAGAATGCATTGTAATTTTTACTCTCAGTCGGTAAGATTACATTATTTCCTGAAATATTTGAAAACAAAACGTTTTGGTTCAGTTTGACGCTCTACGATCATTTTTTGCACTCATTAGGCTAATTAGACCGGGACCTACTGTTTAACGTGGATTCAGAACCACTAGCATGTGATCCAAAGTCCACAGCGCTAGCCAATTGGTCATCAGGCCGCTAACAAGATGTTAAAAAGGGTTAAGATATAGCGATAATCTTCAGACTGAATTCTGTAAATAGCAGATTGAGGAATGGTCTGCGTGATGCTTGGTTTGGTTTATCGCTTTACTGCCATTTTGTGCACACATTGGGCTAATTAGACAGGTAACTACTGTTTAACGTGGATTCCGAACCACTAATAAACATCTATGCCATCGCCAGGATTTGAACCTGAAGTCTGTAGTACCAAAGGTCAGAGCGCTAGCCAATTAGACATCAGATCGCTTCTGCGGGATGCAGTTGAAGAAGACAGAAAGTGTAACATTCATATTATTTCCAAAGCATTGCCCATTTTAAGTAATTATTAAGTATTAAATACAAATTTACGACTTATCCTGAAAACTTGTACATTTGGCGTGTAGTGGCAATACGTAGCCAGTAAAGCTCGCCAGTCGGCAATTACAGCAACCCTGGTTGTCGAAGTGGGCGCGGAGGCCAATAACGGTTATGTCTATCACCGAAACATCTCTCTCGTTGACACTTAATAAAAGGAAATTAAAGCAGCTCTCTCATTTTGCAGCTACTTTAGCGAGTTTCATTTTCTTCTTCTTATCATCTGCGGGCCGCAAATTTCGCCCCTGCAATATATATGGTAATGGGAAGGAATCACAAGAGAGATTTTTCGCGCATAAGCCCCCTACTCCCCGTCCCTTCGCAAATAAGAAAAATAATTCAATTCCACGACTGTTGTTGTCTCAATGCTCCTATTTGTTATAAATCACACCCCGGCCCCCCTCTCTCTTCTTCCCTCACTCCTCAATATTTCATTTAACTTATAAGAGTTTTTATTTCTGTACCTTTTTTTTTTTTAATAATGCCTCAGTTTTGTGGAAAAATTTGGAAGGAATTTATGCTCTTCCTTTTTCCATCTTTTGTGTGGGAGGCTTCCGCAACAAATAACAGTACAATACGACGGAAAAGATTGAAAAGAAAGTTTAGCAAATATTATTTTCCGTATTAAACAATACGAGGGTGGGATTTTTATTTTCCTTTGTCTCCGTGATTCGCTTATTTAGATTTTTATTATTCGGGTTTTTCGTTAAATCGAATTTAGATAAACCTTCGCCCACTCACATTTTTTTTTTTTTTTTTTTTTTTTTTTTGTAGCGTCTTAAAAATGTATCAATAAAAAGGCGAATTGAAAATGTTGCCGTAAATAGCAAAATGAGGACGTTTTATTCAAAATTCGCTCAATTCTTATGAATAGTGCATACTAATATTTAAATACTACGCAATTTTTTTTCAAAACTAAATATTTCATTAAAATTTATTCATTCTCTAAATTTACCATATTTGATTTATTTAGTTCATAGAATAATTTATGTAATTACCGTACTATACATCTACCTTCGCATACGATCAGCAATCTTCAAATAATATATATATACTACAAGAAAATACAGGGTAATTATAAAAAAAAAAAACTATCTCGATATATGAGTCGCAGCTATCATACCAGGACCTGGTGGTCGAGTGACTGGAGCTCGGAGCCACAGGTTTTGGGTTCGGGTCCTAGCGGTGCCATGAATGTTTGTAGTGATTTGGAATTCCCTTTAAACCCCGTTTCCCGATCTAATAACACTATTGGGCGTAGGGCTGACAACCCTACCCCGTAAAAAGAAAATATCTCATGTTTCGGAATCTGTCCCCATGGAGCTGTTGTGTCAATGAAGAAGCTCAAACTGAAACTTCATTCAGAGAAACTGAATGAAGTTTCAGTTTGAGGTATGCACTCAATAATCATGTTTCACTATAACTGTTTAACTGTACTTTTTCATGATTTCGAAAATTTTTAAATGACTACATCTGACTTATTGACTTATTGGAATGTGTTTTCCATAGTGGTAAATCATAAATAGCGTTTGAGTGGTATCTATAGCACGAAAATCGCCGACATTAATCAGATTAAGAAAAAACGGAGAAAACAAGCAAAACATTTTAATGTGTTTCACAAATTTTCCACACGTGTTGACACTTTGCATGCGGCAGATGGTGGATAGCACTGAAGCTCGCAATGCCATGGCAAATGGAATCTGTTGAATCTGATGTTTGATGGCATCTGTCAAATGAGATGCAATTTATGGATTAAAAGCGTACAGTTAAGATTTAAGATATATCTCTAAAGTGAAATGCTCTACCTGACGTCGTGGGGATGCAAGATGATGCTCTCACACATGTAACGTCTTCTGTCAAACGTTTCTTAATACAACAGTTTGGTGACAGAATTATCTCCCGACATTTTAAGTTTCTATAGCAGCAAAGGTTCCCCTATCTCACTCCAAGGAATTTCTAACCACAAAATACCTTGAACCAAAATTTCATTCAGATACTTGGCTTCTTCATTCAAATACTTCGCTTCTTCATTTAGATACTTGGTTCCTGTATTTGGATATTTCGCTTCTTCATTCAGATGTTTGGCTCCTTCATTTGGATACTTCACTTCTTCATTCAGATACTTGGTTCCTTTATTTGGGCACTTCGCTTCTTCATTCAGATACTTGGGTCCTTCATTTGGATTCATGTTTATTGAGCTAAAAATGTTTATTTACTGTAACCGGCTCATATCTGCTAGTAATACATATGTTGTTGTTTGTTGTTGTTGTTTCTTATCCCACTTGGCTGGCCAAGCCCACGAGCCCATACGGACTCATGATTGAAGGGGAAGGAAGCAGCTTCTGTTGTGATGGAGCACCCGTAGGTAGAAGCCTGACTTTTGCTCCGTGACGCTCTTACGGTCATAGGAGACCGGGACCTACGGCTTAAAGTGGATTCCGAACCACTACAAACATCTATGGCACCGCCGGGATTCGAACCCGAAACCTGTGGCACCGAGCGCCAGAGCGCTAGACACTCGGCCATTCAGGTCCCAAATTTGCGAACGGCACGCGGTGTTCCCAGGTGGTCACCCACCCAAGTACTGACCGCGCCCAATGATGCTTAACTTCGGTGATCTAACGAGAACCGGTAGTAATAAATATAGTTACAATATGATAACATAGTAACCCCTCGTTATGTTGTATATGTCGAGAAACAAAAAAAACGTAACTGACGACGTTATTTTGATTATAATGTTAGTTATATTAAGTATGATAATTCCAATTTATAAAATGGAGGATTTAAAAAAATAGTCTTAATTAACAAACTTACAGGAGGAAAAATATTCTTATTGGCAGTACTACAGAATTTCTATTCATTAAAATAATAATATTAAGCCTGTTTGTGAGGAAAATGTTTGTTTTTCATTGGCAAATACTTGGTAATTTAATGACATATTTGTAACAAATTCAGTGTTACCAAGGAGGCAACATGAAGTAACCAGCTACATTATATTAACAACATAAGAAAAAACAGGAAAACATTCATTGAGGCAGCCCGATGGCAATGTTTTCAAAGTGCATGTGATATGAAGTAGTGCTAGTTAAGCGAAGAGTAGTTTCTTTATAAAGGTTTAATTTTCAGAGCCTGATGGCCAAGTGACTATCGAGTGCCACAGGTTTCGGGTTCCAGTCCTTGCTGTGCCATGGATGTTTGTAGTGGTTCTAAATACACAAGTTCCGGTCTAATATGACTTTAGGGAGTAGGACTCACAACCCTACCCCGTAAAAAGTCAGCGTCATGGAGCTAAGTCAGACTTCTACCTACGGGTGTTCCATCACAACAGAAGCTGTCCCCAATTTCCCTCATTCCATGAGAACACACGGGTTCTTGGACTTAGTCTAGATGTTGCTGTCTACCAAGTAGGATAAGAAACAACAGGTTTAATTCACCGTTTTCACTTAGTATTTTAGCAGCATCTGGATAAATTGTGATAAAGCACCAGCATTTGGATAAATTGTGATAAAGCACCAGCATTTGGATAAATTAAGATAAAGCAGTAGCATCAAGCATAAATCTCAAAGCATCTCGTCAAGTCAAGTTAAGCGAAGGGATGGAAGGCTAAATTCTTTACTTATTCCCTTGAAAAACCAAGACCAATATAGCAAACAGAAATCAAAGTTTTTTTCGATAAATTTGTTCGTCTAGAGTAAAATATTGGATAAATTTGATGGGAAAAAATTGTTCGCCTATAACATACTTGGCCATATTTTATTTCTCTTAGAAGCAGCCTGGTGACCAATACTCTAGCTCTCTGGCCTTAGGTACCACAGGCTTCAGGTTTCGAATACTGGTGGTGGTATGAATATATGTTAGATGTTCAGAATCCACATTAAACTGTAGGTCTCAGACTAATTAGCCCAAAATGTGTCAAAATGACCGTAGACCGACAACCAAGCCTCTTAGAAATATAGTGTTACTTTTTTTTTTTTAGAAAGATTATCAATGCAAAACAGAAAGAAAAAAAATCACAGTAAACAAATTTAAAAAATAACTCAAAATCACTCTACATTTTTTTAATTTTTCGGATAAATTGTTTTAATGGTGGCCGTGCAAAAATATATAATGAATTAAGTTTAAAAGCTTTCCACAAGTTACATTCCAGAAAGATTCATTAGAGTCTGAAAAAAGAACTTTTCAGCAGATTAATTCATTAGCGTGTACAACTTACGTGTGATGTTTTGAACGCTATATAAGAATTTTGTTCTTTTTGTAGTTCGTATCGTTCGGTAAAAGGAACACGGCAATTGGAAATATCTTATAAAATAGAGAGGTAATAGGTTTTTCCCTATTTTAGGCTAGCTTCAAGCCACTCGTAAAATAATAAAAGCAAAAAAAGAAAAAAAGAACTTCATCTCCTTTTGTATTCGGAAACTCGTAATAACGTTCTTTATTGAATACCGGCTGCAATTTCATCGAACAAAAGTGATTTCCCATCGAACATCGTGCATCTTTTAAAAGGAAAGTAATTTATTTTGGCTTTTCACTTTTATTATTACATTTTTTTTCTTCTTCTTCTTCTTGTTCATTCTATTTCGCTGCAGCGATTTGATTTTTAGAAGCTGGTGGTGTGGGGGCGGGGGAAAAAGTTTCTAATATCTGAAAAGCCAGACTTTTAAACATTCGAAGGGAACCCAAACGACTTTTTAAAAAGCGAGGCCGCTTTCTTGCGAATCCAAATATTTCTCACCGCCGCGGTGGCAGCAGCCGAAGCAGATTAACGCGCGTGCCGAGCCTTGTAAATTAATATTTGGCACTTGCTAACAGTTCGGAGGGGGTTTTTCCAATTTCCCCCTTCTAATTACGAACACCTCGCCTTCAGCTCCATGAGCCAGATTTTATTTGCTTTCAATTTGTTGCCAGCGCGTCCCCAAACGATTTTTTTTTTCTCTCTCCCCCTTCTTTTTATTATTATTTTGGGCAGAGGAAGAAGCGCGGGGGGACTTTTAATCATCTCCGCAGACGAGATTGGTCGAGGGCGATGTTTAATTTGAACCTTCGGATGATTGAAAGCTCAGCGCAAGTATGAGAACGGCCATTGTGAGCGACGCAATAAACGCCTGGCGCGTAATTTCGGCCTTCTATTGAACTTTCGATCAGCTTCTCCTTCCCCCTCCCTCCTCCCTTCCCTTCCCTCAAACCTTCTCGCGTGTCAAATTGTTAGCCCTTTTTTCCTTTTGTCCATTTCGTTTTAATTTCTTCTTCTTTTTCTTTTTATACTTTTAGCATTCCTGACTTTTTTATTTATTTATTATTATTATTATTATTCCTGCAGTTTCAAGATGGAATATGATTGGAAAAAAAAAGTTCGATAAATTGACCGGCAGAAACTAATTTAATTTTAAATTAGTTTTTTGGAGTTTAAATATTTTTCTTTACGGTATCTTGTTTCAGATTCTTCCACTATGAGTTCGAACCCCGGTTCACAGCTTAACTGTCTGCTGTAATGAAATAACCCTTAAACAAAAGCACCCCTTACATCAATCACCCACATATAATTAATGTGCAGATGAAATTAATGTATCCGCAGTTTCATATAGTTTTAAATATAAAAATTCAACTCAGTTATCTATTTATTAAGTCTTTATACAAAATATTTTAAAGATCATATCAATAATTTCAACAGAAAAAGCATGATACTCATGCTTTGAGTATTTTTGGAAGTTTACTCTGAGCAATAATAATAATAACCAGTAGATGTAGTTTTAAATATAAAAATTTAATGCTGTTACTTACTTGTTTAAGTCTTTATACAAAATATTTTAAAGATCATATCGATAATTTCACCATGAAAAATATGATGCTCATGTTTTGAATATTTTTAGAAGTTTACAAGTCTATGAGCAATAGTTTTTAGCTATAATAACCATAGTAAATTCTCAACATTAATATAACTGCTATAATGTTAAGCATCATGGATGTAATAAAGCTGAAAAAAATTTAAGTATTTTGTTCTTCGAAATAAATACGGGCAATCTTTTAATCATTATTATATTTATTAACGTAATGTACACTAAACAGAGAGTTTTTGCGTACCGTATTTTGGACGTCCGTCAGCTTTTTCTCCCTAGCGCGCATGCTCATAGGAAATTGCACATGCGTATCTGTAATAATGTTTCTTATGAGCATGCGCGCTAGGGAGAAAAAGCTAACGGACGTCTAAAATACGGTATGCAAAAACTCTCTATTATCTAAGAATTTGGTAGCATAGTGAAAATTGACAAGTTTGATCTTCTGTAATCCAGAGTAACAACAAATTGTAAAAGATAAAGAATGAATACCAATCATGTGTGGAAAACGCCCAATATTCGCCACGCCACGTAAACGCCATTCTATTATTACTGAGATATAAATAATAGTGAAATTATAGTGTTGAAATCAAATAAAAGTGAAGAATCGCCGAGTCTATCAGAACACCATCAAGCCAAGCTAATCTTGAGCCATTATCTACTATCAAGTCAAGCTAATTTTGAGACGCTCTCTGTTATCAAGCCAAACTAATCTTGAGCCACGCTCTACTATTATCCAGGCGAGCTAATTTTGAGACGCTCTCTGTTATCAAGCTAAGTTAATCTTCAACCACTTTCTACTATCAAGCCAAGCTAATCTTGACTCACCATATACTATCAAGCCAAGCTAATTTTTGAGAGGTTGTAATAAGAAACTGGGAAAGATAATAACTTTGTAGCTAACAACGGTTTCTTCCAACTGATTTTGAATTCGCTGTAGCTGGTCCAACACTGCGGACTGAGCAAAAGCGGGAAGTGTCGCTAGAAGCTATGTCTGCTTTTCCTGACCCAATCAAGACTGTGATAAAATCAGGTGAATAAAGCAGTAAATCCTTTTTTCTGGAAGAAGATGAATAACAGAATTGCGGCAAGGAAAGAAAGATCTTTTCAGACTTTAAGATTTCTAAAGATCGATCTACAGTGATGCTTGACGAGAATAGAACTGGCGACAGAAAGTTAAAATATCTCTTAATTTATCGCTCCAAAATTCCAAGTGCTTTAAAAATTATATCTAAAATTAGCTTATATATATATTCAATATATTGGGCTCTTAGCCCTAATATTTGGCTCTTCAGAAGAGACGTTAGCCTACCACAGATAAGAGTCTCAAGGACAATCCCGCGTGAAAATCGCGGCTAAGACGTGACAGATGATTTACAAAATTCACAAAGTAGTTTCACCATTCTATGTAATTAACGAATGGTAAAGCTTTTCTTTATCGCTCCAAAATTCCAAGTATCTTAAAAAGTATACCTAAAATTAGCTTATATATATCTAACATATAACGGCGATTGATATAATTCAGATTTCATTTACAATGATGCTTATTATTGAAAATGCATCTGGTAACTGTTTTGCCAACTTAAGTGACTTCGACCCACTTAAGAAAGTTGTCTTTTTTGCCGCCAAATACTCGTACTTATTTTTTTATTTTATTATTATTATTTTTTTTTTGTAAATATGCCAATGCTTTTATGTAAAAACTTACTTCCTTTCAGACTGTTCGGCCGCGAGGGGGAGTGTCACGCCTGCAGAGAGAGCATCCCGGCCAACGAAATGGTAATGAAGATCCAAGGCCTGGCCTACCACCTCAAGTGTTTCATCTGTTCCAGGTGCCACGGGGCGCTGTCCTTGGGGGACAAGTATCAGCTGTGGGAGGGCCGGCTCCTGTGCGACAAGGAGTGTCTCAGGCTCTTCAGGAGAGGCGTCAGCCTACCCCAGAGAAGGGCCTCAAGGACATCCCGGGTGAACACCACAGCTAAGACGTGACAGACGATTCTAGTTTCACCATTATGTGTAATTAATGAATGGTAAAGCTTCTTACTTAATGGTTAGCAGACCAAACTGTATAGAGAATGACAGAGGTACCCTGTTACTCAAAAGATGTGCATACCAGTTTTCATAACAGAATGATGCAAGAGGTATTGAATGAAATTGGATTTTCTTCAAGATGATGAACCTATTAGACTGGTCTTTCAATTAAAAAAATCCACCAAAAAATAACTTAAAAAGAATGTATAAATGTATTGATTAGAATTTATTTAAAAATTCAATGAGGAACTAAATTCAAGTAGCCTCTTGGAGAGGATGCTCAGCTTTTTCAAAATTAAAACCAAGAATAGATAAAGTCATTTTACAGACTTCAAAGAAGTTTCATTCCAGACACATTTTGTAAATCCTGAAAGATTCTTTTCTGAAATTGCTAGTGAAACTTCTACAAGCACCGACCTTCTCAAAACATCAACTTAATATCTATGACAACTTTCACCCTCAAGTCTTTTGATTTCTCATTCCTAACTAAAAGTACATAAAAAAAATCAAATGTATTTCCAAGATATTTTGAGTTATTTAATAAAGCTTATAAACTACAGAAAATATCTTGCTACTAGTTTGGTATCTATATAATGGTACTTTCTTTAGCTACTTACTTTCTGAATATCAAAAATAAATCCTTTGTTATGTTGTTAGCAAATCTGTTACCAATGTCCATTTTTTTTAATATAAAAAAAATGCAAGCGCAAGATACTCTTTTAAATTTTGATAGAATCTATTCTATCGTAAGTAGCATAAATACCAGTCGGAGAAATCCATTTGATGAACATAGGATTGAAGACCAATCGGCAATTTAAAGTTGAGTTTACAACGGGCATTAAATTAGCAAGTCTTTCGAACGCCACCAATCAGAAGTCTGATCAAGCTTCCGATTGGATAGCGTTCGATGACGTGAGATTTTACTATTCGTTGGAGACTCACCTTAAAACATCACCGCTGTTTATCAAGGAAAATCTTGAAGAAATTCCTGTAAAGAATATCTCAAGATGTCTTCGAAAAAAAATGTTTAATTTTTATGTATTATATATTTTCGAGAAATGTGATGGGCGTTGGAATTTTCTGCACAACTCTTGCATCTCTTTTGACAGTAATGTCTCCTTTTTCGGGCACTCTATAATGTGCAGATATCTTCTGGAGAAAAATTCTACCAGTTAAAGACCCTAGAACTCTGGATTCATCTACCAGTGAATTAAAGTGATATCCTCTGTTGTAAGTCTAGTCATTGTATCGAATGTCATCAGTTATTGTCTTAAATTAATTTATTAATTTGGTTGTATTACATTTTTAGTAAAAAATATATTGTTTATTTGTATATTTTTTCATTTAGTAATATACATATTTTTTTTCTTTTAAAAAAGATTCATCAATATTTCTCAAATTTTTCAAGTGTTTTTTAGCAAATTTCTGTGGGTTTCATTGATATTATACATTTTCTTTTGTTATTATTTTTTTCGTAGATTCTTATTCTTGAATTTAATTACAAGGATAATTTAATTATATTTATTAAATTTCATTCTTTTTAATTTTTATTTAATTTAATGCGTAACAGATAATTATACATATGAAATCTTTTTAATTAATTTCATTGTATCTCATATGTTAGTTTTGCAACATCTCAACAAAATAACACATAAATAAAGCAAAATTTTGAAGTCATTTGACAATCCTTTGTATTACAGAGAAAGTTCAGATATTTTTGTAACATATTCTTTCTTCTTATTAAAGATTAAAATGAATAAAAAAAAACCTGAATGGCATCAGTTCGGAATAAGGTTTAATTATCATTTGCTCTATTAAAATTATTCTTTATTTTGATGTTTTAATATGTTTCTAAAAGTAAACTATATATCCAAGGTTATATATTAGTTCTTTACAAAAAGAAATACTTTTATTCTATTATTAAAAAAATGATATAGCGTGATTTTAATATTTTTAAGTGTAAATAAGTGGCATAATTAATAAAAAAGTAAAGAAACGTCAAGCAATTACATTTAACTGGCAAAAAAAAAAAAAAAAAAAAAAAAAAAAAAGAGGGGGGATACCCAATACATACCCAATTAAGGTACGTAAATCTTTTATTATATCTAAGCTCTTATTAACATTATGTTTTAAAAGACAGTTCTATTGTAAATCTTCATGCATCTCTGTAGAAACTGTAAACAAAATTTTAAAATCTAATTTCAAGTTATTTTTAAAAAAAAAATGGCGTTCGTTTTTTAACGCCAAAATATGTTTCTCACCCTAAGTTTATGTGCAAATTGTTATATGAAAATCATTTGACGGATGTAAAATGAAGGTATGTTAAAATTGATGAGTATTGGATATATTTATCTGACTGCAATATAAGAAAACAATTAATTACCAAAAAACACGAGAAAAGCATCTAAAATGCTGAAAAAAAAAACCTGAAGGGCATCACTTCACAATAAGATTTAATTATCGTTTATATCATTAAAATTATTCTTTATTCTAATGCTTAACGTTCTATTTATTATAATGTTTTAGAAATAGTTATGCTAAAGCTTTTATGACTATTATTAGATTTTCTTATAGCAGAAAACTTAAAAAAAATTATGTAGAAAAAAATATCAAAATTATGTCGGATTCTTATCAGAAATACGGTTTAATTCCTATTTTCAAAGAAAACAATCCTTCACTTGACCTAAACAAACTTCCCTGTGTTAAGTTTTACCAGATTAAGGCTACCAGTCATACCTCTAAATAAATCAGTAAAATCCCAGAATAGGGACCGTTGGAATTTGGCGTCAAAAAATCTCTTCGTCAAAGTGCGCCAAGTAACGAATTGCGATTACAAGTGAAGTGAATGGCAAACAGTACAAGAAGCCCGGGATACCACATTTGGCAACTTATCGTCTAGTTGGCGCCATAAAAAAAGTCACCAAACTCCAACGTCCCCTATTTTGCGATTAGGCCAATAAATCTACAAATTTTGGGGAAAAAAATGAGAAATTAAATCGTAATTGAAGCTATTCCATTTAAAGGCATTCCTTCCAAATCCCTCACTGTGTCTGCTATGATAACAATACATTAAAATTTTAATAAATTTTAATTTGCCATTGATTTTTAATAAATTTTGTTCAAAGTATTTACAAAAATATATGAACATCCTCTGTATTTGGGCTTCTAAATAAAATGTTAGGTTATATGCTTGTATCTTTAATTTTTATTATTTTGGATTTCTTCCATTTTTTTAATCAGCTGTGCATTTAAATTAGATGTATTAGAAATATATTCATTTTTTTGGAAATAATACATGTATTTTAATTAGAATATTTAAGTAAATATGTGTGAAAAAAATTCTTTTATATTAATTTGGCGCTATTTTTTATTATATTATTTTCTGTATCTTATGTAAATGAACGAAATTTTGTAAACAGTGTAAATAAATTTTTTATTACATGAAAATTTCAGCCTTGTTTTTTAAGTATATAATATAATATTATTAGAATCAAAAAAATTTATTTATTTCTGTCTAATAGTGCAACACGCAAATGCTCATTTTGTTACATAAAATTCAGTTATATAAGATGGATTTAAAACTCTATTCATAAAACATTTCAAACACATTAAATTGTAATAAAATTATAAAATTATGCAGCGAATAGAAAAACAATCCATGTGATTTTTAATACAATATTTAAATCAAAATTCATTACAATGAAATTTTTCTAATTGGGAAACAAAAGTGATAGTTTAAAGTTTTTCATCATTATGCTAGAACTTATCTAAATTTTAAAAGCATATAAACTAAATTTAAAATTCAATAAACTACTGTAACCACGCTTTCTCCTACACATTGGCGTGGAATAATGGTCAATTGGCTATCACTCTGGCCTTTGTCAACACAGTCTTCAGGTTCGAATCTCGCCAGTGGCATGGATGTTTGTTAGTGGTTCGGAATCCACGTTAAACTATAGGTCGCGTTCTAACTAGCCTAAAGTGTGTTTAAAAATGACCGTAGAACAATAAACTAAACCAAAACTACACACTGGTACAAACCTACCCTTTGGCATATAGGTCAGTAGTCCTCGAAACTCTCACCCTAGAGGAAGTACAGCAAAACCATGTGCATATATTGAGAAATGTTTAGTTTACAGTCTCTTATCCCGAGATGAAATATATTCAGTGCCCCTCGATGCGTTAGCTGGCCTGCAGACAACTCACCCGGAGAGAAAATATATTTCACGCATCCTGCGCGAAACAGGGTATAGGGATTTCAGTCCCTGGGGGATAGGGAGTCCATCCACGAATCTATAATGTCTTTAAATGTATTAAATATTGTACGTTTCTAATTGTTTGTGCGTGTGTCAATAAAGTTGCAAGTTCTCCAAACTGTGTCTCAAGTATCTCAACCCAACCACACCCAGTTACAATCTTGCTGCCCAACCTCCGCACTACACTACTAATATAGGTTTGGTTTGTCTCTCTATGGTCATCTTGTGCACACGAGGGTTAAACAGAACGGCACCTACAGTTTAGCGTGGATTTCAAACCTGGATCGTGTGGTACCAAATGTCGGAGCGTTAGCCAATTGGCCATCAGGCCACACACTACTGATATAAGACAGTGCTATTAGTTTTAAAATTGTTTTTTTTTCCTTCTATCAGATATGAATTAGTGCGAACCTGCTTTTGTCAATATTATCCAAGATGTACAAAAATTACTACATGCTGTATAAAAATTATATAAAAAATTGCAATTTAAAGATATAAGAATTATATTTAATTATGAGAAATGCAAATTAGCAATTTATCCAAATTATGACTTATCAAAAATTTTATTCAGTCTTAGTCAAGTCATTTATAACGTAATTTATAATGTAAATGAAAATTTAACTACAGAATATTCGGTTCATACCACATAAACTGTACAGAATACTCTCTCTGAGTACCTAAAAGTTGGCAGATCCATACCTTCACGATGAAAAGTTTTTGAGAAAAATGCGAAAGAAAAAGTAGGACGCCGCATCTGGTGCACTGAAAATAAGCTTTATTGGATTTATTTTAGTATTGTTTTCCTGAACAGTAATCGTTTTTAGTTTTTTCAAATATGTTACCATGGCAATAACAATAAAAATGGTTATATAAAATTGCTGTTTTGTTTTGTTGCAAAATGGTGTCAATCAATTTTATTAAAACAGCACAAAAGTCATGAAGGAATCACAACGACAAAAGAATTTAATTTTATCGGGTGTGAACATGATATATCCATTATTTCTTCGACATTTGTGTAAGTTCAAGTGAAAGCATAAACATTACTAGTCCTTAAACGAGATTAATATATATAAAATCATTAATAAATGGTCACTTACCTATATTACTGCAGCATTTTTTTTTTTACTAGAAGAGTTTTGGCAATATGGAGAGTTATTGAGAATTGGAGTTATTGTATTTGGAGAGTTATTTGAAAAATCTATAATAAACCTATCATTCAAATTTGACCACAAACGAGCTTTATTGTGGGTAGTTATATTACATGCAATTAATGTTTTGTACTAATTAGAACAATCTGTCACTCAAATCTGATAGCAGATATTCAATGTCATGTATAATGAGGAAATCAGCGAATGTATGTGCGACCTTCACAGGGCGAAATAACTAAAGATTGAATATCAAACAATATCAATGATATACCATGAGTTGTTCCATCATGATTGATGATAGACCACGAGCTGAGAAATGTCTACTCCTATGAGAAATGAAAGAAATTGAAACCGTCTTTGGCGCATTATTGCTGTTTGGCGACTTTTTATGGGAAGTAAGAAAGAAAAAGTAATCAGAAAGAATAGTTGATTCTTATGAAAGTTATCTTTAAATGGGAAAATTGACGAGGAAAAGAGTAATTGTATTATTTTTTTTTTTATATCTGGGCACATATTTTTCTGAAATACCACAAGGCACACTCGGAAATCTTCTAGGGATATCCATTGAGAATGACTGGTTTGTACTGTCAATGGCATTCAAGTAATTTTTTAGCTACCAGCATGGTTCTTAAGTTTGAAAAATATTATATGCGATAGTATTAAGTGAAGTAGCTTGATGTTCTTTTCATTTTGAAATTCTTATTGATACAGTGGCTCCCAAAAGTCTTCGTACACTTACGAATTTCAATGAAATACTTCGCAATCCATTAATAAAAATTAATATTTCAAAATGAGATTTTTTAAATAATATCTTTTTCTTTTTCTTAACAAAAGTCCAGTAAATATTTTAAGGACATAACTTTTTTTTTTTTTTTTTGAAAAATCAATCATTTAAAAATAAAACAAACTAACAAAAATAAGAGTAAAGTTACCTCACGAAAGTCTTCGTACTTTTAGAAAAAATTTATACACATTAATAAACAGCGTAACATTTCTGCCAATGAGTACTTAGTTGGATATCCTACAGCATCTAAAACAGCTTTTAAATGTGTGGACTTAATTCAACAGTTCTTTTTGAACTTTCTGTATCAATGCGCCTCCATTCTTCGATCATTATTAATCCGTAATACTCTGACCTCCAGTTTTCTTTAAATATGGATTTAAATCCGGGGATTGAGGTGGTGTTTTCAGAATTTGTGGACAATTACATAGACACCAGAGGTGAACGTCGAGAGCCGTGTTCTACGGATCGTTATCATGTTAAAAAAAATTGTGCTATGAGGCTTGACGGTGCTATGGAAGCTTGTAGTGGTTTGGAGTCCACCTTAAACCGTAGGTCCCAGTCTAATATACTGTAGAGCTTTGGGCGTAGTACTGACAACCTACCGCGTAAAAAGAAAACATCTCCTGTCCCTAAATCTGCTAGTAGGCAGACAGCCTTGCCCCACCATGGGGCTATTGAGCCAAAGAAGAAGTGCTGACATGTATATTCCCCCAAGACACACAAATGCCACCGCCATGATTTATTGTTACAACTAAGTTCTTGATATCAAATTCCTCATTTTATTATTCTACAGAAAATTATACGTCCACAGGAACCAGAAATGTTAAATTTGCTTTCAATTTCAATTAAATAATGATTCGAATACGTTAATTAGAATTTAAGAGTTCTTAATTAAGGAAAAATTTAAGAGTTCTATTTTTCGCACTTAAAATTTTCATTGATCAGAATACCCATGTCATCCAGCTAATATGATCATAAGTCGAAAAGTCTCAGGTGAAATTGAAGAAGAAAATGTTTCAGTTATTCTGTGGAATTTTTTTAAAGTACGCAAACGTTGATTTTTCACAAATTTTCTATCTTTAAATTTATGATAAGGATCAAAATTAACTTAGTCAGACGAATATTTCTTACCTTGTTTTCGATCCAATTTTCTACTTTATATTATTTTATTATGTACTGCACGGTAGAATGTAATAAATTTATTAATTTAGCTGTATATCAAAATGATTTTCTGTTACTATGGTGAAAAATAATTAATTTTGGAATATATAAATAATAAATAAAGTGTATAAATAATAAATAGAATACGTAAATAATAAATAGAGTGTAACAAAGTTCAAATTAAAGCCAAACGATTTTTTAAATGTCACCAAAATTCAAAAATAAAATAAAAGCTTCAAACGATAATTTTATTTATGAATTTATTCGAAAATATTTATGTGTACGATTACTTTCGTGGTATATTCATTAAGTTTTTACCGTACGTTAGTTACCGTAGGATTTAGCTTTTTTCTAGCGCGCATGCTCAGTTTCCTATGAGCATGCGCGCTAGGGAGAAAAAGCTAACGGACGTCCTACTGTAACTAACGTACGGTATGCAAAAACTCTCTATTCTCTGCCTCCTTGCTGTTTTATTTTTTTTTAAATGAGTCCACAATTTTTTAAAAATTGTCCGATTTTATTCAGAATTACATGAAGATGATGTGAAAAAATATCGGAATTTACATTCGAATTCCAATTCCAGGTAACACTGTTTTTTTAAAAGATTTTTTAAAGTGTACGAGCATTTTTATGAGTCACTGTTTCTCCTTTTTTTTTTTTTTTTTTTTTTCTTGTAGTTGTAAAGACAATGACACATATGCGAAAAATTTGAGAGTCACTTTACATTGTTGGCGATTTTAGCTATAAAAAAAAAATTCCAATTAATATAATAATAAATAATTGAATGATTTGGTGAATTTTAACTTATCATGTGTAAACTCATTTTTTTCAGTATCGTAACATAAATTATAATTCTTTTTGAAATTATAATTTAAAATTTCATTCTTAAATGGATTAAAATTTTTAAAAAAAAGTTTTATTAATTTAAAATTCCCACTTATACTTAATATAGAACCAATTTTTATTTACTGATGTTAGAATAGAAATTGTTTATAAAAATAAGAAATATTTATAAATAAGAATAAAAATACTTTCATCATTTTAATGAAAAATAAATCAATAATTTTATAAAAAATTTGGAATCTCATACTCTGTAAAAGTATAGTAGAAAAAATTTTAATCCTATGAATGAAAAATGCATTGCAAATTAATGTATGGATTTAATTATTATGATTTACATTTTTAATAGAATGCTTCAAAAAAAAAAAAAAAAAAAGTTTTTGAAATGAAAATTTTTTATGTGACCGAAGAGATTATTTGTTTTTTTTTAAATAATAACTTTTTTTTCTTTTTTTATTAACTTCACACTTTTGATGACATCATAGACCTCAAGCAAATGTAACATATTTATACATAGCAATGAATAATTAACAATAATATTTAATTATTTAGTAATAATAGTTAACAATAAAAAATAGCAATTCATAATGGTAAATCAATTAAAAACACGTACGTATTTTAATGAAAAAAAAGAACTGAAATTGAAGTAAACAAATACAGAGTGAAATGTTGCTATAATTTTAGAAATTACGCCAATTGCTGAAACATGTCGCCAATCAATGTTATTAGATTCTGTTGTTTGTCGCAGACATAATAAACTACTATTGAGAAAAATTTTCTGTTATAAATTAAATCGTATCTCTCATTTTAGTGCTAGACACAATATTTAAAAAGTAATAAATATTACCTTTTTTTTCAGTAAATTATAATTCCTGAATTTTGGCTACATTTATTTTCTTATATTTTTATAGCGCAATACGAATAAAATGTTTACTTTTAAATTCAGTTATTTAAAATAATCAGAGCGCTAGCCACGCCCATCAGGCCAATATATATATATATATATACGGAATCCACTTTAAACCGTAGTTGCCGGTCTAACATGGCTGTAGAGTGTTGGGCGTAGGTGCTGACAACCCTACCACATAAAAAGAAAGCATCTCATGTCTAGAAATCTGCTATCAGGCAGACGGCCTTGGGCCACCATGGGATTGTTGCACCGCTGATGATGATGATGATATACATATCTTATATGAAGTATGTATTGAATTATGTGAATTATATGAAGTAGTATTGAAGTATGTATTGAATTTATATACACTGAAGTGACAAAAGTCATGGGATACCTCTTAATATCGTGTCGGCCATCCTTTCGCCCGGCGAAGTGCAGCAACTCGACGTGGCATGGACTCAACAAGTAATTGGAAGTCTTCTGCAGGAATATTGAGCCATGCTGTCTCGATAGACGTCCATAATTGTGAAAGCGTTGATGGTGCAGGATTTTGGGCACGAACAGACCTCTCGATGATGTCCCATAAATTCTCGATGGGATTCATGTCGGGCGATCTAGGTGGCCAGATCATTCGTTGGAATTGTCCAGAATGTTCTTCAAACCAATCGCCAACAGTTGTGGCCCGGTGACATGGCGCATTGTCATCCATAAAAATCCCATCGTTGTTTGGGTACATGAAGTCCATGAATGGCTGCAAGTGATCTCCAAGTAGCTGAACATAAGCATTTCCAGTCAATGTTTGGTCCAGTCGCACCAGAGGACCAAATCCATGCCATGAAAAAACAGCCCACACCATTACGGAGCCACCACCAGCTTGAACAGTGCCTTGCTGACAGTTTGGGTCCATGGCTTCGTGGGGTCTGCGCCACACTCGAATCCTACCATCAGCTTTTACCAACTGAAATCGTGACTCATCGGACCAGGCCACGGTTTTCCATTCATCTAGGGACCAACCGATATGCTCACGTGCCTACGAGAGTCGCTGCAAGCGATGTCGTTCTGTCAGTAAAGGCACTCGAGTCGGTCTTCTGCTGGAATAGCCCAAGAAAGCCAAATTTCTCCGCACAGTTCTAACAGACAAGTCCCTTGTACGTCCCACATTGATTTCTGCGGTTATTTGACGCAGTGTTGCTTGTCTGTTAGAATTTACGACTCTTTGCAGACGTCGCCGGTCTCGGTCGTTAAGTGCAGGCGGTCGACCACTGCGCTGTCCATGGTGGGATGTTATGCCTGAAATTTCATACTCTCGTCACACTCTTGACACAGTGGATCTCGGAATGTTGAATTCCCTAATGATTTCCGAAATGGCATGACCCATGCGTCTAGCTCCAACTAACATTCCGCGTTCAAAGTCTGTTAATTCCCGTCGTGCGGTCATCATCACGTCAAAACCACTTCACATGAATAAGTTGAACAGAAATGAAAGCTCTGCCAAAGCACTGAGCATTTATACCTGTTCTACGCGATGCTACTGTCATCTGAAAATTTGCATATTGCTATTCCATGACTTTTGTCACTCCAGTGTATATATATATATATATATATATATATATATATATATATATATAATTTCAATACATACTTCAACTAAAACTTTTATGTACAATAAATATAAATAAAAAAATTGGAAAAAATATAAAACACAAAAATATAAAAAACAAATAATATAAGTGCCATCATTAAATGATAAACTAGAAGTATTAACCTAAATAAGCCCAGACACATGATTATTTTGTGCTGTTTTGTTGCAATTTCACTATAAAAATTAGATTTAAAGGAATTTATGTGGAAAATGGAAAAAAGAAAATATATTTTTTAAAAATTTCTAATTCTTTTAAGAATTTCAAATACTCGTATAAAAACACATAACTCTTTAATATAAAAGATAAAGATAAGTAGAAGAAAAGAAATTCCTTTAAATTTTAAATGCAACTCGAATAGCTACTTTCTGCTTTAAATATTTTTTAAATAATTATTTTCAGCCGAATATTTTCCTTAACTGCGACTGCATACAAAATTTCTCAGTCGGCCATATATACGAATACATGAACAGATTTATGCGCGACTCATCTTTCCGAATAACACACCCGTAAAACCAAACATATAATTCCAGAATACGCTTTTCAAATACGCATTCAATACAACAACTGCGAATTCCGAAACTTCTGCAACATGGCATTCTTTCAGAAACTTCACTTAAATTTCGTGCACGACAGCAGACACATGAGTTCCATCCACAGTCCACAGCCTCACAAAATGGAATAAATTAACCCTTTGATCAAAACCGAGAGATCTCCAACAAAAGGATTTGCCTTCCTAAAGCACCCCCATCACTCACCCCCAGTCTTCGATACGATCCCCCTAAACAAACCGAAGCGCTTTCCACCAACACTTGGAGCAAGACTTGCAACAACAGAATGTTGGAACATCCAGAATGTTCCTTCCCGCCAACAAAGAGGGTTCGGTTGTAGGAATCAGCAGACTGAAACAAACAGTATGGTGAGGGTGGGGGTGGAAGAGGGGTGGTTGGAAGTTACGGTTGGCGTGAGTAGCAAGCAGTATTTAATAATTCATAAGGTACATAAGGCCTTCGATGGGGAGGTTGCGTATTGATTAGCGTTTAACCGCCTCGCTTTTGTGATGCAAAACTCGCGGGTGGCAATTAATACATGACGGACCCGTTTGAGTTTCGAGAGAATCGCTAATGTTTCGGAACAATTAGAAGCGCCGTGTTTTGTGGGTTGTAGCGATGGTTCTGGAATTTGCATTGGATTCTTGTTCGAAATGGACATTTGTTGCTCTCACAGAGTCGACGAACTCTCCAACATGAAACAAATAAAAAAATATTATTTATTTGTCATTATTGTTTTACAATAATTTAATTATATTGTAATTATTTCATGTATCTGTAATTTAATTTATATCTATATGAAGCAGCTTTATGATGTTTTTTTAGAGAAATAAACACAATAAAATGGACAATGCTTTACAATCCGTGTTACTGAGCGAATATCATGGAACATTTTATGTTGTAAAGATAAGAGTAGATAATATAAGATAAGTCGGAGAATTCAGCAACATGAAAATTAAAAAAAAAAAATTATTTAGCATAAACGTTTTATAATAATTTAACTATATTATGATTATTTCATGTATCTGCAATTTAATTATATATATATATTTGAGGCTGCTTTATGATTTTATTAGAACTTAGAGAAATGAACATAATGTTTTACAATGCATATTACTCGGCGGGTATCGTGGATTGTAAAACAAGTTATTCGGGAAACATGACTCGGAAATATAATGTTTCGGAACAATTAGAAGCTTTGTGTTTTGTGGGTTGTAGCGATGGTTCTGGAATTTGCATTGGATTCTTGTTCGAAATGGACATTTGTTGATCCCACAGAGTCGACGAACTCTCCAACATGAAACAAATGTTGCAATATGAAACAAATAAAAAAAAAATTATTTATCATAATTGTTTTGTAATAATTTAATTACATTATGATTATTTCATGTATCTGTAATTTAATTATATATATAATTAAATTTGCTTTATAATTTTATTCGAACTTAAAGAAATGAACACAATGTAAATGAACAATGTTTTACAATCCATGTTACTGGGCGGGTATCATGGATTGTAAATGAAGTTGTCCGGGAAAATTGTTTGTTCTTATTCGAAATGGACATTTGCTCATAGAGTCGACGAACTCACCAGCATAATTGTTTCATAATAATTTAAATACATTATAGTTATTTCATTATCTGTAATTTAATTTATATATATTTAAAGCAGCAATTTTGATTTTGTTCGAACTTAGAGAAATGAACAGTGTTTTACAATCCATGTTACTGAGCGGGTATCATGGATTGTAAAACAAGTAGTTCGGGATACATGGCTCAACGTTAAATCGTAAATTTCTTTAAAACTTTGAAAAGATCGAATATTTATTTCATTTATTTATTGAAATTCTTATGAAATACAAAATTTACATTGCTGTTTTACCATTATTTTCCAAGAAGGCTTCCGTATGCAGAGCATATCAGCACCAGGATTACAAATATTTAGGAGGAATAGAGTATACCTATACTACTTATAAAAACATAGTATTGGAATGGAAGATCTGAAATATTAATTTCATAATAATTTAAATATATTATAATAATTTCATGTATATGAAATTTAATTTATATATATTTGAAGTAGCTTTATGATTTTGTGCGAACTTAAATGAACAAAATGCAAATGAACAATGTTTTACAATCCATGTTATTGGGAGGTTATCATGAGAAACAAGTTGCTCGGGAAACATGATTCAACGTGAATTCATAAATTTCTTTAAAAAAAATTTCTTTTTTTCTTTTGAAACTATTGCATATTTATATCATTTATTTGTTGAAATTATTATGAAATACGAAATTTATGTTGCTTGTCATTATTTTCAAGATGTTATGTTGTTTATGCAGAGTATCTCAGCACCAGGATTACAAAAATTTAGGAGGAATAGAATATACCTGGACTACTTGCTATGGCAGGAATAAAATATTTTGTTGAAGTGGTAGTTGACGTTTCATAGGTGTGTGTTCATAGGGAATTCCAAGCGTTCTAGCAGAAACTTTTATTTTCATACACTGATGCAAGAGGTTTAATATACTAGCAAGTGTTATACGATGGGTGATCATACGAAAGCGAAACTATCGGATTTGCATCTGACTCCCGGCCCTGTGGAATAAAATAAGCATGCCTCACAGCGCTTGTATGCTCAACCATATCTGATAAGGTATACTCCAAGTCTCTTTAGACGTCTGCTGCAGAGAAATAAAGTTGTATAAAAGGAGGTATTTCTAGAGGGTCATGAAGAATCACATGAATTCTATACATAAATGAGACTGTACTAGGTCTAACATAGGACAATCCAAGTTCCAATACTGGAGCTACAGCATATTATGGGGGCATGTCAAGAAGCAATGCCTCGAAGATTTCGCTGAAAAAAGATATCTATAACGGCTTCAAGGAAAGGGTCACTTTCAGGTTCATGGGAGTATTTTAATTTTTATTTACAAACATTATGTACATATACACATACATAACTCTGGATTGATACAATTTATTATTTACAAAAAAAAATGAAACATAAGAATTTAAATTTTATTCACAAGTGCAGTTCGCTCCAAGGACGAATATTTTCAGAATTTTAGAGTGTACGACGAATTTGAAGCATGTGGTCTGCGGCAGACCTTAATTATTTCATGACTTGATACACGAAACCAGCTCTGTTTGGAAACAGAAGGAAACTCTGGCCTGTTCAGTGACTATCAGAAAAAGAGAAAAACAACACTTCTTGTCGACTCATCGCAGAAATCTCTTTTCTCCTTCCCCAAAAACCTCTCTTTAATAAAATCCTTCAAAGGGGGTCAGATTCCCTCACTTCTTATTGAAGTAGACACTTTCTCAGCCCATGGTCTGTCACTGACTAATTTCATGAGGTTTCGTTATACATGACACCGAGTATCTGCTATCCGATTTGAGTGACAGGTTGTTCTCATTAATACAAAACACTTGCATATAACATAACTACCCACAATACTGCTTGCAGCTTATGACTTAGCTTACAGCTGTCAAATTTGAGTGATGGGTTGTTATTATGTACTTGCCAAAGAATATACATTCCTCTCTCCTGGGAACGGAATGCCATAACTCTTACCATGGGAAAAATGCTCCAATGTGCATATATTGATAAACTACATATATTCACTCAATTAGTGTTCTTTCTTTCATGGTGTTTTCTGTATAGATTATAGTGTTAGACACCCATTTCCGTCCCTACATTGCTGTGTGATTCCAGGTTGCTTAGGTGTACCCTTTCCTCTTAAAAGTATGTAAACTTGGTTCTGGGCAATTTGCATATCTAAGTTCACGAATAGTCTCACATCAAATGCATCTTAAATTGCTTTTCTTCGCCCATTCATAGTCCTATTATCATTTCAATTGAAGCGTAAAACCCGATTGAAAATAATTTAAAGCACATGTCCAATTAGTTTATTCATATCTGAGATATGATGCACTTTTTCATTAATTCAGGAGTATCGAAGAAGTTTTTGATGCCTTTCTTCTTCCTCGTAATTCTTTTAATATCATTACAACCTTTCTTCCTTTATCTTTTCACTTCTTTTTTCAATTCCTTCTATTAGCTCACACTCTCCCTATATATATCTTGTTCAAATTTTCAATCGTTCATAAAATACTTTTTATTCACCCACTCCAGTTCACATACATTTTTTTTTTTTTTTTTTTTTTTTGAATTTGTAGTGGATGGCACTGGATGTTAATACAGTTTTTTGAATTATTAATTCAGTAATTAAATTTAATTAATTAATTATATTTTTTTTTAGATTTAAGTTGCATATATCTACCAATAGATGGCGCCAGATAAACTTAAAAAAATGAATGAAAATTATTTACAAAGTATTTTCTGCAATATAGTGAAAAAAAAGTAATAATGGACTTTTTTTTTATATTATTTGTTTAATCTCTGTGTACTTTTAGGAGTCAGAAAATTTCCTTAATAAAAATACTACTTTCTTCTATCCTTTCAATCTTTTTTTTTTTCCTCGAGATTTTATTTAAATACTAGCCTCGTGCCAACAATTAACGAGTTAGTTTAATAAATTTTTATTGGATATGGCTGACGAAATTAAAAAACAGCTTTGAAACAGATAGGTAAATAAACAAATTACTAAAGTCACAACACCATTGTACAGTTTTTACAATCTTTTGGAATAGAAAATAAAATAGCAACCATAAAAAGAAAACAAAAATTTCATGATTTTATAAGAGTGAGTTCTTTCATTTAGTGGATTATGTATTAGTATTTTTTAACTTTCAATCAATTCAATTTTAATACAAAGTTTATTTTCTTAGAAATGTTTAATGAAAAAAAATGATGGGGGGAAAAATGATGATTGAGAAATTAGTATAGCTTTCGTAACAAATTAATCAAACATAATAGTTACATAAAAAAAGTTAAGTATTTATTTTAATAAACGTAACTTATAATATACTTTTAACAACAAAATAAGTAATAAATGTTGAAATTACTTTGTAAATATTGATATGAGTGTTTCAGTATTAGCCGAGTCATGAATAGTAAGAATAAAAGAGAATTTTATTCAGAATGAAATAAAAATAAAAATCATAATCATTAATTTTATTAAGAATAAAAATCTTTTACATATATAAATAATATGCACCCTAATTCAAATATAATGTCAAGTTAATATCATAGTTTGGCGATATGTCGCCAAAACTCTCCATGAATCGCTTCTTGAAAACTAATGTTGAGTATTATAAAATACTACCTCAAAATTAATACATTTTTGGTCAAATCGCAAAATAGGGGCCGTTGGGATTTGCCGACTTTTTTGTGGGTCAGCTGAACGATAATTCGTCAAATATGTTAGCAAGGATTTTATGTACTAATTACAATTCACTTCACTTACAATTGACAGACTTTGGCGAAAATAATTTTTGACGTCAAATCCCAGCGGCCCCTATGCTGCGATTTTGCCCATTTTTTTGAGGAATTTTATGTTCATCTTCAGTTCTATGGTTTTCAAAAAAAAAAAAAAAAAATTTTTTTTTGCCATAGTTCTAAATCGCCAAGTAAGACGTCCGACTATCGACAAATTAGCAAATGTTATCATACTTTAATTCAGAAAAAAAAATTTAAAAAGAGAAATTGTCACCAAACTAAAAAGAAAAACCGAAAATAGGTTATGCAGCACAAAGTCATAGTTCTTCTGTGGGCCTGAAGTAATTATTTATATGAAGGAGATAAAATTCAGGAATGGAAATGTAGAGAGGAAAAAAATCCCACTTTAAGATACCCAGCTTCCATAACATTCCCGACCGTAGCACCATATGTGAAATACATCTTTATTTTTCCCTGATTCATGAAACCAACAGTATTTTTTACAACCTCCGATAAAAATTTTGATGGCAAAACCAATATACAACTCTTGACACATTTAATGATAATACCGTCTAACTGTACACCATTTGTATTGCGCCTATACATTGTAAGATGAAAATTACTTGTTTAGATGAGTTAATTTTTGTGTTGATTTTAAAGATTGTTTTTGTGTATTTTGAAAGAAGGAAAACTTTTCACAAGAATAGATTCTACAGTTCATAAATGCATGTCATGCGGATGTTTGTGATCGTTTTTTAACTCATTGAAGTTTTTCTATAAATTTTGAATCACCCTTCACAAAGAGAGATTTATATGAAATCTAAGTTTTTTTTCTGTCTAAAACAAAGAAAAAAATTATAGTTCTTTGAAAAACTTAAAGCAAATTAATGACATTTACGAATTTTTTACCGTTCTCGAAACTTTACCATTCTTATGTATTTTAAACCGTCAATAAGAATTATAAAAATATATCAAATTTTAATTAAAAATGGAAGTGATTGTTATCGCTTCCTCAATGATCTTTAAATAACTATGCAATAAAACAATGGAAACAATTCTCGCAAAGGTTACAGATTTTCACTAGAAACGTTGTGGTAAGATAGAATAAATCAATTGACTGTTGAAACTCTTTCACTACAGAAGGAAAAGATTGTTTTTATGCCTTTTGGAAAACAGAAAATTTCTCGCAAGATTAGATTCTACAGTTCATGAATGCATACCATGATGATCGTTTTTTTTGTTTCAAAATGTGGTGAGAAAAAGTGCCTACAGAGTATCTGTAACACTGTAATGCACATTAAGCATTACAGTGTTACTTGAGTCTTCTACTATTGAGTCTTCTACATATTTGTCGATCTAATGCTAAATGATATCAGTCAAAGAACCTGGCATTTTTTAAGTGTTCAGATCTAACAAAAGGAACTCAGTTTATTTTGCAGTGCATTGCTTCTCATGATGTCCGAGGCCGTGTGCGATACCTACCAGCCCCACGAGCGGAGGAACATCTGCCAGAACTGCAAGCATGTCAAGGATGAGCACCCACTGACGGAGAAGGACATCAAGGAGCTGAGAGCCACTGTGGCGACGCTGGCGGAGGACAGCGGGGCAGAGCCGCCCAGAGGAGACAGCGTCTACGAGTGGATCCCCCCTGAGTGCCCCGAAGATCGCATGGAAGATTATTTCAGTTGTTTTCCAGAAGACAAGGTGAGCCTTTTTCCATCGATAGATATGATATTGTAAGGAAATCCATGGATAGGTCGATATCATTTTACATAGAATTTTATCAAATTAAAATGCAATATTTTTTCAAAACCAGAATTTTATAAAAATTCCTAAAAGACAAGCACCATATAGACGATAAATTTTTAATACAATCACGCATGCAAAATCATCAAGTTGAGTGTAAGAGAGAAAATTTTGTAATAACAACCGTTTTGGTCCATTTAAGGATTTCTCGATCAACAATTAAAAAATTCAGTTGTTGAACTAACCTTACTAACCCAGCATTTTCCCACTGTCTCATAACAGCAATTTCTTGCCTTTCTTACAATCGCTGATTTAATATTTCTCTTTGCCGCGTGTGAGTCAAGGTTAGAATAGCCCTATTGTAGCCCCTGCAAGTCGTAAAAGGCGATTAAGATTGATACCCTGTGCTCGGGGATATAACCGGGTGGGATAAAGTGAAATTTCCGTCTTTGTGCTACAAGGTCAAGGATAAAAAGAAGCCGCATTTTTTACCCTTTATTATGACTCGTCTACACGAATTCATGAACTTGGTCTAGATGTTGCTGTCGAAAAAGTGGGATACGAAACAACAGATTTCTCTTTCCGTACGCTGCCTATTTTCATTTCCTACTCTCTGCAATCTACTAACTAAAACTGTAATGATTTTTTTCGGAAACCACTTGCTCTGGTCTGCCAAACGTCCAACAACTTTCACCTTTTCCAAACATATTGCTCGTTATTCTCCCATTGCCTCCTGGACTGGATCCTAACTCTTTAAACTCCCACCAACGTTAAAATGAAAGAAAGTAAAGACTAGACTTTCAAATATATCAAGTAATTCAAGTTACTGATTCCATTTACTCTCACACGATTAAGGATGAGGCATCACAAAAATATGAAAAGTTTTGCTGCTGGCGTTAAAAAATACCGAAAATGTGGCAACTCCCCATGATGTAGAGTTTACTCCTCATCATGTCTTTTATTGCCAAGCTTTTGCAGCCGCCATGCGTTGTCTGGGCCATCCCTCGGAAGATCGGAAGAGGATTTATACCCCGAGCTGGCAATTAACATAGCCAACATTATTCAGGAGCACCACGATATTTGATTTTCTTGTACTCTTTAGGGAATACGACAACAACAAAAACTGATTCCATTAAGAATTTTATTATTCTTTGCAGCAATTCTTTACATGGCTCGATGGTCGAGCATCTTTGAGAGAATTTCCATTTGGTTCTTTTTAAATCGTTCTTAATATATTCAAGATCAATAGTCGACATTGCCAAATATTTCGCTGTCTTTCACTAAATTTGTTGCTAATGCCTATGATATTAATCACCCAGTTTCTACAATGCTCATTTGGAGTATTTTTATAAAAGAAATGCTCTTAACCACAAATCATTGTAATTAAAAAATTTCTAATAAACTAAAAAATCTTCAACTATTTATATATTTACAACACGTTTTTTCAACAATGTGTAGGATACGGTAGTAATAAATTTGGTCTTCTGAGCAAGGAGAATTCAGTAGAACTAGAACGATGTGCTTTGTAAATATCTATTTCAACAAATCTATCCCTTTGTTTACAATAGGAGGATGGCAACTTCCCTTTCTTAGTGCCATAACTGGAAATTTTCATTTCATGTTTCAATACTGTCAATATGGGTATAGATTAATAGTCCCCTAATGTGCATTGAGTATATAAAGTGGGTTGGACTATTTCTGTTCGTATCTAACTGCAGATTTAGTACGTAGTGAACCATTTAAAGATGTTGTATTAGTGGGGAAATATCTCTTGTCAAGAACTAGAAACTCTTGTCGGAAC
Source organism: Caerostris darwini (assembly GCA_021605075.1). Lineage (NCBI taxonomy): Eukaryota > Metazoa > Arthropoda > Arachnida > Araneae > Araneidae > Caerostris > Caerostris darwini. The sequence continues at coordinate 168,232 of BPLQ01005877.1, forward strand.
TAGAAACCCTACAGGTTCGCAAAGATCCTGCCGCAAATTTCGGTTGCTCGCTGGTGAGAAACCAGTGAGCAACTGAAGTAACGTTTCCCTTATAAAATGTGCTCAACAGTTTCATGGCTTTGCGAAATCAGAGATTGGGTCACCTTTGCAGAAGATTTGAACCCGTCAAAATTCTTGAAAAAAAGTTTAAAAGTATATGAAGAAAACTTCTATTAAGAGGATGCTAGAATAAATGCTAGGAGGGCAACGTTGATGAGCAAGAAATGACAATTATTGTGAATGCAATTTGCTTCAGACTGTAACGAAGAAAGAAATATTTTTTCTAATTGAGAGAGGGGGATATTCTTATGAACCCGTAAGTATGACTTTATATGAAATTAATACCATAAACTATACCATGAATACTTTACTGAATATTGCATATATATAAAAAGCTACGTAATGAGATTGTTCTGGTCGTTACAGTAAAAAGGTCTTATTTGTAGAGATAAATAAATTGGATGCCTGCAGAAAGTTTCGAGACTGACAATTCAAATTCTGAATCACTTTTAGTAGGGCGAACGAAAATTTCAGCAGTCCTTTTCGTGGAACAAAAATTGAGAATGAAAGTACTAATGCATAAGAGATAGAAGCGCTGGGTTCAAACAAAGCTTCTTTAATTCGGAAACCTCTTCAATCACATTCATATTGTAGTAATTTACATTTCGTAAATTTGATGGCTTAGGAATATTCGCCGTACCCATGATATGACATAAGTTTAAGCATTCTTCGGACATGACACGGTTCTTTCCGCAGGTGCCCAAGTACAACTCGGAAGGGCTACAATGGTGTCAGAAGACGCTTTCGAAGCAGGTTCCCGCCGCAGACTTTATGGAATCTGACTGCCGGTTCGTGGACAAGGACAGCCTGATCGACTTCGAGGAACACGCCAAGGATATCAGGAACAAGGCTCTTCACTTTGGATTCGTAAAGGTGCGATTTTTTCTTAACCCCAGCCGATTGCAATAGCCGTGTTATTTTTAAATGTTATCAAAAACTTACATTAGGTTATTAAATTTAATTCATACGGTTTTCTAATATATTGCGTAAGTAGTATTAATATTAGAAAAATCAGACTTCATAATGCACCCGTCCATAAAATCTCCAAGCGAAGATAACGAGAGTCTTAAAAGTCTTGGTAAATTGTTGTTCTTGACCATCTGGCCCGAAGTATTGTATGCGTCCTGCCAATTAAAATACTTTCCCCAGCTATCCCCTTCACCTGCGGCTGTGGCAAAAGACCTGCACTCACCGGAAACGGGCCATCCCGTTGGACATATCGGATTCCCATCCGGTCAGGTGCAGAGACCAACAAACTCCTCTTTCCAAGAGACGCACATAGAATATAGTCAAACATATACAATAATTATATAGAATTTTACCATAAAAAATATTTACTAAAAGGTATTGCTCATATTGACACGACAGGAAACGCGTCGATGCATTTGCCACATTACTTCTGATTAACACTTGTCTCGATCGATGATGTATGGCCAGTATAAGCAGCATTTCCATGCTTTTGAATAAGTTATAAATTGGCTTGATTCGTGAATCGCTTCGAAGGATGAATCGCTCTTTCAACGAAGAATTTGTCTTTTGCCAGAGAGATGTGAAAGCGAATAAATTCCTATCGAATCAATGCAAGCATTTAAGCTCCATAGCGTCGACTTCTCAACAAATTAAATTAATTAAAATTTTTATTTTAATTAAAAACAGCTATTATTAATTAATTTAAATAATGTTAGTTATAACACAGGAAAATTTTAAACTATAAAAATAATTCGATAGTAGTATACTTGTGTATTACATTTGGATGTCAATAATGCGAATCCCCTTCACTAACGCTACGAATATTGACAGCTGTTTCATTTCCATTGATAGCTACTTCCACGACCAACCATATGTAGTATATTCAGTATATTTAGCAATTTTCAGTATATTCAGTGTACCCAGAGTGCCTGCTCCATTAGAAATAGAGCAACTCTTTTTAGGTTGGCAAATGGGAGTTCACACTCTCATCCCTTAAAGCTCGTTCCCACCGAGGCGTGAGGCGGCGACGCGTCACGCGGCAGGGAAGAAAATTTTTTTAGACCTGTTCACACCGAAGCGTCAGAAATCGCTTTCTGCCATCTAGTGAAATCGCTTTCCCTTCCAGTTACTTCTACTAGATGGCAGATCTACTATTGGCTCAATCCAAGTCACATGACGCGGCAATCATTTGAGAGTTGAACGTTGGTCAACTCGAAGCGGTGGATTTTAGCCGGTTTCAGGCGAAAGCAGTGAGGCTAGTGATTGGTCAACCTTCACGCTTCAACGCCTCACGCCTCGGTGTGAACGAGCCTTTAGAGCCCAATATAAAGGCATTTCAGCATATAGATTTATTGCAAAAATGGGAGCTTTGTATTTAGTTTAGCAGGTTTAACATCCATCTCAGTGGAAATTCAATGTGCAAGGACAGAGACATTTTGTTTTTGTTAACCAGATACCATCCTGTGTAGGTGTGGGAGAAAGGGATGCCGCTGCAGTGCCCCACCTGCCTGATTCTGTTGGAGGCGGGCGAGCTGGTGGTAGTTCCGTCCCAGGGCAGCGCCGTGGCCTTCCACCCGGCGTGCTTCATCTGCACTACCTGCAGGGATCCCTTGGTTGAGCTGGTGCACTGCTGCGAGGTGGACGGGAAAGTGTACTGCGCGCGCCACTATTCGGAAACGCACAGGAAGAGGTAAGTTGAATGCAGGGTTTCTTAGCACCGGGTTTGCAAATTTCTAGGAAAGAGTATGGTACACCTAGCATTAAATGGAAAGAAAGGGTTTCTTGACTCTGCAGTGTACAAAAAACCCCCAGAAATGAAGGGTCACCATCTCGTATTCATTTAAATATGAGGTTTATTAACCAGTGTACATCAACAAAAGTGACATGATCATCATTAGCAAGAGTGAATCATGCATGCATTCGTTTTCAAGCAGAATCCTACAGGGGCTGTAACGGAACACCCAGACATTGTACGATGCAGCAAGAGAACTGAACTTGAATTGTCCTGTAACAGACATAGCACAAGTCTCTTCTATGCCCAGAGACCATGCTGTTCGTTCATAACTGATGAAAACTCTTTGAAGATCTCTTCTCAGATTATCGCTGGTAAATATGAATAAGCCTCATTGGATATCATTGTGCACAGAAAAGCGGAACGGCTCGACCATTGTACTCCGTAGTAGATATGTAAAAACTATTAATTTTAGTTAACGGTTGCTGATGATATAAATTAATGGTTAATTTTAATCGTTATATTTGACACCAATTAATTTTTTAAAATGGGGATAAGTTATGCACATTATTAAGTTATGTATTATACAACCAGGGATGGAGTGACTAGCGCTCTGGCGCTCAGTGCCGCAGGTTTCAGGCTCGACTCCTGGCGGTATCATGGATATTTGTAGTGGTTCGGTATCCCCTTAAACTGTAGGTCCCGATCTAATGTGACTGTTGGGCGTATGGCTGACAATCTTACTCTGTAAAAAGAAACCGGCTCCTGTCTCGAAATCTTCCAGTAAGCAGACGGTCTAGGCCCACAGGGGCCTGTAGTGCTAGGGAGTTAATTATTATTCAAACTACCGCATTAATTTGAATTCTAACGTAGAATATATTAATCAGGAATTATATCATGATAAGTGTTATATTTTTGTGTAATATTTTTTAAATCCAATAAAGTCCCTATTTTATTTCATCTATAGAAAATTAAATTTTCTAATTCAATACACTGGAACTAAAATAATTTAAAAAAGCGCTCTTTGATTTAACTTATTTAAAATTTTATATAAATGAGATAATAATTTTAGAAAAGGCTTGTTGTTAGAAATTTTAAATCACAAGGAATATGCTATTTAATAAAATAAAAGATTTATTTATACTTATAAAAATATTACGGATATTATTTAAAATAAGTTTGATTAAACAAATATGGTTTTGAATGTATGAATTTTTTATACTTATATATTTATATCTTTTTCTTAAATGAATTTCTGAAAAGTTGGTAATCAAGCATTTCTGTATAAAAGAATCTATTTGTTGATCCAACTATAAAATATTTTCTCACTTAAGATTAGCACTCTGTTTGAAGAAATGTTTTTGTCCAGTATTTTTTAATATACTACAAAAAAAGAAATTTCATCATTGCTCAGTTTTTGTTCATAATGTTGATTAAAAAATTTAATATTTATATATGATATCATCGCAATCTATCATATCTTTAAGCGATTAAAGCATTCTTATTTGTAAAATATTCATTGTAATTTTAGATATCATTGGACTGGAAGACTTACTGCAAATTAAGCATTTGTTTGTATGCACACATACAAAAAAAAATCCTCAAGTTATCAATCATAAATTTATTTCATTTATTTATATTGTGAAAAATAAATATTATAATATAATAATGAATAATCCGATGCGGGCATCACATTGAATTAATGAGTATTTTAATATAAGTTCGAGTTTCATAGCAATCAAACGTAAGAGTCAAAAGATTTCTATTAATTGTTTTCTTTTAATATTCATTGACGAAAATGATTTTTTTTCTGCTCAGATATTCAGATTCAGATAAGCTCGCGCGTTTTATTAAATTAATAAATAAATGAGCAGGTAATAAATTAACGGATGAGTAATGAATTGTTGAAGCCAACTTTCGTGGATAGGTATGGTCGAATTAATATTATTATTAAAAAGATAATTAAATGAATAAATAATAATGTATACAGCGATCCTGTATCCAGACTAGCATGTTATTGACGAAGGATCTTGTCTTCCAGTTTGCAATCAAATAGAAAACATTGAATAAAATATTTTTTTTTTCTTATTATTTCCTATCCTGAATGTTTAATTTTCTTATTAAACTACAATTGGATCGTGTTCCGTGTTTTAATTTTTTCATGAAAAGTATTAATTATCGCCTAACACTCTAAAGCAAGTTTGAGGGGGTAGGGCAAGAAGCCTACCCCAGTTTGCGCATCTGTGTTGTTATAAAGGAAACAAAAATTCGGTGAACCCCTAGTGGTTTCGCATTTTCGAAGAAGAAGGCATCAATTCTGTAAATAAATATAATTGAACTTCTTATCTATTGTTTCTTCATCGATCGTTTTCATATCTTTAATTCAATGGACTTCCGTAGAATCCCTATTTTGAAAATTTAAAAAGCACCTCTTAGAATGTTTCAACTGAAAGAAGTTTTCCAGCAGACTTTAAGAATCTGCTGAGAAGTTTTAATCATACCCAATTAAAAATCAAAATTTTTTTTTTTAAATTTTAATAATTTTTTAAAATTTTATTTAAATTATTTATTTTTTTAATCTAAAATTTAATTTTAATAAAACTAATTTTTAAAAATAAAAATTTAATTTCAATAAAAATAATTTTTAAAAATTAAAATTTAATTTCAATAAAAATAATTAAAAAAAAAATAAAACTTAATTTCAATAAAAAAATTCTTAAAAATGTAAATAATTTTTAAAAAATTATTTAATTTCAATAAAAATGTAAATAATTTTAAAAAATTAAAATTTACTTATAACAAAAATAATTTTTAAAATTAACATTTAATTTTAATAAAAATAATTAAAAAATTTACATAATTTTAAAAAATTAATAAAAATAATAATTTTAAAAATTTGTTGTTTGGTTTAAAAAAAAAATACCCCAGGAATGTTCAAACTAAAACTGGTCAACATTAAAAAAAAAATTAACAGATAGAATCAACTTGGATTTAATTAATTTTTATACATCTTAAGTAAGTACAAATTATCTCTATATTATGTTTTTTCCATGCATCTGCAACAGTATGTAGGGTAAGATAATAATACTTAATCGATAAAGTTCTAAGTTGAGCAGCATTCAGTATTGACTTGATTTCATAGTTTCTATCGAACATCCCCGCGAAAAGCAACACTAGATCATCAGCTGCCAATCAAAATCAGTCACCACTCAAAATCCAAACCGATCAAAATCAGTTGTCACTTGTCATCTCCAGGTGCTATTCCTGCGACGAGCTGATCTTCGCCGACCGGTACGCGCAGGCCGGGGCCGACTTCTACCACAAGGACCACCTGCGCTGCTTCCACTGCGACCAACAGCTGGACGACAGCAAGGATTCGACAATGACGGACAGCTGTACTGCATGCAGTGCTACGAGGACAAATTCAGCGACGACTGCGACAAGTGCGGCAAGCGCATCACTCTGGATTCGAGACACATCACCTACGAAGTACGTCCAGGTAGCACTGAAAACTAAGCTTACATATCATACAAATTCAGGTTTTTGTCTTACAAATCCAGATTTTAAATCTCTTATCAAAGGATATATCACTCGGATGAATTAAATTCCCGTGCCTGAGTTCCTTATAAATAACCCGTGCAAAAAAGAATATTAACCTTCTTTTTTTTTTTTACTCTGACATGTTCAATGATAGTTTCTGGAAACTCTTGGCATTTAATTCTTGCTTGACCTCTGCAACAGATGCGCAGTATCAAATGCTAAAGCTATTTCAGTGATAAAGTTCACTGTATGCAAACAAAAACGCATTACCACAGCTACAGAAGTTTCTTAATAGAGTTCAGTAAAAGGTTTCAGGATACTCTCGGCATTTATATATTGCTTGACACCAACTTCTCATTTATTCTATAGGAAGATCTAGGCTTAGATCTAGGCTTTCTGTTCTGCTTTTTTCCTGTTTAAGCACATTTATACCTTAAAATGTGCGGTAGATTTTGACCTTGAAGGAAAGAAAAAACATTTTAAAAGAACTATAAAATTCGTGAAAAGCAAAAGTTCACCAATGACCTTCTAGCCAGTGGCGTAACAAAAGGGTATCAAGATTGACAAATTGTCACGGTTCCCGGCCGAAGAACAGAGACTATGAGTATAGGATCCACAATAAAGATTCGCTCCACTTTTGTACATGAATTAAAATAAGGCTTTTTCCATAAGGGAATCGGCTGATATATTAATCATAAGGAACCCTTTAGTGCCTTTAAGCTTACCTGAATTATGCAATGCATTTATGTTATTTGTTACAATTTTTATAACTATTGCTAATACTGGGCGATCATCTTCGAAATTAAAATTGATAAAAACCTATTTAACAAATTCTATGGGGCAAGACAGATTACGCAATTCGGCTATTTTATCCATCAAACATTCCATGGTCTGAAACTTGAACTTTGATGCTATCTTTACTGATGCTAACTTTTACTGAGCCAAAAGCCCGAAAAAAGAAATTTTAATAAACAAAATTTTCACTAAAAGAACTGGTAATTTTAATCTAATACCCCTTTTAAATTAAAAGTTCATAGTATCAATAAAAAATAATACGTATTTTAGGTAGTACTTTATTAAAAATAAAATAAAATGATAATACTTTGCATTGAGAGGCCTTTATTCGAAAAAATTGTCGCTGGCCTCAGATGGTATAGTTACGCCACCGCTTCAAGCTAACTAAACTTAGATAACATTTACCTTTTTCAGGGAAAATTCTGGCATTATACCTGCTTCACATGCGAAAAGTGCCAAGAAGTTATCACAGACTTCGAAAATCACGAGGGCAAGTTCTATTGTGTCAAATGCTACAATGCTGACTTCGCGCCCAGGTGCGGCACCTGTAAGCAGGTATTCGAAGGTCACATGAAGATCGTCAAGTACGAGGTAGGATCTTTTTCAATTCCTTCTATTAGCTCACACTCTCCCTATATATATCCTGTTCAAATTTTCAATCGCTCATAAAATACTTGCTATTCATCCACTCAAGTTCAAATGCATTTTTTTTTTTAACTTGTAGTGGATGACACTGGATGTTAATACAGTTTTTTCAAATATGAATTCATTAATTAAATTTAATTAATTAATTTTAGTTTTTTTTAGATATAAGTTGCATATATCTACCAATAGATGGCGCCAGATAAAGTTAAAAAATGAATAAAAATGATTTATAAAGGACTTTCTGCAATAGAGTGAAAAAAAAGTAGGAATTGACTTAAAAACTTTTTTCATATTACTTGTTTTTAATATGCCCACAAGATAAATGGGATGGTTTGGTTTGTAACTCTACAGCCATCATTTTGTGCACACTTTGGGCTAATTAGACAGGGACCTTCAGTTTAACGTGGATTCCGAACCGCTAGCACCGGCAGGATTCAAATCTGAAGCCAGTGGTACCAATGGCAGAGAGCTAGCCAATTTGTCATCAGGCCGCAAATGTCATGAAGATTGAGATTTTATTTAACCAGTAATAGTTAACAAAAATCAATTCCTTTTTCTTACAATGAACTTTCCAAAGGTCGTGGTCTTTTAAAAAATAAATTTGGAAATAGTGAAAACAAATTTACGTGTTACGTCAAGTTATTCATTATAAATGTTATTTTCTTTTATCTTTGAGATGATCTCCAACAAACAACTATATTCATTCCTTTTATATTGATTTCTAACATAAAATTAAAATTTTATACTTTACTGCTATGGAAAGGAGCGTTGTGAAATTTCTTCTTCCATTTTTTATAACAGTTTACAGTTAAATCTAAAAATTAAATGACAGCCTTTATTTTTTTTACATCAAACCACGCATTTGAATTAAAAGATTAGACTTTTTTTAAATGTTAAAAAGTTGTTAAATATTTGTATGATCCCAACATACAGACATGAACCTTATTTTAGAAAATAAATTTTAGTGATAATAGTTTTTTTTTTTTTTTTTAAATATTTTATTTTTGAGATACTAAACAAACTGAAGGATTTCCCATTTGAAAAAAAGTAGATTAAATTACACAGGTTTTCGAAATTAAGCAAAATGAAAAAAAAGGGGTTCAAAGATTTCTGTTAATTAGAATTCAATGAAATTTGACAAAAACTTTAATCGGCAAGTGTTTCAAAACAGAAATTGGAAGTGTGTACAAATTAAGCACAAAATAAGAAAAAAATAAAAATAAACTTATTATATTGATTTCAGACCAATTGTTTCCCTTTTTAACACCAATAATAAACATCATCATTTTCAGAATTTCATCATTTAGCATATACGTATATATATATATGCTGAAAATGATGATGTTTATTACTCGTTATATATATATATATATATATATATATATATATATATATATATATATATATATATATATATATATATATATATATATATATGACTAATGACCGAGTATGACCGACCGAGTAATAAACATAATCCTTTTTCAGCATATATATATATGCTAAATGGTGAAATGCTAAAAATGATGATGTTTATTATTGGTGTTAAAAAGGGAAACAATTGGTCTCAAATCAATATAATAAGTGGTGGTCAAAAAGTTTCTATTTGACATGCTGTTATTATTTTTTTGACTGACGAAGGACAAATATCAGTAGACATTCATCGGTGATTGAAGAACCATATCTGTCCAAAACCACCGTAGTGTCGGAATGATGTTGAAAGTTCAGAGCTGGTTGATTCGAGTCAAGATGCAAGTCCATTTGGGAGGGCACCCACATCTAATAGAGACAAACGACAAGCTGGCAGTTGATGTTGGGATTAGGGCTGAAAGTAGTATATCCATTCGTGCGCTTTCAAAGTTCTGAACATAAGCTTCTGTAGTGTGTAACACATCATCCAGCAAGATTTAGGCTATCATAAGGTCTGCAGCCTGTAAATATACCGAGAGTTGAATTCCAAACAAAAACCAAATCGGGTGGCTGTTCGTCTGAAGCACCTGATATGTTTCAATTTTGAAGCAACGCGTTCCTTGAGCACACTGTTGCAGGTGACGACAACTGGTGACACCACTAGGAACCTGACTCGAAAGCGTCAATCATACAGTGAGTCATCCTTCGTCGCCTCGTCCCAAGAAGTTCAAGAGACAGCCATTTGCTGGAAAAGTGATTCATACCCTATTCTTAGATTACCAGGACCCACTGTTTATTGATTTCGGGGATCCATGTGTCTTCATCACTGGGGAACGATATTGCGAAATACTGGAGAGATTGTGACATGCAATTAAGACGAAACGTCCTGAAAAACTGCGATTCTGCTTCATGATAAAGCACGTCCCATATCAGAAATGTCGTACTGTAAAAGTTACATTGGCTTTGTAAAGGTTGCGTAGTGTTATTAAAATCCAGACGGCAAAATAAAAGACGATAATCAATTTTCACAAGTATTACATGTTTATTCCATTTCTAACGCCAACTACGTTCTGTTTTCATTCTAGCGGGAAAATTCCCTTTTTTAACAGTGAAAGTAGAAGTCGTTCAATTTGTATTCCATTTTCCATCAATAGGTGTCGCTACATCACTCCCCTACCAGTAACAAAGTTACGTTACTTTGAAAATGGTAGAAGAATTAATATATCTATACAAATAATAGCGAACAAATACACATTGATACAAATTTAAATTGTACAAAATAATTACAAATACAATTAAATATAAACATTTACATACATAAATCAAGTTAATTTTTAAAATCGACATGGATGAATTATAATTTTGAAGAAAAGTCAATAATGTCATTGAAACGAACGGGAAGTTTTACTTGTCTTCCACAACGTGTTGTTATATTTGGTTGTGCAACTTGCTGACTTGGTATAAATGTTTGTTCACTCGGCACAGATGTATGATCATTTGATGACGTTGGATTCAGAAGTTCATTAGGTTGTAACACATATGCCGGTTTTAATCTATCCACGGAAATATTAACTGGTTTATTTTTAATTGATAGAAGAAAATTTTTCGGGGATCTCTGCAATACCAAATAGGGTCCTTCATATGTGGGTTCTAAAGGTTTTTTAACTCTGTCAATTCGCAGAAACACATGTGAGCATGTGTAAAAATCTTTTGGAATGAAGATCTTTTGTTTACATTTGTTTTTGGATTGGTATGGTTTTAAGTCAGCCATCTGTTTTCGAAGATTACTTACGAAATTATCATCAGATATTGGCAATCTGGATTCTTCAAAGAATTCGCCTGGTAATTTAATAGTTTTGCCATAAACCATTTCAGCTATTGTATACTTACAGTCCTCATGTAGAGCAGCTCGCAAACCCATAAGAACCGTTGGTAATGTGTCCGTCCAACGAACGTTGTTATGACATCTAATAGCTGTTTTCAAGGTACGGTGAAGACGTTCAACTTTTCCATTACTCTGAGGATGGTAAGAAGACGTATGGTTTACTTTAACACCACATAGCGAAGCTAAACTTCGAAATAGTTCTGAAATAAATTGAGTGCCTCTGTCAGTAATAACACAAGTAGGTACACCAAATCGGGTAATGCAATGCTCATAAAAAGCTTTTGCTATGCTTTCTGCAGTGATATTTGACAACGGTACCACTTCCATACAAGAGGTAAACCGATCAATACACGTCAAGCAGTATGTGTATCCATTAGAAGGTGAATAAGGTCCAATTAAATCTATATGAACGACACTAAATCTCTCATCCGGGGGCTTGAAATTGTGAATATTCTGATTTTGTATGTTTAGTTATTTTATTTTTCTGACAGTTGATGCAAGTTTGAGTCCACTGTTTAACATCTTTTTTCATATCTGGCCAAATGAATCTTTTAGTTATTTCTTTTACAGTAGTTCGAATTCCAGAATGAGCTAAAGTGTGAATTGTATTAAATATTGTCATTCGAAAATTTTTTGGTATGAATGGTCTGATACTGGAAGTAGAGGTATCACAATACAAGAGCTTTCCTGATTGCAATTGGTGTTCTTCAAAATGTAATGATTTGGAATGTAATTTCAATTCTTGCAGTTCATCATCATTAATTTGTGCATCTGCTATCAAGTCATAATCGACAATAGGTGAATCGATGTCCTCAATTCTAGACAATCTGTCTGCTACCACATTGTTTCGACCACTGATATGATATAGGTTAGTAGAGAATTGTGAGATATATTGTTGGTATCTTAATTGTCTGGGGGAGGCTTTATCATTGTTTTGCTTAAAAGCAAATATTAACGGCTTATGATCCGTATAAATATCAAAATCTCGACCTTCAAGTAATTGCTTAAAATGTTTAATGGATAAATATATACCCAAAAGTTCACGGTCATAAACGCTGTAATTTTTCTGAGCATCATTAAGTTTTTTAGAAAAAAATGCAATTGGCTTCCATCCATTTGGTTCTTTTTGTTGAATAACTGATCCAATAGCCCAATCAGATGCATCTGTGAGAAGTGCCAGAGGGTAATCCGAGTTGGGATATGCCATTAACGCTATTTGAGCAACATCTTGTTTGCATTTTTCAAAACTTTGTCTGGATTCATCGGTCCATGGTATTTTGCGTCGATCTTTTTTTTGTAGATCTTTTCAAAAGTTCATGTAGAGGGTCATGTCATGTTCATGAGAGCCTTCCGCAGATATTTGATAGCCTAAAAAATCTATTACAGGTTCTGCCTAAACTGATTTGCTAATATTAATCCGTAGACCATATTTATCTAAAAGCTGGAAAACTATTTTAAGGTGTGAACGATGTTCTTCCTCGCAAGAAGAGGCGATCAACACATCATCTAAGTATGGAAATACAAAGTCTAGACCATAAAGAACTTCATTTATAAACCTTTGAAATGTTGCAGGGGCATTTTTGAGACCAAAACTCATCACATTGACTTGATAAAGTCCAAAAGGTCTGATGATGGCAGTTTTTGCCTTATTTTCATCTGCTACGGGAATGTGATAATATGCTTTAGTAATGTCAATTTTAGAAAATATAGTTTTATTAGTTAAAATATGTTGAAAATCCTGGATTCGAGGTATGTTATATCGATCAGGTATAGTTAAATCATTCAATCTTCTATAATCACCACACGGACGAAAAGAACCATCTTTCTTTGTTATTATATGTAAGGGACTTGCCCATTCTGAGTTAGATGGACTAATAATGTTATTGTCTAGCATATATTTAAATTCTCTTTTAGCTATTTCCAACCGTTTTGGATCTAATTGTATTGCTTTACAATTTATGGGTTGTCCTTTAGTTATAATAAGATGTTTTACATTATGTTTAACATTTGAATTAAGAAAATTTGGTTTTGTTATATTGGGATACATAGAAAATAAATCAGAATATTTACATAAGCCGCTCGTTGTATTTACACTTTCATTAATAGAGATGGGAGCAATGTCACCATAAACTGCAAAGTTAGTTACACCATCAATTAATCTTTTATGCTTTATATCAATTAATAAATTGAACTTATTTAAAAAATCTGCACCTAGTATAGGTTTACTAATTTTGGCCACAATAAACGGGAATTGAAATTCTCGGCGCAAACCCAGATCAAGATTTAAAATTTCTGTACCAAAAGTATTGATTGCAGTATTATTTGCAGCATATAATTTATAGTCACTAATAAATTTGTGTTTAGAAGTATTGACGGCAATGTTTTGTATTTTCAGCAGCAGAGTCTGTCGCTAATTCTGGTTTTCCGAAGGATTATTTTTCCATGCACATGGAGCTTTGCATTTATCAGGAAAACATTTTTCTCGAAAACGAAAATGGTAATAACAGTATTTGCCAGAAGGATTATAATAGCGATTGCGAGACTTACTTGTTACACTCAGTTTTTCAAGTTTATTATCCAAACATGCAATCTGTTGTCGTGACTCAGCTATGGCATCTAATCCTGATGAAAACTTATTGCTTACGCAGTAATGTTCTTGTTTTGGTTGCATTTCAATAATACGATCTGCCATTAATGCCAGTTTTTCAATTCCTTCATCACTAACTAGTAAAATATTCCGCACAGAATCAGGCATTTTTTGTAGAAATAACGTTTTTAGCACCTTGTCAGTAATTCCATCAGTAGCCAGGTTTCTCATTTTTTGTAAAAGTTGACTGGGTTTAAGATCTCCCAAATCAAGTCCTGTCAGCAGTCTCTGAAGACGCTTATTTTTGCTTTCTTTAAAAGTATTCAGCAAACGTTCTTTAGCAGCTGTTATTTTGTTCTATTATCATCACTTATAATGTCCCACAAACTTTCAACAAATTTCGGTTCTAATTGCGAAACTAAGTAGTTGAATTTTATATCCTCGGCTGTTATTCCACAAATTGAAAATTGTGCTTCAACTTGAAACAACCATATTTCTGGTTTTTCTGCCCAAAAAGGAGGTATTTTGACACTTACCCTCGCTACTTCATCTTTTTTTCGCCGATTCATTAGTTTCAGTCATTTTGTAAATAATTCACGGTCTGCAAACAATTCACGGTTTGCAAATAATTCACGGTTTGCAATCAATTCACGGGTCACCAAGTATGTGGCGGCTTTGTAAAGGTTGCGTAGTGTTATTAAAATCCAGACCTAAAAAAAAAGACGATAATCAATTTTCACATTTACAACATCTTTATTCCATTTCTAACGCCAACTACGTTCTGTTTTTATTCTAGCGGGAAAATTCCCTTTCTAACAGTGAAAGTAGAAGTTGTCCAATTCTTACTCCATTTTCCGTTGGCAAATTTGGGACCTGAATGGCCGAATGTCTAGCGCTCTGGCGCTCGGTGCCACAGGTTTCGGTTCGAATCCCGGCGGTGCCATGGATGTTTGGTGGTTGGAACCACTTTGCCGAGGTCCCGGTCTTCTATGACTGTAAGAGCGTCACGGAGCAAAAGTCAGGCTTCTACCTACGGGTGCTCCATCACAACAGAAGCTGCTTCCTTTCCTTCAATCATGAGTCCATATGGGCTTTAGATGCCTCGTGGGATTCAATCAACAACAACACAACAATCTTCAAGGCATCATTTACCCGTTAAGGCTCGTTCCCACCGAGGCGTTGAATGGTGAAGCATTGACCAATTCCTAGCCTCACCGCGTTCGCCTGAAAGCGGTTTGAAATCCACCGCTTCGAGTTGACCAACTTTCAACTCGAAGCGGAACTTCACTAGGCGTAAAGCGATTTCTGACGTTTCGCTGTGAACGGGTCGAAAAAATTTACTTCCCTGCCGCATGACGCTTCGCCGCCTCACGCCTCGGTGGGAACGAGCCTTTACAGTCGTGGCGGTAATGGGGAACGGAGCAGAATCAAACGCTACTGTACCCAGGCTGGAGATGGGCGCAATAACTCTATAGACCAGAATGTCCTTCCATTAGGCTGGAGGAAGAAGGTGCGAAATCCTCTATGGATATGCGTTTCCAATTTACGTGGTACAATTGTTGGTACATTGTACTGTTATACCATGAGGCCAATGGTATAACAATAGGATGGCAGAATTGGCAAAATACTAGATGGCCATTTTTTTAATTTTATTTTTAATTAATAAGTAGGTAAGCCTTAAGAATTTAACTCTTCCAAATAATTTAAAATACACTGACGGAAAAAAAAAATCCCAACGCAGAGAAAAAATTAATGTAGAGTAATGAAATTCGAACAATGCATTTGTCTAGTTAATATGTTTTAATTGATTAAATTTTAAAGATAACAGGTTAATTTAGATTAAGAAAATGCATTTCAAATGTAAAATACTGTTACATTAACAGCCGGTCTAAGCCCTAGAATTTTGAATGCAAGCCTGCAAACGTGCATGCAATGTGTTATATAAGTGCCGAATGTCATTTTGTGGTATGGAGTTCCATGTTTGTTATATTTGTTTTGTCAATACTGGGACGGTCAGTGCTGGCTATGGATGATGCTGGAGTAGTCATCCAATGATCCATACGTGCTCTATTGGAGACAGATCTGGTGATCTCGGAGGCCAAGGTAACATGTTGACACTCTGTAGAGCACGTTGCGTTACAACAACGGTATGAGGGCGAACGTTATCCTGTTGGAAAACTCCCCTTTGAATGCTGTTCATGAATGGCAGAACTACAGGTTGCATTGCCAGACTGACGTACAAATTTTCAGTCAGTGTGATTCCAGATGTAGGTCCAGTGTGTCTAGGTCACAGATACTCTTCCTTATTTTTTATTTATTAGACGTAAATAGGAATGTACATACATTATGGTCGCAACCGCGAGATGTATAAACCACATTGACTTCTAGATACAGTTAAAACGATAATAATATGCCTTGGCTTATAGCTCAGCACCGAAATATATAATTTTGAATATATAATGAGTAGGGTTAATCTTTCATAACTAATAACAAAAAATTCAGTTTATCATTATTAAAGATATTTTCAACTATTAAACCTAAAGAACTTTTCATCAACATTTAAGTTATCTTTAACTTTCGTGCTTTATCTTTATCTTTTACTTTCTGTAATAATTTCAGTGTAAAATTATAAAATCAATTGGTAATATATATTTATTATGTTACGATTCTGTTATTTAAAGAAAACATTTGATTGCACATATGCTGATTAAGCTTACAAAGGTTCCCAGGATACTTTTTTATTATTTCCAATGGCAAGTTTACAGGAAAAAGATATATATAAAAAAAAAAATACAAGATTTGGTTTGGTTTGGTTTGGTTTGTCGCTCTACGGTCATCTTGTGCACACGAGGGCTAGACGGACCGGGACCTACAGTTTAAAGTGGAATCCGAACCACTATAAACATCCATGGATCCGCCGGGACTCGAACTCGAAACCTGTGGTACTAAACGCCAAACGCCACTTGGCCCTTATAAATAAATACAAAGAACAAGATGGAAACAAATGTCATCAGTTAATCCATCTACTTGAGGCTGGTAATCCAATAACGCTTCCATAAAGAAACAAAAGGCATTGCAGAACAAGGTGATACATATCCATTTCATCCTGGTTATCACATAGTTGACTTGACACAGAGGGTATAGTCAGGAGGCAGTTTAATACTGTAAAGATGTTTGTGGAGGCAATCGTGACCACAGAAAGGCCGTAGCAATGCCACTGATTTTTCTCTAGGCCATTCAGGGATATCATGAATAGGACAGTACCAAGGCTTGTGACTGTTTCTAGCGGCAACATCTTCTAAGAGTCTTTCGCATCTAAGGGTCTTTTTAATTATCCTCCCTTTTATTTTGGGGCAATCCACCTATGTTCCAATGCAGAATTCTAAGAAACTCACACTGAGAGCCAGATTTTCTTCGAGCTGTAGAGGTAATTAGTTTCAAATGACCGAGTTGTAAAGGTTGTAAAATCAAACATTGCTAATGTTCGAGATAACGGAGGTCCAATTTTTTTTTCGAGTTACGGAGGGAAAATATATACCAAAATGATTTGTGGGGATTGACTAATTATTTCGACATATAGAGAGTTGAAATTTCGAGTAATGAAGGTTTTGGGGCTTGAAGGGAAGGGAACAAAAAAATTTTTCGAGTTTTGGTGGTTTTCGACTTAAAGAGGTTCTACTGTATTATACCATGGGGTAAATGGTATAACAATAGGATGGCAGGATTGGCAAAATGCTAAACAGTCTAAAATTTTCTGAACGCTTCTTGTGCTGTTACGCCACTGCCATGAATAAGGCTGGATCTACTACTTTTGCAGAGAATCATGGACATAAGTGGCTAATATTTAGGGTAATATACTTGTTATACATAGGAATTATACCGGTTTCGTGTCTCACCATTAACAAATACTCTAAGGCAATGCATTGTATTTTGCAGGCGAAAAAGATGTCCTTTATTCTTACGGGGATTACAAGTGGCACTCGGAGTGCTTCATTTGCAGAGTTTGCCAACGCCATCTGGCTGACACCCCTTTCTCCATACAAGAGAACACTCTCGTTTGCAAAATGTGCACAAGTAAAGAAGACACGGTGTCCGCCGCAACTTCTTCCAGAGAGAGGCTTTCCACGGTCAGTCTGCCGGCAAGGAAATCCAGCACCAGAACCAGAGTGGGAGGAACATCCAGAGAAGCTAATCAAAAGACGTCTTAGAAACTATCTTCGCACTTTTGTAGTGAGATCGTTTTTATTCAATTCATTTTATATCACACCAATAATGGAAAATAAACACATTTCTTTTAATATGCATGGAAATTTAATCTGATAAGATTTTTTTTTTTTTTTTTGCACCAAACACCTAAAGATTATTCCAGAAATGACAACTTCTTGAATAGTATCTCAGATAATTCCTCGTAGTTTTTAAGCAAGGTGAGAGCGTAAGTACTAAACAGGCAACTCAATCTTCCATTTAAACGATCAGCACAAAATTCACATTAGCTGATATAACTGCGATTTATAATATCCTCAAATAATGCTGCAATTTTTTTAAAAACATATTCAGAATTTTTTTTTTTTAAACATAGTTAATTCAGATATACAGGTGGTTAATAAAATAATGAAAACCCTTATGAATAAAAATGACATTTAAGAATGTGCTTCGTAAGCATTAAAATGCAATCTTAGCTATGAGTTTTTTTTAATATGAAAAGTTCGGATTCTCCAGTGTCAATAATTGCAGTTAGGAGGCACCTTCATAAACAGGACATTTACGGAAGAGCAGCAACTCACAAAGCACTTATCATATTTATTATGCCAAACGTCGTCTACAGTGATGTCACAATCATAAAACCTGGTCGATTGATAAGTGGAAGACAGTTATATTGTCAGGCGAATCATCTTTCCCCACAACAAGAAGGGTACACATTTGGAGGAACCTGCGCAAGCGTATGATTGTGGTTGTCTCCTTCGAACTGTGAAGCATGGAGGTGGATCCTCCATGGTATGGACAGTTATGTCGTGATCTCCTGTTGGCCCTATCGTAACCCTGAAAGGAAAGATCACTGGGGATAAGTATAAAAAGTTTTAGCTGACAAGGTCCACCCTATAATGTAAACATTGCTTCCTGCATATGAAATGCCTAATGGAATATCGCAAGATGATTATGCTCCTATTCATGCAGCGGGACCTGTTCAATCATGGTTTGATGAACACGAGGTTGCAGTGAAACATCTACACTCAAGAGCCAAAACATTATGACCACTTGTCAATAACGAGTTGGCCCACCTTTGGCGCGCAACACAGCTTCAACCCGCCTTGGCATGGATTAATACCAGTTAAATACCACTTCCACCTGATCACGTCCTCTAGGCGAGTTCATTGAAAAATGTAGGGGTGGTCATAATGTTTTGGCTCTTGAGTGTATCTTGGCAATCACAGACTCGCAACTTCAATATCATCGAACTTTTATTGTCTATTAGATTGATCAATCCGGAATCGATATCCTCCACCGGCATCTCTCTCGCAACGTTCACAGTATATCCATGAAGAGTAGTTCAATATTCCTCTAAACACTATTCAGCACTTGTACGATGCAATTCCCAGGCGAACCCAAGCTGTATTACAAGCCAAAGGCGGCCCTACTCCATATTAGTAACGGATTCCTTATAACTCTAGAGTGTTTCGATTATTTCGATAACCGTTTAAGACATCAATAAAAATTATTTATTCAATTCCTTCTATTAGCTCACATTCTCCCTATATATATCTTGTTCAAATTTTCAATCGTTCATGAAATACTTTTTATTCATCCACTCAAGTTCAAATACATTTTTTTTTTAACTTGTAGTGGATGACACTTGATGTTAATACAGTTTTTTCAAATATTAATTCAGTAATTAAATTTAGTTTTTTTAGATTTAAGTTGCATATATCTACCAATAGATGGCGCCAGATAAACTTAAAAAAAATGAATAAAAATTATTTATAAAGGACTTTCTGCAATATAGTGAAAAAAAAGTAGGAATTGACTTTAAAATATTTTTTTTTTTTATATTACTTGTTAATTCATTTTTTGATTTTATTGTAAATAAATATCATCTGATCCAAGAAATATTTTTCACCTTTTAATTAATTCCTGTATAATTTGCTCCTTTTGTTGAATGTTACAATGCTTAGTGATTACAACAATTCTAGTGATTTACTCTGCTTTTAGAGAATTTGTAGGGAATGTTAATATGTTTGACACAGATTGACTGCATATGATGCAAAAAGCATTTGTCACCTTCGGAACAAAATAAAGATCAAATGAAGAAAACTTTCAGATTGTTGCTATTTGTTGTTGATAGATTGTTGTTTTGTTTTTCAATCCTATTTTTATTATATTAAAAATTTTGGTTCATTTTTTAAAATTTAAAATCATAAAACATTAAATATTTTCTTTAGTTATTTAAGCTGTATGATGTTATAAACAAATATCTAATAATAAATTTTGAATAGGAAAATGCTAAATATTTTAAAACATAAATTCAAATATTGCACAGTTTAAAAAAAAAATTTTTTTTATTAGAATTATCTCCAGAAAGAAGACAAATTTACCCATTGATGCAATAAGGTTTTTAGGAGATAAAAGAATAAGTGCCTTACTTATTTGAATTACATATTAGCATGTAAGGCATACTTTTTAAAAAAGTTTTTAAACTTCACATGAAAAGATTTTTGTAGGTAAAAACTGTGGTTGGAATAAATAGGTAGTTATTCCAAAAAAAAAAAAAAAAAAAAAAAAAAAAAAAAAAAAAACTCAAAAGCTTCTTTTAATAAAAGGAGTATGTAGTTGTTTTTAAACAAAATTATTTTTCATTATATATGACTACATCATCATAGACAATACTTCCTTGAATTGAAAAATTAAATTTAAATTTAGAGTTAATTCTGTTATTTATGAGAATTAATTATGTTCTTTAAGGAATCCATCAACAATTTTAATAAATTTCAATTGTACTTTGCTACAATTCTAATTAGTCTTTTTAATATTAAAAATAAAATACATAATGCCTATAAGAGCACTTTAAATAAGTAGTGGGGGGGAAGGGTTGATGCATATTTGAAAAGTTTTAAGATCTAAAAAAATAAAAATGATAAATTTTCAAAAGTCTTTCATTTTAACTTTTTTTTTTATGATGGCTTAAAATCATTATTTTCATAAACATAATAATTTTGATTTCAAATTAAGAAATAATTCATGAAAACTTTTCCTGACATGCCAGATGCAAAAATTTTATTGAATTTTGTTTTAATTTTAATTTATTTACTGTTATTTTTTGATTTTATTATTTTAATTTCTTTTAATTATAAATTTGCATGTTTCTTTCAACTTCATAAAGGAAAAGAATCTTCAAAATAATTTAAGATTTTTCAAATTTTTTAGTTGAAAGCTTTTTTTGTAAAAATCATGTATTATTATACAATTAATCATTATATTTTTGTACAAAATGTTAATAGAAAACTTTCCATAGACAAAATAAAAATTTAAATTTAAATATACATCATATTATCTCCTAGAAAAAAAAAGCTCATATTTTAAATGAAATTGATTTAAAATTGTTTAGTACAAACATGCAAATAAAGAATTAAAAAATGACAAAATTACTTAGTTATTACCAATAAGTCACATGTAAATATATTATTCATAAATTTGCATGATTCCTTCTATTTCATAAAGGAAAATTATCTCTAAAGTACTTTCCTAAGAATTTCCAAATTTTTTAGTTGAAATTAAAAAAAGGGGCAAATATTAAAAAAGAAACATAATTTCTATCCTTTAAACTATGTTGAAAATTTATTATGCATGAATTTGAAAAAATATTTTCATTTGATATGAAACAATACAATTTCATAGATTGTTAATAAGATACAGTGTAATACAGATACAAATGATGAAAATATACAAGTAAAAAATGAATGACTATGTATAGAAAATTACATATTTAACTGATACAAACATATGTCTGCATTTTTATCCAAAAACCATTACAAATACAATTTTTAACTCTTCTATAGTATGTACAGCATTAATGATCAACTTGAAAATTTGATGAGAATGTTTATAACATACATTTTAAAGCATATAAATACTGTTCAAATAATGAATAATTGTAAATGATATTAAATTTATTAAGGTATAAATTTTTTTTCATGAGATTTTTGAAAAAATACAAAACTTACACCAGTATTCCAACACGATTTAAGAATATGATCTGGAACATTTTTTTTATCCTTAGAGTGATGCCACTGAGTCAAATCATTATTACAAGTGGCATTTTCTGGGGGTGGAGTTACTTGAATTCCATTCACACAACGATTGCATCTAATTTTATCATGAGTATCACTCAACGTTTCTGATTCTAGATGGAACAATGCTTTTAATTCTGAAAGGCTAAAATGTCTCTCAACCTCCTCTTCATCTACTACACAGTTGCTGAGTCCTTTCTTGTGAGTTTGTCGTAACAAAATTTTCTCATCAATAGTTCCAGTGGATAAAAGACGATAAACAAAGCATTCTTTCTTTTGCCCATCTCTCCAAACACGAGCCATAGCTTGGGCATCATTGGCTGGATTCCAATCAGGATCAAACATGATGAGTCTATTAGCACCAATTAAATTTAAACCACATCCACCAGCTTTGCTGCTTAACATAAAAATAAATAAGCCACTATTTGGATCATTGAAATTTTCAACAATTTTACCACGCTTTTTCACGGTCATAGTGCCATCCAAACGAACAAATGTATAATTCCTTAATTGACACAATTTCTCAAACAGATCTAAAGTTTGAGTATAATTAGAGACTAAAACAACTTTATCATTGCTTGTAGCTTTAACAACTGCCAAAATTCCATCAAGAACTTTCATCTTTCCAGATAAATCAGGCACTAAATTTTTTGCATTGTGTTTTGGAGGAAATAATTTCAAGCAGATTCCTAAACCATCTTTGTTTTTTTGAGCTAGTTCCAATATTAAGTCTGGATGATTGCATATCTTTTTCAGACTTGTAACAGCAGAAAGAGCACTTACTTTATTTTTTGAATCCAATGCTTTTGAAACAGCTTGAGAATTTACATAGTGATTATATAAGTTTTTTTGCAAATCTGTCATTTCACAACAAACAACAAGTTCAATTTTTACTGGAAGATAATTGGATAACAGTTGAGATGTTCTTCTGATCATACAACGATTCACAATACCAATCAATTCATCTAGCATTTCCTTGCCTTTCGCCTGCTGTTCAGGTGTGGCATCAATGTCCCGACATCGAAGAATTGGCCTTTCAAAACGTTTTTTAAATTCTTGGGCAGTACCCAGAATATCTTTGTTAACAAATTGTATAAGACTGAAATACTCAAGCAGATCATTTTGAATTGGAGTGCCAGATAACAAAACTCTTCGTTTTGCTACTAACTTGTCAAGAGCTTGATAAGTCTGATTTTCTGAATTCTTGAGTCGATGACCTTCATCACAAATTACCAAACCAATTTCAGTCTTGTACAAAACATCTGCATGAAGTCGGAAAGTTTCATAAGAAATTATCAAAACTGGGATAACACTGCGGCCAATGGCATAAACGAAACTTTCTAATTTCTTGTCAATCTCACTTTTGCTTCCCCCATCCATAGCAAGCACATTTACTCTGCCTCCGAGCCACTTACCAACTTCTCGCTCCCAATTTTTCACCAGGCTGCTAGGAGCTACAATGATAGCTTTTTCTATTATAGGTTTTGTTGTGGGTCCTTGTCTCAGCCCTGTCCACAACAAAGTAATGCACTGCAAAGTTTTACCAAGTCCCATCTCGTCCGCCATAATACAACCATAGCTGTTTTCAATCTGTTTCCCTGTTATACAATCCCACATAAACTTCACACCTTCCCGTTGATGAGGTCGTAGAATTTTTGACAAAACAGGATCGACTACAACATGCACATCAACTTTCGTATTCGTTGTCTTCAAGAGCTGCTCATGCGCAGACATTTCGGTGGGAGTATACAAAACTAAAGCACCTTCTTCTTCAGGTTCGTGCAAAGCTGCTTTCACCCCAGATCGTCGAAGACCCAATGAACGATGTTTGTATGAACCATTATAATTGGGTATCGGAACTCTAAATGGCTTAGAAAGTATTTGTCTGATCAATTCTTCATGACTAATATTTTCTTTTCCACTACCATCTCCATCAGTCTTATCATTGCTAGATTTTATTTCACCATTGACAGTTTTTAAACTTTGAGAGTTCGAATTTCTATTTCTTTTAACAGAAAAAGATGGAGGAGATGTTTTCCTCTTCGCCAGTTGACTAGGAGCAAAACTTCTCCGCATACTTTATTTCAGAATAGCATCGAAATTGTATCTAAAGTAAAATCAACTACCCTACGAGCATTTGTCTTACGCGGGAGTCGATTATTGTTTACAACAGGATGATGATAGTCATTGCCAGATACGTAGAAAGTAATTAAAAATTATTTGTGATGACTGACGCTACTGAAAAATATTTATAACTTAATGTACAAATTTCGTTAGAAATTTGTAGCTTAAGTGATAAATATTTTTTTATAATTTTTAAGCACAAATTTCACTAATTTTATTTATATACAATATTTTTTTTTTCAGATTTTTTGAAAAAAATAGCTTTGCTTTTGTTCAAATTAGTTCTAAGTCAGGCAAGGAAATACAGACAACAAACAAACAAACTCAAAATTTATCATCCACATAAGCTTATAAAAATATTGCCTGACCAGTTTTACATAATTGTTGACAAATTTCATGCAGAAAATCTCTGGAAAAGTTGTATCAGTCAATAGTATCATATTGATGATTTCTAAAGCATTATTACCCGACTAATTTTCGAAAGCAAATTAACTTTTATCACTGGTTTTTTTTTATTTTGTTGTTGTTGTATGAAGATTTAAAGTAAAATAATCCCTTCAACACAGGTTGAATAAAGAGTAGTTTTAACTTCAGAGATAAAATTAGTCTTTAAACATTTTTGAACAACTTATAGATCGCGTACCAGCATGGAGATCAGCCTTTAACGCATTTATTTACGGTTTCAGAGGGAAAAATTAAAAAGGCTAATCCAAATTTCCTGAAGAATAATTTAGCCTCGAAAGTCGTGACACTTAAATACGTAAAAATCATGACTATTATCCGCCAAGGGAAATTAATAATCTCTAGGAATCATTTCGATACAGCTCAAAATTGGACAATATAGAAGTATTTATTAGCATTCCAGTGAATGCATCTTATTATCTGGAAAGACTAGCCACACGATTTCTGATCCGTAATACTTTTTTGTTCCAATGCAGCCGACAAACACTTAGACAGCTTGGTCTTGGATGCCTTAAGGCAAGCGCTGCACAGACGTTACTCACTTTGCATTACCCAGAGGGCGCGTGTAGCTTGAAGCTGATCCGTAATATACCAACTGATATAAAATTAGCAGAATTAGTCATTAAATTTGAAGAGGAAGATAACTTTTATGTAATTGAATTTCGAAGATTTGCAAGCAATAAAAACCCAATTTAACCACTCCTGCTTTAATAATTGTTTTTGACACAATAATGCTACAAAAATCTGTTATATTCTTTGATAAACCTTGTAAATATCGGAATTGCTTTTCATTTTATTCATTCGACGGACTTGTTCGAAACTTTCGTATTTGCATGTAATGCAATAGCTATCATACTCTCAAATCTTGCACTTTAGATTTCCTTAAGTGTATTCAATGTGACGAATACCATAAAGCTAAAGACATAACAGGCGCAAAGAAAAAAGCAGAGGAAAAAAATATTTTTTTTTATTTACACTTCCAAAACAAAAAGTTACCATATCATGTGATAAACTCTAACTCGTCATTCATTTATTTAATCCCAAAGATTATATCATCTGAAAATCGAAGAAACATTCTTGTCAAAACTTCAAACTACGTCCATTGTGCATACTAATATCATAACTGAGTAAGAAAGTAGTTATTTAAACACACTTTTAAAGCACAGAAAATGATTAAGACATTTGCTAGTCTCAAGCAGCTTCTTTTACAGAATCCATTAAAATAACAGAAAATTTCACCTTACCGTTAGCATCACTAGCAAAATATTTCAAAAAACTTCTTTTGTCCAACTATCAAACATGAATAATAAAAAGGAATTTAAAGCGAAAAAATCTCGCTTTGAATTCTTGCAAAACTTTGACAATTACTATCTCTAACCAGATGGAACAGAGCACTTTACTCATAGTACCCTTTTATAAAAAAAAAAACACTTTCCAGTCAGACATGACTACTCAGTAAAAAAAACTCTATTGGTTCCTTTCTTGTACGCTTTTTATTTATTTTTTCTGTTTAACCTTCTTTTTTCCTGTTCTTTGAAAATTTAAACAATAAAATGTCAGAAACATTCGAGCCAAAAAAACCTTAGCTATTCAAATTTTTTATTGTGTTCCTATTTTTGCTATTCAGAGACCTTTATTAACAATGAAGACGCATTTCATTTACAAAAATTACAATTAATTATTTACAGGAAAGATAGAACTAACAGCACAAAAAATGGAAGATTTGATGATCTCCATTGATTTTTCTATTTTTTTGTGGTATTATAAATTTCCTAAATCTTCCTCATTCCGATAATGATGGATTCCACGCAACCACACTTCAATTTTTTCATTTACATTCTCTTCAAGAGTATCATAATTCCTCACATATTGTGGAAACTTATTCCAATTTGCAAGATTTCATGTCAACTATTTTAAGTAAGAAATTATACTACTTCTCAAAATTCTTTGCAAAACCTTGGTGGAATTTACAGTGTGAAAATTTCCCGCATCGTAAAATAAATATTTGATATAATTCCTGATAAGCTGCCATGATAGATATCTTGATAGAATGGATACTAAATATGGAATGCATACAAAAAAAATTTCAAGTTTTTCATTTTTATTAAATTAGATATCTCATCAGTATAAAAAGTATATTATATCAAGTTTTTCGAGCTTTCCTTGCTTCTCAAAATATCTGAGATTTGATCATTTTTCTGCACGATTGAACCGTCCTACTTACCTTTAGACTTTTTCGTTAACCTTTTGGTAAACTAAAACATTTGTCCTTTTTTAATTCCCAATTTGCATCCAAGTAGTAAAAATGATAAAATTACTTTTCACCTTAATGATTTACCCTTCCAAAACAAAGTTACCATACCAAGTGATGAAAAACTTTTTGAACATAAAGAGGAAAATTGAAAAAATAAAGCTATTTCAGCATCTAATGTATTTAAACCCCATATCAAATAGTCGATGATTTTTTTCACAAGAATGTCTATTTGTTATTCGTTTGTCGCTCTACAGTAATTTTTTTAACACTTTAGGCTATTTAGACCGAGACCTACAGCTTAATCTGGATTCTGAACCACTCACAAACATCCATGCCATCACCAGGATTCAAATCCGAAGCCTGTGGTTCCAAAGGCTAGAGAGCTATCCAATTGGCCATCAGGCCGCTTTTTATCTGGGAAGATCTCAAATTATAATAGCATTTTTATAGCTGAAACACTTGCTTTTATTTTATCAATCTCTACATTTGCATTCAAAGCTCATTACTACATTAATTCTATCTGATAGTCTCTCAGCTCTTCGAGCTGTCCAAAAATTGCAATTTTCAATCGCAAATTACCAAATAACTTGAGCATCACCTAAAGAAATATTTGATTTTCTTGGGAAAAAACTCAATTTTTATCTTTATAGTTTGGCAAGTATGTCATGTAGACATAATGGGAAATGAACTAGCAGATCCTTTAACATAATCTATGCCACACACAATATTCTTCATCTGAATTTCTCCCAAAGATATCATTTTTCACCGAAAAAAAATATTAAAAACACAGATGAAGGAAATAAGCAAATGATTTGTCTCATTTTAATAAATAGTATTAAACCAGTCAATCAAAAGGAAGAAGTGCTATTCTCACAATTTCTAACTAAAACTTAATCATACTCTAATGCTAGACTCAATAGATTTGGCTTAATTTCATCTCTGATGTGCTCAAGTTGTAATAAAGAGACGGACATATTCTATTTAATTCCATAAAATTTGAAAAACAGACACAAAACTATAAGAAATAATAAATAAAAAATACTTATCTTGAAAATTAGGGATACATAACAAAACTTTCTAAGGCATTATGGGAACATCAAATATTTTATTTATTTTTCGGTTGAAGTGAACATTAATTTATGCGATTCTTAAAACAAGAGTAATATAAAAAAATTTCTTATTATTGAAAGTTTTTGAATAATTCAAACGCTGCACATTGCAAGTAGGTTTTTTTTTTTGAAGTAATCCACAATTGCATTGTCACAAATAAAACGATTTCTAGAAATCGCATACATAAAACTTCCTAAAAAAAATTCACCTATTTGTTCAAAAAATTTTTTGGGTTAAAATACAAACCAAACAACTTCAAAAAAAAAAAAAATTTAAAAAAAATTCTTGCAGTTTGCAATATATATATATTTTTTTTGTATGAGTGATGAAGCTTCAAGTATAGTACTTACAGCATTCACAAGTCCAACTCTGATTTAAATGTTACCACAGTAGTATTTCAAAGTGAAAGGTGTTTAGGTCAGCGAGAAACTACATTGATCAAGGTGACTTTTTTTCATTTCATATTCACTTTTATTTGTTTGGTAATTATTTATTCTTTCAAACAATTGATGGAAAATTTATACAAGTAGCACCAATGGAGTTCTGCAACTGCTTAACACTTTCAACATTCATTCATCTTGACTCAAAATTATAAATCATTCTATGTTTATTATATGCCATAGAACATGGGATTACTTCTAAACTAATTAAATAAGTTTGTTAATTTTATGTATATAAAATATCTATAAATTTTTAAAACTTCTTAAAATTATATCAAATAAAAATGTGAAGGAAATTAAATTTAGAAAAATGGCAATTCTTGACAATTTAAAAATATTAATTTTTCATTTAAAATAAATATCCAAAAAATTTTTTATCAATCTAATTATATAGAATATTTCACACTGATTTCCACCCCCGAACTTCCAATTTAATAATAGTAATAATAATAATAATACCAATGTAGTACTGTGCAAATATATTCTACAAAATAAATGAACAGCAGGATTTTTTTAATAAAATTTATTGGGAAAATTAGTTTTATATTTTAATGGATTCATTCACTAGGTCTCAAAATCTTTTCACATTCTTTAACATTCACACACAAACAAAATATTTTCAACAGTTTTCAATAACTTTCTGGAAGTAAAACTATTTAAACTTTATGACAG
Source organism: Caerostris darwini (assembly GCA_021605075.1). Lineage (NCBI taxonomy): Eukaryota > Metazoa > Arthropoda > Arachnida > Araneae > Araneidae > Caerostris > Caerostris darwini. Next base: position 197,238 of record BPLQ01005877.1, read on the forward strand.
TTGAGACTAGATAAACAATGAGATTTATAAAATGATCACATACAAAACATACTTTATCAACAAATGCAGTTATTTTTTTATGGAAGATTTAATGCTGAACATTTAAAAATGAATTACAAAGATAATCCAGGTTATACAACTATACATTAAAAGCTCATACTAAAATTATATAATTACAGTATACATAATTTCAGTTAATAATAATAAATTAATGATTACATTAATATTTATTCTTTTCTGTCTTCTTGAAATAAGATTTATTAAAAAAATAATTAAGCAAATGTAAAGAAAATTGGCTCTAATAATATGCAAAAAAGGAGAAAAATTATTAACTGAAAATAATATATTTTGATTTTTGCAACATTTATCCTATGTTTATGGCAGTGGCATTTTACAAATTCAATATTAGTATCATAAATATATGAGAAAATAATTAGCCCATTCAAAATCTCTTTTACGAGCTTTTTAATAGAATATGAGTAAAACCAAAAAAATTACTTATAATACCAATTTAAAAATATTAAATGCTTTTTAATTAAAAAAAAAAATCACCCTTCAAAGCTTTGATTGCTTATAGTAAATAAAAGAACAAGAAAAAAAATTAATTAGGATTATTAATTTGTTACAGTGCAAAATAGCTAATAAAAGTAAATCATAGCATACATTTGATAACGAAACTGAGAATAATAGATAAAACTATATAAATCAAAATTATATTGTTTGAATTTAACATTTCAGTCACCCTATTTAAATTTTCAACCCATTTATATATCATAGAAATATTTTTAGATATCCTAAATAGTGTTAATAACATAAATAGATGTTTTTATATTATTATCCGGCACATGAAAGACAGAAAGAAAACTCAATATAAATCTTAAAATGGAACTGCAAAATTTTTAATTTCTTTAATTAGTCAACAATTTTTCACTCCAAATAGTCTATAAATTTGGTTAACCAATTAATAAACTATACTATTCAAATTTCATAAATAATAAAAATTTACAAGAAAATTTTCAAACAGTAAATTTTTTACAAATGAAAAAATTGCTTAACTGTGAAGCACATCCACTTTTTTTTTTTACATTGATATTTAGCAATAGCTTTTGAGCACTGCCATGTATTTGAAGAATATTTTTTTTATTTTTCCCTATAAGATTCTAGCTGATCTACTTCAGATATCATTTCACACATTATGAGACAAAGACATTACACATATAAGCAACAGATATATACATAGTTCGAGTATAATTATGTTGTCAGAAAATGCTCCATGTTATAAGTTCCACCATACTACTAACCACTGGAGTTGCAACATGTAAGTCTGATGCAAGGGACAGTAACACAATTGAAATAATTAAAACACTGATGAAAAACTAACATGTTCCACTTCGAGCCTGAATATAACGAAAATCTACAATCAGTGAAGGAGCACATTTAAGTACATGATATTTACAACACAAAAAGCATAGTTGACAAAATGTCTTCAATGAAATATGCACAAAGGTCACAGACCTCTAAATTACAAATAAGTTTACCAACAGAATGAAACTTTAATATAAAAAGGAAAATTTTACATATTATGATATATCATTAATACCAGAAGATTTTCTATTACAAAATTTAAGAGGAAAAAAAATCAGTATTTTTTAATTAAAGATTTTTCTTGCTACTTTCTAACATAAAATTATTTAAATATGATAAAGGCACTGTAATATTATAATGTATATCAGTACAGAGAAACTTTGTTACGACATGAAAATGTTCCCAAGTTGATGTGTCAATCAAGAGAGAACAAATGATGAGTTGAAATTTTCATCAATATTATAAAAATGAGAATAAATATTAACAGCTGTTTCAATATAGGTGTCAATAAAAAGTTTCACTGTACAAATACCCATAGAAAAAAAAACAAAAAAACTTTGGGATGAAAAATGAATAAACTTACGTTTGTTTTAATATTGCAATACTTCTCTGATGATAATTCAAAATGACAAAATCATGATGAATAAAAAAAATGCATCTTAGTATAAAGTATAGTATTTTAAATATAGTAGTAGGAGCAAATTCATTTAAAAAAATAAATTCATGAAATTACAGATTTAAAGAATAGATTCAATTCTACACAGGATTATTTAATATACTAATAAATGCTTAAAAGCATTACCCCATAATTAAAAATAAAACGAGTTTGCTCTTACTACCCATATGTTCTATTCTAAAATACATAATTAGTTCTCAAAAGGTGATTGAAAGATAGCATAAGCACATAGATTCAGCACCATAGCTTTGCATCTCACTGTAGTTTCTAAATCACTTCCAAATGTTTCAAAAGACATCCATTTCGCAAATAGTAATAAGCACATGATACAAGTCGCTATTTTCCTTTTACAAATGCAATGACAATTAGCAAATACATAAATATCAAATGCTTTTTAATATGATGCTATTAAGTTAATGTGTTTCAGTTGCCTTTCAGGGCAAAGGGCTCAATATAAATAAAAACTAAAACAAATCTCACAAAAATCTTATTTGACTTATGTTATGAAATAATGCAAGAAAAACAGAATATGAAGGGGGGGGGGGAAAAAAAGAAAACCACAATATTTCAAAGAAAAATATATTCCAATTTGTTTACTGTCTTTGCATCAATCGCTATATATATATAACTCCTATCAAGTCGATTGCCTAATTCACATACATTGTCTGAGATGTCAGCAGTGTTGACCCTAACATTAAAAAAATGTACATAATTTTATATTTTATTTACGACTATGGACTATGCTGTGAATGTCCCTTCTCACTTTATGTTGTCAAAATCAGCGAAATTGTCAAAATTGGCAAAATTGTCTGCCGGCGCCACAGGATTAGAAAAAGGATCAAAGGCGTCTTGAGTTTTAGTAGCTGTTTTCGAGAAGAGATCTGGGAAAGCAGAATTGGTGGTAGCAGCATTTTCAAAGTCAGCCTTGAAGGGATCTACTGCTGGGGGAGGGGGGACAGGAGGTGCAGGAGCTGCTCTGGTTGGTCCTGGTTTGATGGTGGGGCCCTTTGCTTTGGGAGGAGCAGGTCGAGGTGGAGGAGCTTTGCTCTTCTTTGGGGGTAAAGCAGGGGTCGGACTTTCGGGCCTTGGGGGAGCAGCAGGACTTCCGCCAAAAGGATCGGCCCCAAATGGATCAGCATCGAATCCCTGTGCAAGGAAAAATAGTATAAAATCCCAATGTTCATAAGTTATGCAAATCACTTTAAGATGAATTTATTATAATAATAAACTTTAAGGAATTCCTTAATTGAATGAGATGCTAATCAACACTTGCTTTTTTTTTTTAAATCAAACAAAAAAATTCAAGTCAAGTTTTAACTTATTCTTTAGAGGCAATGAATGGCAGTCATAAAATGCCTCCAATTTGATCCATGGAAAAAATTAATTTCCTGAACTAATAAAATGAAGCTTTATGCTATTTCATTTATACTTTATTTAATGTTATTAACAATATTCTTTATTATTATCAAAGAAGTTACAGAAGTAAAAGCAAAAATTACTCTGTTTAATTATTCAACTTTACTTTCATTTCCATTTTAAGATATAATTATTTTTCACAAATAATAATTTAGGTGAATTAAAACACAAATTTTAAAAATAAAATAGAAAAATTCATAATAGTTTAGAGGTTTAAAATAATTAACATGAAAATTTTGTAAGTGAAAGTAATTATAACCAAAATTAAAGTAAAACAAGAGATTTATATGTATGTATTTCTTATAGCACTTAAGAAATCCTCCCCCCTCTGATTCATGTATATAACTTGTGCATAGCTGTAAATAATGAAGAAAAAAAAATTATATTTGATGTTTTTTAATTAAATAAATGTCATACTTTTTCATAGCCAAAGCATGCTTTTTAACTTTTGAATTTAAGAATCATACATACAATTACAAATAGGAAATGAGATTATAACTTTAATTATTCTTAATCCCATTCATAATTTACATTTAATAACTTACTTATTATTTATTAATTTTTTTTCCATATTTGAATTTAATATATTTATTTAATGAGTGATTTTCGTTTATTTTTGTATAGAGAAATCGCTGTTCCATTTTCTGCACCTATCATTGCCACAATTGTAATGAAATTATTTAAATGAAATACATTATATATAAATTATACACAAAGAAACTTGTTTATTTACATGCTTAAAGCAAAATATTTTTCAAACATTTGAAGATAAATGTCATTTAAAAAATTATTTCAATGGTCATAATTTAAAATGAAAGATCTTTAAAAATACAGACAGATACTTCTTATTATTATTATCATGACTTGAAACAGCAACAAAAATATATTAGCTTTAGTTAATAAAAGTTGTACATGTTAGTTAGTTAATAAAATGTAGTTAATAAAAGTTGTTTATTATACCTACAATAATTACAATAAAACCTAAATATCTTTAGAAAAAAAAATATCAATCCATAAATAACACAATAAAGATTCTTAACATTAAGTTTCTGTAACATACCTCTAGTGGAGGAGATTGTACAGAATTTGATTTAGACAATCCAAATGGATCAAATGGGTCTTTTTCTAAAAAAAAGAAAAAGTAAAATTACTTGATTTAAAAATAAAAGAATATTTAAATATTAGAGCAACAAGAATGCATATATTTTATAATATTTGAAAAAAAACTGCATTTAATAATATTTCACTCTGTATCATATATAATAAAGTCAGCAATGCAATATAAGATATTTATATATAATCCTTCACATTATTCTGCATATCACATCGCAAAATTAATTTTTTTTTTCTTCATTCAGAAAATTATTATTTTTTTACAATATGCAAATTAATTCATATATTCAATTTAAATTACTAAATCTTTTTAGTGAAATATTCAATATAAATTTCTTACAAAATTGATTGCTAATCAAACAATATTTGATAAAAGGGAAGAAATAATTTCATAAACTTTTACTTATTTCAGAATTAAAATTACAAGTTTTTATTGTTTTAAAAAGAGGATAAGAGATATAAAAGGTCATAAGATATGGACCCCCACATACATCACTCACACAGTGATGGGGGGGGTTCCATATCTTATGATCCTTGACGTGTAGCTTCCTCCTGAATACAAAATCTGAATAACAACGAAATAATAGAAAAATGAAGCATCAATAATGGATTGTCCTATCTTTTTAAACAGTATAGATTTTCTCCGCAAGTAATAAAATTGATTATGTCTTGTTATTTATTAAAGTCATAAATACCAGAATGGACATCATTATTTCGAATTATGGTTCCTTTTTTTAAAAAAAAAGAAAAATCTTAGTAGTTATCAAAATTATTCAATATAATTTAAATAGTTAAAAATTATTCATTAAGAATGCCTATTTGACTTTTAGAATTTTTCTAATAAGTTATCCTTCAGCTTACAGCAAAATTTTAATCCCTCTCAATAATCCTAATTAAATATTGTATATAATGCAGGATTATACATTATATACTGAAGATAAAAGTTAGAATAAAATAACAAGAGGCTAATCTTGATTAAAACACCAATAATTTTATTTAAATACATATAGAAAAAACTACACTTTGTAAATTTTTTTTGTTCAGATTCTGTATTGCAGTGCATATTATTTGCTACTAACTCACAGGAAGCAAAACAAAAATAGAATAAACACAATTGATACATCCCCGTCCCCCAAATCATTTCATAATTTTATTTGTTCTATTACATAAATTTGATGATAGAAAATGCCTTCCATTTTTTTAAATGAGATCTTTACATTTAAGATACATGTTAATCAAAAGAACTTTTACAATTTAATTAATTTTTTTAGTACAACTAACTATGATAGGCATTTATTTAAATAACAAATAATTAACTTTCATTTAATGTACTTCTATTAGTTAAGAATTCATCAAAGGCAAATTAAATTTTTTTACCAGGGTTAGCAGCAACAGCAGCAGTAGGGGCAGGAAAACCCCCAAATGGATCACTACCAAGAAAAGGGTCATCCTAAAAGAGAAAACATTATTTATATATTACAGTAATTTTCTGTCTATAATTTGCAGATTATAAATAACAAAAAATTACAAATTTTGAATGTAAATAATAGGCCGTTGTGTGAATCCTACAACCTTTTCAAAAAAGATTCTCAACACAAATTAATTTTGTAAAACTACCACACAATATAAGTTCGTATAAAATAAAATAAATAAATAAAAAAAACTCTAAACATTTTCCATAATTCAATTTCTAGATGCATTCAGGAAATTTTACATGTCAAAGGTGGTCTTATGCCTTATTAAGAAAAATTGTATTTTTTTTAGCTATTTCTGTTATTTTGATAAGTACTTGTATGTTACAATTAAAATATCAAGATGAAAGAAATTTCTTTGAAATTATAGAAGCACATATAAGAGAAAAAATTACTTAATTGTTAGATTAATTTTAGACATTTCAGGATATCAATATTTCTCTTTATTTAATTTTGTCTCCTTTTCTTAAAATTCTATAGTATTGTCAAAAGATTATATTTTATTTTTCAATTATAAAATTAACAAAGATATTAAATAGAATGAATTTTTTTTAGAGAAATCTAAATAGGTTTTCAATATGTCAATATTATTGAAAACTCAAAAATATTTCTTTCAGATAAAAATGTTTACAGTTTATAATTGCTAACTCTTGATGTCATTCAATCAGTATTTGAAATATTGTGACATTTTTCACTTGATATAAATTCAAAATTTTTAAGTTAAGAAAATTAATGATAATTGTTTAGATTAATAATTAAAATTAGTTCTAACAAATTAGCTTACAGTTCAGTAAGAAATAAATAAAATGTTTTTCACAAAAAAATAATACCATCAAAACTAATAAATCTTATCAAAAAAACTTAATTGAATAAAAATCAGTTTCAGACAAACTTAGCATTTTATTAAATAAATTGTTCATATCATTTGCATTTAATATTAGAAGATATTTCATTTTTAATTGCTTTAGCTATCAAATGTCTATTAGCTATCAAATAATAATATAATTATCATTAATATAATACAAAATGTTCTTCCTTCTTTTCTGATACAGATATTCGTACAGAAACAAAGTACTTTTGTGTGTAACAATTTATTGAAATAAGTCTTTATTAATAATAATTAAGTTCAGAATAATTCAATTTTTTTTAAAGCTATAATTTTATAATTTATAGTTTTTAACATGCAAATTAATATAATGACTATCATATATTATTAAAATACAATTATATGACACTTCACCTGAGTTGCTGGAGTAGCAGTAACATTAAAAACATTTTCAAAGGGATCCCCACCAAAGGGATCACCAGTTGAAGAAACAGCACTTTCTTTAAAAGGATCTAAAAATTGAATAATGATGTATAATCCATTACACATTTTTAAGGCAAAAAAATATTATTATGCAATAATGCTTTTGAAACAGCAAAAATTTATCATTTGATTCTGATCAAACAGCTTTATAACAAAACAGTAAGCAATATTAATGTAAAATAATAAACCAAATTACGCTTCATTATCCCAGACTTAATAAAACATTTACCTCCTTTAAAAGGATCTTCACCAGCAAATGGATCACTACTGAATCCATTAACTTTTCCTTCAAATGGATCTTTGCTACTGAAAGGATCTTCCTATAGAATTCAGACAAAGAAATTTTTAACATGATGATCAGTGATGGAAGGAAAAAGGGTATAATAAATTCACATAGAAGAATAACAAATTCACTACCTGAAAATCACCAATTGGAGCAACAGGTTCCATATTCTTCTCTTCAGAAGGCAAAGGAAACTGAAAAATTTATTTAAAACAACAAATTAAAACCAAATTTCTTAAGTTACGATGATAATAATATGTTGAGTAAAAGGCTCTGAAAAATTGTTTTTTACAAACACATTTTTTAAAAATTATCAAAATGTTTTATAACGTAAAATGTAATATTGATGAAAAAATTATCATGAATTTAAGCAAATCTAAGTTTCCATATAAGAAACAAATGTTTATTAAAACACATATACTTAAAAAAGTATTTAATATACTACTTGAACTATATACTGTTTTTTCATTACAAGTCTAAGAATATGATTTAATTTTTGCATTTTATGTAGAAAATCAAATCTGTAGTATCAAATAAACAAATTAAAACTTCATGTCCAGTAATGTAACAATCAAATTCTTAACTGAAAGAATAGAAATTCTCATGAGAAAACTTGTTATACAATATAAATCAGAAATATATATCATATATATATATATACTTATTTATATATATCCAAATCTTCAGAAATTTCTAAACCTGACTAAGAAAGATATTTAATGCTACAACAGAGAATTACTAAAGGCTTCTGAAAAGTCTATGCAGGAGATACTATCTTTGCAGGTGGAAAAAGCAGGTTTTGAGTAAATAAACACCAGCTGATTCACATAGTCAAAGCTAACACAACTGTTAATGTAAATGCTCCATAGCTTTCTATTCTTAGCTATATCCATTTTTTTTTCTCTAAGAATATGAATGTCAAAAACTCTTACTGGAGAGAAATGTAATTGGCATAAAAGGCTAATAAAAAACTCATTTTTATTAAAAATGGATTTTTCTAACATAAAATGAAAAATTATTCAATAAAAAATACATTAAAATATTGTCAAAGTAAATAAAGAGAAAAGGATAGTAAACTAATATGATGGATTTTATTTTAAAGCTAACTAGTTTTTTTTTTAAATCTTACAACATTTATAATTAATTTTCTATTATTTCAACAAAATTGAAGTTAAGTCTAATTCTATAAGTAAATAATTGCACAAAGAGCAAAATGAAATACTGCAATGTATTATACTTCATATCATTTCAGCAGCAAAAAATGAAAATGAAAAAATTACAGAGCAACAATGTATAAATGTATGCTTATAAGCTAAACTAAACCAAATAAATTTAATATTAGATATACTAATAAATCACCATCTTGCAATCTCAATTAACTTAAAAAAATGTAGAAAAATCAGTTAGATATACTTACAGTGGGAGAAGCTACTGTGAAATCGTCATCTTTAAGAGGAGTGAATCCAGTCAATGTAAATTCAGATACATTGCGGAAATCTCCAAATGATATGGCATTATCCATATCTTTGATGGCTTCACTCATTAATCTACGCTGTTCTTGTAATTGATCGATTTTTATTTTCATCTAAAGAATTTAGAATAGAGAATTTGAGAAACATTTAGCAATTAAAGCAATTTGAAATTAATTTAAGTTTTAAAAGCAAGTTATGTATATTAAATGAACTTACTTGGCTTATTTGTAATATAGTACTTTGTAGTGTACTTGTTAAGGCATCAAGTTGTGTTTTACCAGCAGATATTTGACTTTCCAGTTTTGTTTCTTCTTGTCTTAACTCATTGAGTTCCTTGCGTTTTTCACTCAATTCTTTTTCCTGTACCTAAATTTAATATTTTTTTAATATTAAATACTTGATGAGGGAAAAAAAATGACATCCATTGCACCTATAAAATAAAAAGGATTACAAACCTCTAATTCCATTTCTTGTTCCTCTTTTTGCTTTTTCATTGCATCAATCTGAAATAATAAAAAACTATAAATACAACTATAAATATATGAAATAGAGAGGTGAATGTCAACATTTATGTAATATAAGGGAAAATAATAAAAGAAAATTAATCATTCAAAATCTGTTTGGGTTAATAATTAAAAACGAAATTTACAATTTTGATTCAAATATTAATATTCTGGAATCAAACAAAAAATTAATTTGTGTATTTTTTATCCTGTTTAATATGATTTATATATTTTTACAAATAAATATTCTAGAATTATTTACAAAGAAATGGAAAAAATACAAGTGACAAAAGTATAGAGAAATTTGTATTTTAATTATTGAAGAGAGCTATTAATGTAAAGTTTTTGAGTGAAATAGATATACTTCAATAAGAATATTTTGCTATCAATACGAAGTATTGAAATTAATTAAAGCAAGCAAAAGTAAATTTTTCGTATGAAGCCTCTTATACATGAAATTTAATTACATTTATAATAACAAACTATAAATTTTATATAAGACAAGCAAGATTAGTAGCTATCAAGTAATGAATTAGTAAAAACATTTTTAATGGAAAATATTTTATAATTTAAGAAGCAAGTTTCAGAAAATGGCAATAAATATACTTTTACAAGACAAAATATATTAAAAATAATTTTTAAAGCACTTTTACAAAAAGACGAATAGAAAAAAAATGTATATAATATAAACAATACAAAAGAGAAAAAAAGAAAACTTGGCAAAACAGTGTACAGAATAAAGATTGAAAATGAAGTAGTTGATTTTAAAAACAGCATTTTCGTTTTGGAAAATAATTTTTTTTTACATTAAAAATATTTTTTCTACCTGGTTAACATCATCTTCAGTTTGTGCCAGCAAATCACAAAGAGTAAGGTCTAGGGAACTTTTCTAATTCATGCAAAAATAACAAACTATAAGAACACTTTTAGAGATTCAAAAATCAAAACCACAACAAGTAGGCATTGATACTATTACTATTTTTATATACTAATCTATTAGGATAAAACATGCATAAGGTTAATTTGAAAGTTCTAAATTTTAGCTACATATTTTAAATGCAAAAAGTAAATTTATTAGAAAAACTTATTAATCTAATATTTGATACATCAAGATTGAATAAAAATCAACAAAGAACTGCATGAATATTTATAAAAAGCTTAAAATGAAAATTACATATATATGTATTACTATTATTAGTTTGTGATAATATATAAGATAATAAATAAACATGCATGAGATTAATTAATAATTCTAAATTTGAATGAAAATATAAGTTATCAATCTTTAAATAAAGTTGAAAAAGCGTGCAGTAAGAAACTTTTTAATACTACCAGTGAATGTTTTGAAAATTAATTAAATCTTATATAAAAAAAAAACCTAGATTGAAAAAAAAGGTGCTAAAATTTTATCAAACAAATAAGATAATATAAAAGCCATGATTTTTTTATTCACTACAAGTGATATTTAGTACTAAAAAGCCTTTCCCATCAATTATTAAGATTGTTAAAGATTTGCTACTATACAGAACACATAGATGTTACTCTATAGTTCTAATTTTTACAAAAAATACACTTTTAGCAATTTTGATCACACAATGTTTTAGATACTGAAGTTTAAGATACTGCCAATGTAACTAAATCATCGTGAGAATTTTTAACATTTTTTATGAAAGAATTTCTTCTAAATATCAAATTAAACACAATGTACAATATTGCCATTGTGTTTAAATTATGTTTTTACATAATATAATCAAAGCAGATTTGTTTTTCTCCCACTTTTGGAACTTCATTTTCGACATGGAATTTCATTTTTTCTTCTCTTCTTTTCAATCTCTTTCTTAAATTGTGTTCATTCTATTTCACAAATTATTAAATATAAAAATCCAATTCCTATCTAATAATTCGAAATAAAAGAAAAATTTAAAGAACAAAATTCAATTTAAAAATAAATGAAAAATTTGGTGATAATTATTCATGTTTTGAGGCATTTTTTAGGTTCTGTGCAATACAAATGCATACCAAAGAATAGTATATGAAGAAATAAGAGGTTCTTTATAGACCAAAATTTTAGGTTTTGTGTAACAGTAATGTCATCAGCAAAAGGGATTATTAAGTATTTTATCATGCCACAGTAAATCAAATCAATAAAAACCTACCTAATAATGGATTTAATAATATTAGAAAATTAAGATAAAAAAGGGTATATTTTAAATAAATACAGTTAAGTTGGTTGCTATAAAATAACAATATAATAAATGTTATTATAAATTTTTATTACAAGAGAAGAAAATACTTAAAAAATCACTTTTAATACTTTTAAGATTTGGGAAAGCTAGATACCTGCTTATCAAGATCATTTAACCTCTTACGAGCTTCTCCTTTTTGTATTTCTAGCTGCTTCAACATAGTTTCTAATGCATCTTGTTCATTTTGTAAATTCTTTAATTCCCCATTTTTAATTTTGACATCAGCTTCTTTTTGAGCAAGATCCTTCTCTAATGTCATTTTCTCCCTGTTGAAATGAGATGCATATGAATTCATTCTTAGATTTTAGACTTAATTAACAATTTTATAGCATGAATAGATTTTCAAAATAAATAAATCTCACTTTTGAAGTTCTTTGATTTCATTGCTAATCATATCTAATTCTTTGCTTCCTGAAGAATCTATATCTGTTGCTAGTGGTAAAGGAACATCCTAAAAACACCAAAGAATGTATTTTTAAAACTAATATTATGATTTATTATGATATTATTAATATTATGATATTATGACAATATAATTTTAAAACAAAAATAAAAAACTGTAAAATATAGGAGAAATAAAAGGGTTGTAAGCAAGCATATTATCTTCTATTTATTATATTATTTTCTGTACTGAGTAGGCAGAATCTGTAATAGTTGATATCTCAGTATGTGCATAAAACATATATTATTAGTTAACATTGAGATAAATTTAATAACTTGATTTCATGATGTGAAAATTTTTTTTAACAGTTACACCTACCTAACCTTATATAAAAGACCTTAACCTTACATTTCTTCCTTGTATAATTTTTATACATTTTTCAATCAACATATTCTTAATTGTAATTAATTTTTTTAGTTATTTTATTGCTTATTTTGGTTGAATTCTTTTAACTAACACAAATATTATAATTAACTGACAATTTAAATAAAACACATTGGTTACTTACAAAAAAAAAAAAAAAAAAATTTCTAAAAGCTCAGAAACCCTATTATTTTTCATATATTATGCATTTAACTTTTCAGCAAATATAAAAATAAATTATTACAGTAATTACCTGGGGAATATCTGTTGATGGCTTAGGCCTCAAAGTTGGAGGAATCATCTCTAAATATAGGGTTGTAGGAACATCTATGCCCTGAATTTTCTGTTGCACTAAATACATTGCTAGGGCAAACTGTTCCGAATTTAATTTTCCATTTTGTTTAATATCACATAGATTCCTACAAATATATAAACTTATTAACATAGAATTTTTAAATCATTAAATATTATAAATAAAAAATCTTAACTTTAAAATTACATAAATAATTATTATGATTCCAAGTCAAACCAGCATATCCATTTAGCCTGAATATTTCATATCTTGATGAAACTGAACACACAAGTTGATTATACAGAAAATAAGAAAAATACCAAATTTATTCAAACTCCACTGTTTTGAAAATACAGCCATGCAAAGCTACTGAAAATACTACAAAATTCCATTGCTGTTGCAAACTCAAACATTTTTACAAACCTACTAACCAAGATTTAAAAAAAAAAAAAAAAAAAAAATGTTTTTGCTTATCATTTACTATTTATCACGGTCTTCCTTATGCTACAAATATAATAAAGTCAGACAAACAAACTTACAATCCTGGGAATCATATTTTGATATGAAATAGCTTCATGTTAATGATTGTAATGTGTTCATAGTTTAAAAAGTTGCAAACAGTATAGGTTTTAAAAAATTCTAAAAATTAGATTACAGTTAAATTATTAGTTATACATTTGCTTTTTCTTTTAAAAGAACACAGACAGAAATTTTCTTTAATGAAGGTTTGTAAAATAATATCCTAGGTCTTTTACATATATATATATATATGAAGTTAAGATTGCCAGAGTTCTAATTTGAAGAATTAAATTTGAATTATAAATCCCCATGCACTTTCATGCTTATTTATTTAAGTAAAGTCTTTGATCCATCAAAAATATTTGAAGGTTTTGCAATAAATCCCTGTCAGATTTCAAGAGAATAGTTTATACTAATATTAAAATTGTTATTAAGCTCCCAGTGGTTTTCATAGTAAAAATAATTAAAACAAATCACTTTTCACTCCAATCTTATATCCTAAACATACATATATAAATGAATATATACATATATAAATGAAATCAAAGATATAGAGATTTACGCAATTTTAAATTGAAAGAATCAACCAATTTCCTGCTAATAATATGACTGCATCCTTAAAACCATACCATTATAGCCTTATAGAAAGCTGTAAACAATTTAGAGACATGTTTTTTGGAAATTTAATAAAAAGAAGTTCCCAATTCTATAAAAAAAACCCTTAAAATTACTTTTTTGGGGGGAAAAACTTTGTATAAGCAATTTAGAGACATGTTTTTTGGAAATTTAATAAAAAAAGTTCATAATTCTATGAAACCATCACTTAAAATTACTTGTTGGGGGGGGGGACTTTGTATAAAAGAAAAACAATGTCAAAACCATAACAGTAGATAGCTAGAATTTTACAAAAGTAGGCAAAATGTGGCAGGTATCTTACATAGTTTGATCTTAGTGGATGAAAAAAACCAGGAATGATTTTAAAACATCTTACAGAGGAATTAATTAAAAATTGACCATGACATTGATTATGATTTATCTAGCAAATGTGAAGATTATAAATTGCTAAAATGGTATGTGTACATCGTGTGTGAATTGCCTGCAGAATGTACAACAGCTGAAAAATTATGCATATATGTTGCAAAAGCATGTAAATCATTGGCAAGTTTTTACTAAAGTTTTTCCAAATATGTCTGTTAATCAGTCTGTCACTATAATACCTACCAGGTGTGATATATTGCACCATTTTATAAACCTTCATTATTAGAAGTTATGAAGATTTGGGAGGATAAAAAATTACTTTTTTTATTACTTAAATCAGGAATTTAATGCCCTCTCACTTTAGAATACTGCAAATAATTTACTATTAATATAAAATAACTCATAGAATTTACTTAAAAAGTCTTTTGAAAACCTTCTTAAAAGTTAAAAATTCTAAATTTCCACATAAAAATTTCATTTTTTTTTTTTTATAAATCTTATTGAGTTACATATAAAAAATACCATATAAAATGCTATTTCTTTCATTTAAGAAGAGTTAGTATGGCATATTTGAAAATGTATCTGAATATATGCTGGTCAAGCAATTACGGAAAATTTTTAATTTCCCACAATTACAATTTCATAAATGGCTCCATACATTGAGTTTATAATATTGTATATTTCCTATTCTATGCTTAGAATACTTCTCTGCTAATTTTATACAAACATCAGATATGGAATTTTTTTTTTAACAATGTAAAAAAAAAATTTACTTTTATTTATTATTTTTTTTTATTTATTATTTTTTTAAAATTTACTTTTATTTAAATTTATTATTATTATTTTTAAAAGATTTACTTTTATATATATTCAGAAAAATTCATTTAATTTTACAATTAAAAGGTAAGTAATAACTACATATAAAGTGAAGTGATTATGTCTAGAATGTATGCATGAAAAAAAAAAATAGTATTTTGCAATTTTAAAACAAGCATTTTTTTTTTTTATGATTTTTACTTAAGGATCAAACTAAAAATTTTATATTACACAATTTATACCAAATTATTAAATGATTTATTACAAAAAATCATAAATACCAGATATGAGCTAGCACTGCTTGTGGCAATCCTGATTTTAAAAATGTGTCTTTTACATCTAATCCGGTGACAAATCCATCTTTGTCTGTGTCTAATGTATGGAACATTTCATCAAATTTAGCTTTATCTATAGCATTCACTATCCATGCAGATCCCCGTCCAATTATCTGTGCAGGAAGAAGAATTGTTATAAAGCAATTGCGCATTAAAGGAATCAATGTTACAGAAGCTTATATGAAAAACAAAAGACACATTTGTAATAAGTCACTAAAAATAAAGTCTCCCAATATGCTGCACTTACTTTTAACACAATTTTAATAAAAAGAAGTTACAGATTACAAGTTACAGGATTCCAAGACCTTGTTACTAAGCAATAATGGGTAAAACATGTAATATTAATTCCTTATTTGTAATTTTACTAATTAAACCTCTTACTTAAAAACTCCTTTTTAAAATTCCCAATTTCCACATTAAAACTCAAGTAATATTAAAGCTAAATAAATACATTGATTATATTATGCTTTAAAATATATTGTAGTTTTTCTTTATTTTCCAAGATGTATGCCAAAAAGGATTTATTTTAACTTCAAAATTATTTTAACAGTTACAGAAGTAAATAAAATATAAAAAGTCAAATTTATTCATATGTAACAAAATTTAACATTGATGCCTAAGTAAAAAATACCAATGGCATCCTCAATTATATTTTGTATAATTTCAATGATACATTTAAAAAAAATGAGCATGCAAATTAAGAAATTTAACTATAATATTACAGGACAAATCCTTTTAAGTTGGCATTCAGTGATTTGAATATATCAAATGTTCTAGATAAAGTTGACAAAATATTAGACAATTAAAGGGTTACATACATCAGATGAAGGTGTACTAGATCTTCTTACTCTACCAGTCATCATATTATCAATGCCTTGAGGTAACACATCAGGAAGTACTTGCACCATTCCTGGTATACTATGCTTTCGTTTCAAAATAGTCATTAGTTCAGGTGGTAATACAGAGGGAACGGGGATATTTTCCAAAGCTTTATAAATTAAATGCATAGCCTGTGAAAATTGAAAAATATTAAAATCATAAAGTAGAAACAAACTACTATATTGAAGGTTTTTAAAAAAGTTGGTAATTTGTACTTACTAATATAAACTCTTCTTTACTTAAAAAACCATCTTGATCTGTATCACTTAGATCCCATATCTACAGATTATTGAATAGATATATTAATATAATATTGAAATAATGAACATGTTAAAATTTACAAACACAAAAAAAAAAAAAAAAAAAAAATAGAAATAAATAATAAAAAAATTTAAGTTTTCAATATTATCCAAATATTTCAAATTAACTAGAATAGGAATAAATTGAAAGGCATGATATTTTCCATATAATTAATACATATTATTGCCAGTATCCATTCTAAACAATTGTATCAAAGATAAGAAAAATTAAAATTAAAAGATATTGAATTTTCATAATTATCAAAGAGAGGCTTTAAAAACAAATATTGCTAAATTTTAATTGATTTCATCTCTACAACAGTACATTTAAAAAATAAATTATTTAAAACAACAAATTGCTACTAATCATAATCATCAATATACTAACCTTTCCTAGTACATCCAGAGGAAGTTTTGAATTTAACATAACCTAAAAATATAATACAAGAATATAAAATGATAATTGGTTATAAGAGTAAATTTAAGACTAAACATTATTTATAAAAAGAATACAATTTCATACTGGTTTCACTTTATCTCCAGCTAATTTTCCTGCTACTGGACCCATAGAATAAAACATTTCTTCATATTTCTTCCTCTCAATAGCCTAAAAATAAAAATTTAAACTCAAATAATATAAATAATGCAATCAAAAGTAACCGGTTCATTAAATTCAAATATTCTAATAAGTAAAATGAAATAATAACAGACCTTTATATTCCAATCTACAGCTGGTGAATTTCTACCACTTTGAGTTTGCTGTATAAATAAATAAAATATTTTATGAAATATAAAGTGAATTTTAATTAAGAATGAAAAAATATTACATGCATTTTTACTAATTAAAAAAAAAAGCTTAACTACTTTTACTCATACTAGAAAATGTCTACACAAAAAGGCTGATGATTATATTTATGATACAGAAACCCTTATGAAATCATTTTATAAAAACTAAAATTTTATCCATTCTTTATATAAAAGCAATCTCTGTTCTATTCAATAATGCAAATAAAACGAGGCTTTTCAAAATATTTTTAAGAAATTTAAAATAATGAAAGCAGCAGAAAATGTCTTATGTATATATGAAAGAAAATAACACTTTTCTATTTCCAGTGATAAATTAGAAACAGCTGTAAATGTATATAATGAAAAGGTTTTAATTTAGGAATATATGATCCTTAAGACAAAAAATATTCATTTGAATGCAAGAAAAAGTATTTAAAATCTCTGAATAAAAAATACAAAAAAATTTTATGACAGAAATTGATCAAACAATCGAAAGAAAAAAATTTATGATGCACAGAGTATTTAAAATGTGTACACTTAGAGAAGTTTTAAAACTTAATCCAATAATGGATGCCCAACACAATTCACATTAAGAGAAAATATTCATTTTAATCAATTCTACCATGTAATAAATCGCCACTTATTTTTTGTACGTTTTCTAATACTCAATTAAAATAACATTCATAACAATTTGTAAAAAAATATTTTTAAAAGCATTACTAATTGTGGAGGTGGTAAGTCGAGATTCATATTTGCTAAGGTGAGATCTTTTCCATTTTGATGAAGTGCAATTAATTTGAGAGCTACATAAAATCCTTGCTTGTCTAAGAAGCCTTTTCCTTGAGGATCTGACATGTCCCATATCTAAAAAAGAAAAAGTGATTTTAATGCAGCTTTATAAATAAGTAAAATTTATTGCATAACATATTAAAAAATCAATTAGTTAAATACAAAAAATAATTTAAATGAGAAATTTAATTTAATGTTAATTATAATTAATTGAATAAAAACTATTCTAAATTGAATAATATATTTAAATGTTATCAATTGATCTTATAAGCTAAGGCTACAAAACAGTGGCACTTTTCTCATTAGCCTAAATCGATGTTTTGTCAAATTGTGACATCACCAAATTATTGCACAATCTTTTCTTATGCAAGACAAAAAACACATAATAGATTCTAGTTTCCCAATTTCTGTTGGATAATTCTTTCTTATTTATATTTTTAATATTCATATTATACTATTTGGCAATTGCAACAATGTGAAGAAGGTGCTGTATGATCACTTCAAGACAAAGGCAATCTCCAAAGAAGAAAATTGCCCAAAACTCAGAAGAGGGAAATATGTATTTTTTATAAATGATCTAAAATGCTGTTGTACCATCTGGGCTGCTACAAGAAATATAAAAGTTATAAGTTGAAAAATGTTGGCCAAGAACAGAAAATCAATAGTATAATCTCATAAATCCAAAAAGATATACCTTATCAGGCTGCAGATATGAGGCAATGCTAAATGACACAATAAACATATTGGTCTATAGGGCTATTGGTCATCAGCATTCACCTTTTTATTTAATCACATTCAAGTGTCATCATTTACATACAAAAATGGAGATATTTTTCGCAGTTCTGAAGGATTTACAAAGACATAAGTGCCCAATCTGAGTTTTATGAGATGTGAGACATCATAAGTTAGTTTTTTTGCCTTGAGTTACAAGCTAATTTTTGACAAACAAACCCTGCTTTGGTGATGTAACAACTAGGGTTGGATGATGTTGAAATTTCTTTATGAGGCGGCATCGTACCTTTGAATTTTGTTTTTTTCTCTTCTACATACACATAAAAGGGAAATCCAATTGAAGAGTAGAATTAATAATTAAACACTTTCTAGTAATTAAACAAGTAAAAAATTTAAGTATATATTCAATGCATACGCTAAAGAATACTTAATCAAATAATTTAGATATAAATACACTGAAGTGACAAAAGTCATGGGATAGCAATATGAAAATTTTCAGATGGCAGTAGCATCGCGTATAACAGGTATAAATGCGCAGTGCTTTCATTTCTGTTCAAGTTATTCATGTGAAAAGGTTTTGACGTGATGATGAACGCACGACGGCACGACACAGACTTTGAACGCGGAATGTTAGTTGGAGCTAGACGCATGGGTCATGCCATTTCGGAAATCGTTAGGGAATTCAACATTCCCAGATCCACTGTGTCAAGAGTGTGCCGAGAGTATGAAATTTCAGGCATAACATCCCACCATGGACAGCACAGTGGTCGACCGCATGCACTTAACGACCGAGACCGGCGACGTCTGCAAAGAGTCGTAAATTCTAACAGACAAGCAACACTGCGTCAAATAACCGCAGAAATCAATGTGGGACGTACAAGGGACTTGTCTGTTAGAACTGTGCGGAGAAATTTGGCTTTCTTGGGCTATTCCAGCAGAAGACCGACTCGAGTGCCTTTACAGAACGACGAAGTGAGACGAGTGACAGAACGACATCGCTTGCAGTGACTCTCGTGGGCACGTGAGCATATCGGTTGGTCCCTAGATGAATGGAAAACCGTGGCCTGGTCCGATGAGTCACGATTTCAGTTGGTAAGAGCTGATGGTAGGGTTCGAGTGTGGCGCAGATCCCACAAAGCCATGGACCCAAACTGTCAGCAAGGCACTGTTCAAGCTGGTGGTGGCTCCGTAATGGTGTGGGCTGTTTTTTCATGGCATGGACTTGGTCCTCTGGTGCGACTGGACCGAACATTGACTGGAAATGCTTATGTTCAACTACTTGGAGATCACTTGCAGCCATTCATGGACTTCATGTACCCAAACAACGATGGGATTTTTATGGATGACAATGCGCCATGTCACCGGGCCACAACTGTTCGCGATTGGTTTGAAGAACATTCTGGACAATTCCAACGAATGATCTGCCCACCTAGATCGCCAGACATGAATCCCATCGAGCATTTATGGGACATCATCGAGAGGTCTGTTCGTGCCCAAAATCCTGCACCATCAACGCTTTCACAATTATGGACGTCTATCGAGACAGCATAGCTCAATATTCCTGCAGAAGACTTCCAACGACTTGTCGAGTCCATGCCACGTCGAGTTGCTGCTCTTCGCCGGGCGAAAGGAGGGCCGACACGATGTTAAGAGGTATCCCATGACTTTTGTCACTTCAGTGTATACTTAAAATATATATGAACAATAATTCATTAGAGTTAATTTCAGTAATTAAATGTATAAATAAGAAATACATAAGTAACTAATACAATCAATGCAGATGCTAAAGGATTGAAAAATGAGGTTTAAAGAATGAATTTAAGCTAATATATAATAAATAGTTATTAAAATTTTAGAAACATTAAAATCTTTATTTTTCTAAATTGCCTGAAGCAAATCGCACAACTATAAATAATAGCATGAGTTAAAAGCAGAACACAATTAAAAGACACACCCCACACTAGTGAAAGGTATGCTTAAATACGAGATCTTAAAATGGACATTTTATCATTAAAAAAACCCCTAGATGTAAAGTGAGTAACAATCCAAGTAGGCAAGCATGTTTGATACAAAATCGCCGATCACGCTCATGCTTGTCCCAAAATGCTCGTCTGACAATTTCCCTTCATTTTTAGATCTTTATACGAATTTTTCCGACTTTTATAGATCGATAAAATACTCCAACATCAAAGTTGGAGAATTTGTATTGTTGCCATCCTGTATCAATAATACCTTTCATAATTTATTGACCTTTTAGTGACACTTTAATGGCTCATCAATGTATATTCACATATCGCTAAAACATCATTCTGAAAAGGATACAATATTTTTTAACAGGTTTTTAGATTTAAAATTGTTCAGTCTGACAGAGAGCTTCTCAACTTAATTTTCACTTTTTATGTAGCTGAATATTCTTCATAATTTTTCCTGTTGCATATTAATGAGTCCTTGAATGTTATTTTTTTTAAGAATACCTTACTTTTTTATATTTAACTACTTCTTTTATAAAAATTGGCTAATTTAGTTTACATTAAACACATTAAAGAAAAATTGTAAAACAATACAAAAAATGACAAAAAGTAATTACTTTGCTTAATATCGCATCTGGAAGCCCTGAACGCTTAAGAAAAGCTGCTGCCTCAACAGCAGAAACACGATCTGTCTCAGCAGGATCGACCTTAAAGAGAAAAAAATGGATTCAGTCCAAGTTGCATATAGTAAATCTATTTAAAATAATTTAAACATATCAATACCAAAATCAATAGTAACGTAATTTCCTGTAATCTGTAAATTATATTTAAAAAAAAAAAAACCTAAGGAATTTCTAGGTATAGATTAAAGGTCGCTGTTTAAAAATACTTTTCAGAAGGTAATAAATAAAATTTTGCATTGATTGATTTACTGTGATATTAATATACATTTTCTTTCTTATTAATAAAAAGATACAAGTTATTGTTTTTTAAATTTCCATCATTCTCTATATTGACTTTGCTTGGTTGTATTTACATGAAATAAATTCATCAAATACTTTTATCATCTTACTTTTACATATATAGTTACATATATGCATTTACATATATAACAGTTTTATAGGTGCACAATAAGTTAAAGAAATCTATCACGCAGACAGAAATTGTCTGCGAACCATATGCAACTGCAGATTATAAGAACAAAATTATGGTAATTTAATATTTTTCTATATAAACTTTTGTTTTGTAACTTTTCTATATAATATACTTTTAAACCAAATTAAATGATTTTTCTTCTTGTCATACCACGTAAAATGAATTATTCTGTTTAAAAACTGTAAGCAGAAAACTGTGTAGAAAAGAAAATGATATTATTAATAGAAAAACATTAATACACGTAATAAATAATGTTATGTATTAAAATCAGGAAAATAAAATAATTTATTAAGAGAAGTTTTGTAAATAAAAAAGAAATAATTTTTTAAACTTTAATATTTTTATATGTATCATCAATTTTAAAAAAATTATAAATTAAATACATATATAACATAATAAAATCAAAAATTTATTTTATTTATTTAACAAATCAAACACAAATATTTATAATAGAAAAGGTTTTAAATAATTGTTTTAAAATAATTTCAAATTGTTTCTAAAACAGATGACTGATGAATCAAAAGCAATTTGATTTTTTATTTCAAATGAAAATTCATTTATAATTATTTCCAATTTTAATAGGTTAATCCTATGTTATTCATGTACAATTTCAGTAATAAAATTTTTAAACACATTGATAAAATATCACAGAAATATTTTTAAACATGAAATGTACCTGCCGATAGAATGCTTCATAAAGTGCTGTATGAGACCTTGCAACCTATTAAAGGTAAAATAAGAAAAAAATTATTTAATTCAAAAAACAAGATCAAGCTATTTCTAATTATGTTTTATGTAAGATATTTATAATAAAGTTTCTCTTATAAAATGATTTTAAAAATTATTCACAAAGACAGGAAATAAACATAATACCCTAACAAACTTATACAAAATAATGATAATACACATAAATTAAATTTAATTTAAACGTTAACTGTCAAGCTAAAAACAAACAACTAAATCAACAAAAGGTTAAATCTTAAAAGTAAACGTTTTTAGAGATAAAGTAAAAATAAATAAGATGAATAAGGAAATATAAAATTTGTAAATACCTCTTATCAATTGAAATAGATTTATATGAAATACAAAAATCTATTGAGGACAGCAAAAGTAAAATAAAAACAATAACTTTTTATAAAAATTTTTAAAAATATTAATTTTGATAAATACTTTAAAATTATAGTTCCAAAAAATACTTTTTTTTATATTTATCTTTTTTTTAATCATTATAAAATTTAAATTAATTGAGAGAACTGAAAGTACTTTATTGAAATAAACATAAAAAAGTGAAAAAATCTGCCATTCTTTTGCAGAGACATAATTGGAATCAAGTAAGTGCAAACATCTTTTTATCAACAGCCAGGCAGCCTCATAAATTTTTCTGGATTTTTATTTCATATGAAAATGTTGATAACTCCTAAAAGTCATTTAGAAAGATATTAATCTGATGCTTTCAAAATGATATTACTTCTGATATATTACACAAAATGTGACATTAAGATGGAAAATAAAAGCTGATAATTAGTTGGTTAAAAGAAAAATTTAATTTTTAATTTTCTAATTTTTGTTTATTCTGCAATTAAAAAGTTTAAAAAATAAATATTTTAATCTAAATAATTATAAAATTATAGAATTTTATTCAAATTTTACTCTTTAATTTTTAAATATTATTAATTGTTTAAAATTAAGTTTAGTTATCCTACATAAAGAGCTGCAAAAGTTATTTTTAAAATTTATCAAAAAAATGAAAATGCATTAGAAGGGAATATGAAAATGTTTTAATATGATCTAACAAACATATATTTAAAATTATGAAAAAATATTTTTAAAAAATTCAACATTTATCATAAGCAACACCACAACATACATTTTTTTTTTTTTAATGTTTTAAATACATTACTAAATTAAGAACTTAGTTAAAAGTATTCCATAGAACAAGCTGGGAGAAAAAAAAACCTTTTTTAAACTTTTTTTTTTACAATTAAACATGATCAATTAATTCCAAAATATTATTACATATTCTACAAATAATTAAGAATACAACAATTATAACTACCTGAAAATTAATAAAATTTTTATTGTACATTTATAACACATAAATTTCTTGCATTTCATTAAATATCAATATCAGTAAATTATTTTCCTCATTCAGAGATGGTTTAGTCCACTTCTTTACTTTTAATGTACAAATCCCACAAATTTGCCTTTTCTTCAATAGCCTTTAATATTTTATATTATCAACTACATATATTTGCAATTATTTTTTAAATAACATTAAATAAATTTCCAAAAGCTGTACTGCAGTGCAGATTCAATCAAATATTATCAATTCTAATGACTTTTATGAACGAAAATTTTTTCATATTTTATTATTAAGAACATTCATCAACATTTCTTTTAATAATTCATAAATTAATAAAAAAATCAGCAAGGCCTTACTATAACACAATTCAAAGTAAACCAAGTAAAAAAACTGTTATTACATAAAATGAAAAACAAATTTTTTTTAAATAAGTGTATAAAAGGTACTAAATAAAAAGTTTAACAGAATAAACTCACTGACACATTTAGCTCTATGAAATTATACATAACTTATAAAGTGGAAGATAAAAATGTAAAATAATGATATAAAAAAAATTATATCAAATAAATCTTTCTTTATTTATTTATTTTTTTTTTTTGCCCTTTCTTCTAAAATTATCTTACCACACATTCAATTTGGTATATATTTTATGATCTAATTTTATTTCAAAAATATTTCATTCATTACTCATATCTGATAGCAAAACAAGATACAAAGAACCTACATAATTAAAACCATCTTATATTCAACAGCCATCATTAAACTATCTGTTAAATTTAGGAATAGTGAATATGTAAACTATATATTACTGTATAACAGTTTCAATTTAAATCAGTTATTATATTACTGTATTTTTAATAAGACCATAAGAAAGGCTCTTAAAAGATTATATGAAATACAGTTCTAATAACCACAGTTTACAAATGGAAAACAAAAAAATGTGTAAATGGAATCCAGCTAAAAAATAAAAGTAACCTACATACTCAGGACAGTATTTTTTGTTTTTCTGCAATTTATTTTATCTTAGATGTTTTACTTCTTAACTCCAACAATTGGTATTTTAATTATTTTACTTTTTGGATTGTTTTGCTTTTTTTTTTATTTATATCTTTACCTTTAAAATCACATAGTATTCATAAATTGTTGCTACATTATATTTTTATATTACATATTTTTTTAATTTTAAAGTAGATTGAAATAAATAATGGCTTTACTTCTCTCATGATGGGATAACCATATTCTATAACTTCCAATTATTAAGTGGTTAACAAATCATAGAAGAATTTTCAAAAAGATCATAAACCCATGTAATTTTCTTTTGAGCCATTATCAATCATTTAATGCCATAAATTGTATTATTATTGCTTTATGTTGAATTACCAAAATAATCAAAATTTCCTCGCTTTTTTCATAATCATTTAAATTTTAATATAAGATTCAGACATCCATAATTTAAAATAGAAAAAACTTGATGAATATTACCCATATATATTATATACTTCAAAAATTCATAAATATATTTAATATCAAAATATGATCTATAATTATTAACAATAGCATTTATTTATGATAATTTTAAAATATATTTTCTTGTGATGTATATCATGCAACAAATGTAAATATATTTCAAAATTAATCAATTTTATTAACTTGTATATAATATTAAAGATTTATTTATACTATATTTGTACTTAATAATCAAGAAAACATATTTTTTTTACATGTAGTAATGAATTAATTTTACATCAGTATATAAAACAACATCACTTCATATGTCTTGCATACTATAAAAAATTCAACTTTATATACACACACACACATAAATCATATATAGAATAAATATAGTTTACTGAATATTATTTTTCAATGTAGAGTAAAACTGGAACAGAATAAATAAATAAATTAAATGATATAATAATGATTTCTTAAAATATAATTTAAAACTGCATGGTAAATGAAAACTAAACTTTGCCACCCACAAGCATACTAATATATAAAAGTCAACATCTCTAGTTAAATTAATTTAATTAAAATCCCCATTCGTAAAAAAAACGTTTAAATCGTCGCCAAAATAGAGAATTATTTCCCTCCATTTACAAAGAAAAGAATAATTTTTAACACCAGTTATAATTGGGACAAGCAATCTTGCGATTAATCTAAATCCCATTTAAAATGCGCCAATTAATAATTTAAAAAGATATTTTTATCAGTTTTTATAAAAATGAATGATGTCCTTAAATATAAAGAAAAATCAACTTAAATTCAATATAAAAAATAAATAAACGAAAGAAATTTAAAAAAGAAAATATTGATAATAATTTGACATCTATTTTATTTGGTATTCCTTCCTTCCCAACAATACATAAAATCTCTAAAATCAAATTACCTGAGAAGGTGAAGGAAGCATCCCCATCATAAATATAAGATAATCATTAAATTTTAAAAAATTGTATAGTATATTAAAATAAAATGTGTCGAACAGTTAGAAACTATTTTCTACAATCGTCCGCCCGAAATTTCTCTACAACGATTGCCAATAGGATGTAACACAATTAAAGAAAACTAGAAAAATTCTCATAAATTAATTAAAATTTAATAAAATATCCCATCAATTTTCAATAGAAAATTATCAAAATAGATTAGTTTATTCATTAATTAGTTTTTCAAATATTTAATTTTAAATTTGATCCAAATTATTTTAATATACAAATATTCATATTATTTTATATAACATTTTTTTCTATAGAGTGCATGGCAAAAAATGTAATAATTTATTTATAATTTATAACAAAGATTTTTTTTTTTTATTTTTGCTTTATCGTATTACTGATTTTTGAATCAACTTTTCGCTTATCGTATTACTGAAGACGATAACACCTTGCGCAATAAATTAATGAAATCGACAATCAAAACAAAAAAGCGTGTTGTCATAGTGATTTACGTTATTTATATTTTGTGATTACTGAATTAGTGACGTATTTAAAAAAAAAAAAAATACCAAAATTAAAGCAAAGGAATGCATTTATTTAAGTGTTGATAATATCTGAACATGATTATCTCTTCATTTTAAGAATAATCTATTAAAGTTTCAAAATAATTCCACCTTACCTGCAACGCACATTCTTACATAATACCTCACATGCGCATTTCATATTTATTTTTTAAATAATACTTGCTCGCGTTCCTGAAGTATCCAATTTTGTATTGCATTAATTAAATTATAGTCAGTAGAGGTTTTTGATCTTTTCATTTAAATTCTAACACTGCTACTCATTATTTATGCTCCTTCATATCAACTAACTTAATCATTAATATTGATAACAGAATATAAAATAATAGTTAATTCTTTTTTTATATTTTTACCTTGATATGCTTAATATCTGATTTTATAGACACATTAAAGAGAAATATATTGGCTTTAAATTAAGTAAGTTAATAGAAAGAAATATTCACAATATTTCTTATATTTTTAATAATATTATTTTCTATAAAAATATAGCTTATGACTTATAAAAAAATAGCATTTAATTGTTTTGTTTAAATGTATATTATTTTACTATAGTTTGAAGAGTCAAATGAATGAAAATAAAATAAATTGTGAAGAAACTATTTTTCCGAATGAATTTCTGCAACTATTTTCTGCTACTAAAATTGAAAATGTTAATGAAGGTTTAATTGTTTTGCTACATTCATATTTGCTTGAAGTTGGATTTGTACCAAAGGTAAGTAACTTATATATTGAATTTCCAAACGATTTTTCTTAATGTATGAAAACATATTTATTTCAATTTTTTATGTTATTAATTGAAAGAGTATGATGCATTTATATTTGCAAATTATTTTTTGTCCACTTCTCTCCAAATGATACATATTCAAAAGTGAGAAAATGTCCAACTTTGAGGAATTCTTGCAAAGTCTGTTATATCATCATTATTGTTAAAAAGTTTTATCGTAACTGTTGAATGAAGTAAATTTTATTCTGTTATATTTTCCAAGACTTGGACTAGCCTGTTGAATAGTGCATTGGGTTACTGAAATGCAGATGCTTAATATAAACAAAGTGATGTCAAACTGAAACTTTGTGTGCCTGGGTTGGGGATGGACATGATAAATACACATACAAAATTGCTATGGTACATAAAACATAAACGTTGATTGAGACAATAAGCAAACCTTCTTGCATCGTGAAAATTCTGATGCACATGACATCGTTATCATCTATGATTTCTTATTAGTCAATTTTGTTCTGTTAAATTTATTTTCTTTTTTTAATTTGTAAACATAGTGTTGTTGATTCATGTTGCTTATTATTAATCTAATTTAAAGCCACAATTTATAATTTCCAATGGAAAAAAAAAAAAAAAATTCACATCAATACCAGTCAGTCAATATAAAAATAATAAAAAATATATTTTGTAATTTCGAAAAGCTTTAATTAAAAATTTTTTAATTTACTGATTTTGGAAGACAAATTCTCTATTCATATTTAATGATAAGTGATAATGAATTGTATAAATTTATTTGTTTGTATTTATAAACTAATTAAAATTAAATACTTTTGTATTATTTATAAATAATTAGATGACAAAATTTTTATCCTCTAAAGTTTTGTCATTTCATTATTACTATGGCCTCCATTATTTGAACAGGACCAAAATGATTGCCAAGGTTTCAGAACAGGTCTGCCAATAGGAAGAATGTAATTAAAAAAAGTTACGACTGCCAGCCATTAGGCATCATACTTTAGTGACTTATATCTGAAGCCATAATAGTAACAAAATACCAAAATTTCTATACTGTTTTTTAAAGATATTTCATGCAGTTCACTAAAATGTTTAAAATTACCAAAAACAATCAATTATTATCTATGAATTAATTTTCATCGTGTTATTAATTAAATTTTCACTATTAATTAATTTCTGAAATTGAAGTGAAATAAAGTTGAATAAATAAAATTCCTATATCTATAATTGAAAATAACAATATTATGATTGTATAATTATTCACTATAATACTTTATGAAGCTCATCATTTTAAAAAGACTCAATAATGGAGTATATCCACTAAACCTAATACAGCAATACCTCAAATAATCCAAATAATTGGTTCCACTGATTTCCTTACTGTTTAAAATCTGAATAATGAAAGAATTAAATATACACAAAAAGTGATAATTGGTTCCAAATAAAATGTCTCCCTCTTTTTATTGTAAACAAAATGAGATTAATAAATTCAATTGTCTTGATTAAAGATAAATATGTCTTAAAAATTTCTTTTAAATATTGCAGTACCAATATATACATATTTTTCATCTTTGGTTTATTGTATTCATAAATTCCTTTCTACTAAATAATTTATTGTTTGAAAAATAAGGCTACTTTCAATATCAAGTTCAACTTCCATGATATGGTCTGACAAGTTTTACCTATTACAATAATTTTTTTACATAATTGTTAATTCACCTGCAAGCATCGGAGCACAATCGCTATTGTCAAAGTTGTCCTCCTGTTCTTCATTTCAATGTTCATCTATGTTAATAAGTGCTTCATTTGTGTTTGATTCAATGCATTCAGACATGTTGATGGTATCTAACTCTTGTAGCCAAGCTGCTGTCCAATTTCTTGTATGTAGCAATTTCACCAATGCCAATAAAATCATTTGTACCACTAAATTAAATTATTTTTACATGTGGCGTGATATATTTCCATACTCTTCTCATATTATTTACTTTCAATTCATGTCATACTTTGTCTATATTTTTGATGATGCTTTTGATATTAAAGTTCTTTCAAAATTCAATTAAGATATTTAAATGTTCTTCCACAGTTTTTATGGTTTGTAAAAAAGTGTAGCCTAAATACAATGCATTAAATTTCACAATGACATCTCAATCCATTATTATATTAGTCAGATCTATTCATAGAGGTTTTTTTTTAAATTAAAATACCAGTTCTTTGACTGCGACATTTTCTAAGATTAATAAAACATTAAAATTCTGTTACAGGTTTCAATAGTTGATAAACCGATCTTTAAATGAAATTTTTCTGACTCATGTTATTTTATTTGAATGCCATAATACTGGGAAATTATCTTTTGATATATTTTTAAGAGCTCTAGAATTTTCTTCATGGTACACAAGCATTTATTTTAATTCTAAAATCCATGTTGACTATATGGCAAGGTTCTCAAAACCATCTTTCAGTACAAAAAAGGTCCTTTGAAGAAAAACCCTGTTTTTATAATCGAGTAGATAACTTTTTTAGTTTAATTTGACATCATAGGAAGGGTCCTTGAGGGCAGCCTCATAACTGAAATTTGAGTCAATTGTATTTCTAACAATGAAAGACAGTCTTTTGAAATTTTATCCAGAATGTGATATTATTTCATTCACTATTATAAAAATGCATGGTAGTAACTTTTCCCAGAATAACTCTATTTCATCCGCATTACATATTTATCTTTGTAATTGTTTTTTTTGTATGATTTCACTCAATCCCTTGCAATCTTTTCAACTGCATTGGTATATCACCAACAATAATAACATTATGAATGGCTATTTGTAGCTTAAAACGAAATAACCACCCATGACTTACTGTAAAATTTTCTCTTATTCTCTCACTTTCATTTTCTGTATCATCATTATTCAAATTCCATTTGATTAAACTGAACTCGTTTTTGATTTACATCTTCAACCCATATGAATAATAATCCCTCCATACTTATCATCCAAATGCTTCTGATTTTAATCCTTTGTTTTGATAAATAGAACAACCATAGCCGTATATTGCGATTTATAGGAATGTTTATTTTTCGTAAGTTTTCTAATTCATGACTCATCTATTCTTTTTCCACAACTTATATGTTAACAAAGGATGCACTGTAACGTCTCGGCCTATACTAGACCTATTACGGCTTCAAGAAGAGAGACACTTTCAGGTTCATGAGAACACCTTTAATTTTTATTTACAAGCATTATTATATATACGAAACTGTGGGTTAATACAATTTATTACAGTAGAACATCTGTAAGTCGAACTTCAAGGGAAACGCCAAGTAATTCGAGTTATAGATTTTTCGACTTATGGAGGATTTACGACTTACGCGGGTTTTGTAAGGAAATATTCGACTTGTAGAGGTAATAGATTCTTTCTAACTTATTTTGAGTTACAGAGGTAATAAACATGTTTATTTGCAACTTAAAAGTTATATTATGTACTACAATAAAAAATCAAAATAATTCCGAAACAACCTTAAAATGAAAAATATTATGTATTAAAAAAGTCAGCTATTATTATTTATTTATTTTTGCTTTAGACAATTCGGTCGTTCTCTATCTATAGCATTATCTAAGCTATAAAGAGCAGAAAACCCTTTTTCTTCCGAGATGCTATTTCATAGAATTGGTTATTCTATTTACTATATACTCATACATTGTTTTCTAAGAAACAATGACGTGCATTGTCGGCAACTTATTTTTCTTCGAGCTATAGAGGTCATTAGTTTCAAATGATCGAGTTGTAAAGATTGTAAAATCCAGCATTGCTAATGTTCGAGATACAGAGGTCCAGAGAATTTTTTTTTTTTTTTCGAGTTATGGAGGGAAAATATATACCAAAATGGCTTGTGTGGATTGACTAATAATTTCGACTTATAGACGGTTGAAATTTCGAGTAATGAAGCTTTTTATTTAATTAACGACGAATTTTAAACACGCGGTTGGCGGCAGATCTTAATTATCACACAACGTGATTCATGAAACCACAAGGGGCTCACTTTGGAAACGGGTAGAAACTCCGGCCTGTTCAGTCACTTCAGAGAAAAAGACAACAGAACACGACACGACTCGTCGCAGAATTCTCCACTTCTTCAGATGGCCTGTTCTTAAGATTTACTGCACGTCGCAACAGAACTGCAATTTCATCTCACCTTATATCATCACTTATTCCTGCTACAGGAAAGACAATATGAACTACGACTATACGCAGAAGGGGGTGCGAAGGTTTGTCTGCTAGGCGACTGGTATTTTTCATCCCGCTTACTCTTCACGACAAGAAGGAACGTGAAATTTTCATACTGATGTCTATTTATTCATTCAATTACGGCAAAACGGAAGCGCGTATCGATTTTTTTTTTTTTTTTTTTTTTTTTTTTTTTTTTTTTTTTGAAGAACCATCGTAGGAAACGCTCCGCAAAAATCAGCAAATTTGTCGCTCCACCGACCTTTGGGAGAATTCACTACAAAGTTTGCTTATCCCGCTAATGAGAAAGCATGATACACAAACGACAATCTGCACTAATCAGTCGACTGAGAATCAGTCTATTACCTACCAAATATAATTGAGCAACAAG
The DNA here is from genome assembly GCA_021605075.1 of Caerostris darwini. Classification (NCBI taxonomy): domain Eukaryota; kingdom Metazoa; phylum Arthropoda; class Arachnida; order Araneae; family Araneidae; genus Caerostris; species Caerostris darwini. The sequence continues at coordinate 229,880 of BPLQ01005877.1, forward strand.
TAAATCAAGTTCAAACAAAAAACTCAAGCAACATCCTGGTGCAACAAGAAAGCAACTCGAGATAATATTGGGGCGCATCAAAGATACTCGTGTTATACCATAGGTTATGCTAACAACTAACGTTAGATTGCACAAACAAGTCCTGAATAAAAGACCAGCGTCTCTTACTACCCTACGAGAAATATTCACTACACTCACAAAGAAGCACGGAGTCTGCAATACACGACTAAAGTAAGAAATTTTGACAACGATAAGGAATGTTTCACTTCCCTTCTGCAAGAAAACATAGTGTGGAGTCAGACCCAATACCAACTGCAAATAGCTTCGCCCAAGCTTCCTGGCTGTTTCAACCACCCAAACCCAGACTAGCACCTCAGCCAGTTCAAGTTGAAGATGCCGATTTTATTTCAGACTTTTTCGTTCTGAAGCAATTTGCCTCAGTATTCAAATCCTTCTGAAGTATTGAAATTTTCTACAATTTGTTACTACAGTGCAATAGATTAATAGAAAAGCTACCGGTCGTCACGGACCTTTTCGAAAAGAAAACGGAGTAAATCAAATTGCTCCGCCCTCTAATCAATGACGAGCAAGCTCCACCCTCAGGAAGACGGCGCTTCTTCATAGTTTCCCGCGTTATTAAGCAGCAAGATTAATTTTCGATTTTACAAAACTTGGCATACAGATCGAATGGATGATTCAGAATCAACGTCACTCATGACAAAGGTATTTTCAATTCATGCCCTGAACAAGCTAGTTCCGATGGAGAAATTCTTCCCGTTCTTTATCATAGAACTAAAGACTAAAATTATTTACGTATAGCTCCATATGGAAAGCAAAACAGAAAGAAGGAGGATGCGAGTTTTCTTCAGAATAAGATTTCTCGTCCAACAGCTCTTGATTGCAACATGTATCTTTCACCGGTAATTTTCTTCGACAGCCCGAGACCAGAGCATGGAAATATCGGATACTCCAAAAGATTCTGATAGTGTTTTGACTAAGAGATAAATTGATCATCTTGATAAACCGTCAAAAGTAAAACCAGTGGCTCCAAATGATGGATTCAAGCAACAGAAGAAGAACAAAAAAAAAAAACTGTCCAAAGTTCCTGAAAAACATCTTTAAAATTTCACTAGAAAATATATTTGACGCTATTTCAGATTCAGTAACCATAGAAAATATGGCTGAACCTATCGTTACTTCCTGCTCCAAACCTCCTCCAATCATGCTTGCTCTTACATGTAATTATACAATAGCTCTGTAAGAAATTATAGAAACTTTCCAGGCACAGAAAATAGACTCACAAAAGGATATATTAAAATTTTCCAGACTAATAAGGAGTTTTACAGGAAAATAACCAACTGCATGGAAAATGCAAAATTTTAATAATGTTATTATACCTCGAAATTAAAGGCCCTCACAAATTTCAATCAAAAATTTACCAATTACTATCTCACAAGAAGATATTAAAAAATCCCTTTTAAAAAAGGAGTTTTCTATTATAAAAATTGTTCAACTGAAAAAGCTCAGAAAAAAAATTCTTATACAATTTGTCCTTATTGAACTCAATTGACTCCTAATGATAAGCACATTAAGTAAAGACTGTTCCATTTATCAGTCATTATTGAAAATTTTACCCAATGAAACATAATGGTTCAATGCTTTCATTATAACCTTTTTGATTATTCTAGTGAAAATTGTCATCGTCTTGCACTCGATTTGAAATGTTGTGAAAATCACTGTACTGGTGATTGGAACAATAAAAAAAATTGCAGGAACCAACTTGTTTATACTGTAAAGCTAACAGACACCCTCTTGCAGAGGTTGCCCTGTTTTTCAAAAAGCCTTTAATCAAAAAGGACAATATCAAGAAAATACCACTTTCATTCCAAGAAGCTTTAAGACCATGAAGATCCTTCGCTGAAGCCGTCAGCCGCAACGCACTGACCTCAACTAAATCTGTTCCTGTCAACACATTAAACTCGGCTACTAATCAACCACTGGATCTTCTGACTCCTTTAACCCTTCTTAAAGAACTGAACAATATTCTATCAACTTTTCCAAAACTATTCGAAGTTATGCTTCTAATGTAAAAAACTGAGAAAAATCTTGATAAATTAGGATTGTTTATACAGGCTCTATCAGCAATCAGTTAAATATTTAAAGATGATATTTTTTATTCATCTTATTATTAATATTCTTTTGTTTTTTATATATAATTTAAAATATTATTCTGAGCAATTTTTCAAAAATCAGATGTATTTAAGTCTGTTATACTCGAAGATGTGGTCCCTAACAAATGGGAAAGAAATATCTATGCTGGAGGTAGTGTTTTTGTATGAGAAGGAATATCTTTAGGTGGATGTAAAGACCTGCATGTGTTCCCACAGGGTACTCTCAATGTTAAAAGGTATAGAAACAACATATTGGTTTATTACTCTACAATCGTTTTTTTTTTTTTTTTTTTTTTTTTTTTTTTTTTTTTTTTTGCACACTAGAGCTAATTAGACTGAGACCTACGATTGAAAGTGGATTTCGAACCATACAAACATCCATGGCATCGCCGGGATTCGAACACGAAACCTGTATTACTGAGCAGCACATCGCTAGCTGCTTAACCATCAGGCTCCTGCAGCATACCACATCCTATTGTTCATCTGTATGCTGTGGCAATTGGAGATACCTTTATTTTGCAATCAGATAATACCTAGCCTCACACTGTTCATTTTATGCATTCATTTCTTGAAAAATAAATTTTAGTCCAAATGGAATGGCCATCTCATTCTCCCGGTCTTAATTCTATTGAGCATACATGGGACTCTTCAGCAGTCATGTTAGTTGCCTCCAACTTCCTCCCCAAATCATATACTATGGTCTTAGAACTGCTTTATGTGATCATTAGGCAGGAATACCCATGCAACTCATTGAAACAGCATAAGTCATGCCTATATTGCTTATGGGGCTGATCATACTCACTACTGAAAATTTTTTTTTTGTATTTAATTTCAATAAATTAATTTTGTATTTAATTAGGACATTTTTTGTTCCTATTGGTATCACAAAATATAAAATACTATATTATGTATATAATTTTCTTGTTTTTTTTGTTAGGCTGTATAAACTAAGTTTCATTCAATTTGTTTGTATACTTTTTGAGTTATCAATTTTCAATTTGTTGCTTAACTTTTAAAAACCAATGCACACATGGAGATTTTTGTCTTGTGTGTTTAAAATTAAGTCTTTGTACATTAGAAGTAAATATTGTAAAGTTTTTTAATTTCTGTAAAATAATTTTTTTATGAATATTTTATTTTAATTAAAAAATTTATGCTTAAAATTTTTAAATAGGAGGTTTATCAGTAAATGACATACATTGTACTGAAAAATTTTAATATGAATATATTGTATTTGTTTAGTGATCCTTAAAAGATAAAACAAGTGGTTTGTAATTTTAAATGTATTGGTAGCACATAAATTTGTTTTCTAATTTAATGTAAAAAATGTGAATATGATATGTAATTGGTTAATGTTATGCCTTGCATTCTTAATATGAGTATTAAAAATTTATTATAAATAATTCTGCTTTTTTCGTTTTACAGAATATTGACTCAGATGTTTCCAGTTGCATGCCAAAAAACTGGACAGATTCTGGCATTTTTAAAATCTTGTATTCCCATGTAAATAGTCCTGATAAATTATGCTGGATAACATGGACACCAATATATAATTTCATGAATATTCATGCAACAGTTGAGGACAGTGATTCAAGTGATTTTGTAATTTTGACATTGAAATTAAGTACTTTCCTCAATACAGATGAAGATGTTTCTAGTATGTTTCGTATTCAATGTTAATGTTTCATATTCAATTCTTATATTTTTTCATTCACTGGGTTTTAACATTATTGCAATCCAATTTTCATTTTTTAACAAGTCATAGATTATTTTTATTATCAAAGATGTTTTGAAACAAATATTTAGTTAATGCATACAGTTTTGAAAAAATTTACAAAATCCAAATTTTTTTACTGTTTTGTTGATTATATTTAGTAAACCCTTAATTTTATTAGTTATATTTAGTGTAAAATATCATCATGCATTATGATTAAGGTATAAAAAATTCTGTTTTTTATATTAAAATTAAATGAATGACTTACAGAAAATTATTTTAGAGACAGGTTGTTTTTTTTTCCTTTTTATTTTAATACTGTGATGACAAACATGAAGCATTTAAAAAAAGTGGCAAACTTAAAATTTTATTGACATATGAATATAATGACATATAATTTACAGAAAGAAAGTAAATTTGAATATTTTATTCACTCAATTAAGTTTTTTTTTTCTCTATTTATTGAAATAAATAAAAGCAAAATTTCTGTTTAACAAAAGAAGTGCAATTTTTCCCCAGTTTCGTTAGTTCTCATATTCTAAAATTTCAAATGATTGAAATAAAGCAATCTAATAAAATAACAATATACACTGAAGTGACAAAAGTCATGGGATAGCAATATGCAAATTTTCAGATGGCAGTAGCATCGCGTAGAACAGGTATAAATGCGCAGTGCTTTCGCAGAGCTTTCATTTCTGTGGAGGTGTTTTTCTTAAATTTTATTTGTTCTAATCTTCTTTTATTTTTATTCATTAATTTAAGCAACTTCATTTTATGCTAATGTTTTAATTAAATTAAGATGTGGAGGTGTTGTGGCTCTTAAAGCCACCTAGGAACTCCGAAATAGGTACGCCCGTTGCCCTCTGTTGAAGTTATTCATGTGAAGAGGTTTTGACGTGATGATGACCGCACGACGGGAATTAACAAACTTTGAACGCGGAATATTAGTTGGAGCTAGACGCATGGATCATGCCATTTCGGAAATCGTTAGGGAATTCAACATTCCCAGATCCACTGTGACAAGAGTGTGCCGAGAGTATGAAATTTCAGGCATAACATCCCACCATGGACAGCACAGTGGTCGACCGCCTGCACTTAACGACCGAGACCGGCGACGTCTGCAAAGAGTCGTAAATTCTAACAGACAAGCAACACTGCGTCAAATAACCGCAGAAATCAATGTGGGACGTACAAGGGACTTGTCTGTTAGAACTGTGCGGAGAAATTTGGCTTTCTTGGGCTATTCCAGCAGAAGACCGACTCGAGTGCCTTTACTGACAGAACGACATCGCTTGCAGCGACTCTCGTGGGCACGTGAGCATATCGGTTGGTCCCTAGATGAAGGAAAAACCGTGGCCTGGTCCGATGAGTCACGATTTCAGTTGATAAGAACTGATGGTAGTGTTCGACTGTGGCGCAGACCCCACGAAGCCATGGACCCAAACTGTCAGCAAGGCACTGTTCAAGCTGGTGGTGGCTCTGTAATGGTGTGGGCTGTTTTTTTATGGCATGGACTTGGTCCTTTGGTGCGACTGGACCGAACATTGACTGGAAATGCTTATGTTCAGCTACTTGGAGATCACTTGCAGCCATTCATGGACTTCATGTACCCAAACAACGATGGGATTTTTATGGATGACAATGCGCCATGTCACCGGGCCACAACTGGTCGCGATTGGTTTGAAGAACATTCTGGACAATTCCAACGAATGATCTGCCCACCTAGATCGCCCGTCATGAATCCCATCGTGTATTTATGGGACATCATCGAGAGGTCTGTTCGTGCCCAAAATCCTGCACCATCAACGCTTTCACAATTATGGACGTCTATCGAGACAGCATGGTTCAATATTCCTGCAGAAGACTTCCAACGACTTGTTGAGTCCATGCCACGTCGAGTTGCTGCACTTCGCCGGGCGAAAGGAGGGCCGACACGATATTAAGAGGTATCCCATGACTTTTGTCACTTCAGTGTATTATTAATATTTCAAAATATGTGTTATATCTACATTAGCATGCATCTTGCTTTATTCTGAAAATTGCTGGATTTTTTTTTATTACATATTTTTATTATAAATGAAAGAGATAGATACATATATTTAAAGATATAATAAAATATACATATATATATAAAGATAGATACATATATATAAAGATAAGATACGTATATTTTATATAAATTTGTTTACTGCAATGCTGGAATGTATTTTTGTTATATTGTGTAGTGGGTAATAATTGAAATTTTATAGGCTCTACAAATCACAAGGGTTGTACTCATCTTTTTACAACAATTCCAGTAAAAAAAAAAGCTAATGTTTTGTAATATTTTCTTTCATATTTTCTTTTTGCATATGTAAAATTGATAAGTCAAAATAAAATACAAGTTTGATATACTTCTTATAATTATGTCCTTTATTATTATTTATATTTATTTTGATGTCAATTTTTGTTTACTGAATGAAGTGAGAGTGTTACATCACAATTTTATAGGTATTATTTTAAAAAAATTTTTTGAAAAATGTTAGAAAACTTTGACAATGATATCTATGTTACTAAAGTATTTATATTACTATAAAATTCAAAAATGTTTTTTCTTTTCTGTAATATTGATCTAAAATTATTTCAGATCCTCAGAATCTTTTTCATAATGTTAAGGATTTATCAATAATTTTCAAAGATAAATTATGTTATTCCTTATTAGCATTACTGGAAGAAGGTTAGTAAATATCTTTTTTTTTTTTTTTTTACATAAAAGAAGCATTTTTTTAAAAAAAATCATTATTAGTTTTCTTTCTGATGTAATTTTTTAATTATTCTGTAATTAATAATATAAATATTTCTTTATATTTTAGCTTCATATCATTATATATTATTTGATTTATTTATATTTAATTTTCTTTTCTTTTAAAAGCCTTGTAAATATTATCCTATAATTATAGTAAAATATTTTACGTTTTAACATCAAAAAATAAATTTTTATTAACTTTCTAACTATTTATTTAGGCAAACCATCTTTTGGATTTGGTGGCTTAATAGATGAATTAAAAGTATGTAATTTTTCGTACAAATACTTTATATAATACCTTTGTAATTATAAATTTTTTATTGACCTTTGTAATTATAAATTTTTTATTTTATTTGTTAAAAGCACATTACAATATAATTGATTTTTATATGAATGATAATTGATAACAATAATAATAAAATAAAATTATTATTTTGTGATCAATGTAATATTTTAGCACATTCCTAATAGTTTGATTTATATAGTTTCTTACTTTTATATATATATATATATATATGCACTCTTCCTTAAAAAACATAATTGGCTTCTATGTTTATAAACCATTAATCTTTCCTTTAAAAAAATTATCTTTGTTAAATGTGAAAGAAAAAATTCTGTTAAATTTCAATTTATCAATTAATCTATTTAAAGTAATTGATAACAATTATTTTCAGCTGCAAAAAAAAGCATCAAGTATTTGTCGTAAGTTTAAAAAAACCATAGATATTATTGATGTTCTTTTAAAAAATATGAATTATTATTGATGTTCAAATGTGTATCATCGTCTGATATATATATAATCTGCAAGTGAACTTTTATACTGAAAAATTAAAAATCTTGTGTAATCCATGGATGATTTGTGCCATTTCTGTAATGTACTATATAAAATATAGGCATGGCATAAAATTAACTAAATGTTTGTTATTGTTATAGAGCATTTTTTATATCAATTATATAAAAAATATATATATATTTATATAAAAATATATTGTTAAAAGGAACAAATGATAATGAAGTACTGTTAGCTGAAATGGAATTACATGGAGAGTACACTTTTTTTTTTCCAAAATAAATACTGTTTCAAAAAAAAACTATTGAAATTACTAAATTTCAAGATATCTGATAGATATACGCAACTTGTAAAAAAAGAAAACAAAACACTTTGGATACACTTAATTTTTTTTATTTCATTCCCATACATGCACAGAGGTTATTAATGTTTCCAGATTAATCATTTCTAACAATAGTTTTTTATACAAATGGTGAAACGGCAGATATTGTATTTAAAATTGTCTAAATCTATGTCTTGGAACATTAAGATATACTAAATGCCTAAAAAAAAAAAGGTCCAAAATGGAAATAAGGAGACCTTGCCGTAAATAAACAGAAACTGCTAATATATATATACAGATTGAAAGTGAGTAACATTGTTAGTGAAAGTGTAAAAGGTATGAGGAACAAATGATAATAAAGAAGTGTGACTTATCAATACAGTGTATTGTACATTATATATTGCATTATGTCTATGCTACTACCTAGTTACTACATAAGTTATTACTGACAGAGACTGCTGTAAAAGAATCTTTTTTCAAGTAAGCTCTGAAAAAATGGATAGCTGAAACTTGTTTACTCTATTTGAAGATGTCAACACAAAGAATATTTCCATAAGGATAACATTGCATTTACTTTATATGACAATTTGGTCAATAATTTATTTTTGAAAAGTCTTGATCTGGAGAACTTGTCTAAACCCACTCCAGAATGCTAATTCAATATGAAATACCTTTAAGATATGCTTGCAAAGAAAAGTTATGTCAAATTAATAAGACATAACTACTTGATCTTACAATCAGACTGCTGATTTTTGGCTATATGATTATTTAAAATTGTTTTTTATGCTATTGCTATACTTCCAGTTTGGTTAAACTAGTAAAGGACAATTGTTTTGTATTTGTAGTCTCCATACCAATATTTTGGCATTATGGGTATTCAGCACACTATAGATAACTTTCTAAAGTAATATATATTTAATATGTGTGTGTATTTATTATTTAATAATAAAACTATTCCAATTTCCATGTAAACTAATTTCTTTATTTCATTTCCATAAAAATTTCATCATTTAATCATCATTATTATTATTTGAGATTTTATAATTCTTACAAATTTATGACTCCTTAAACTTTTATGTATGCAAGTTTCATTTATTTGTTAGTATTTTTTTTTACTGTTTTTAGCTTTTTATTCTGAAAATGTTACCTCTAAAAGCAGTTGTGTCAATGTCATCTGTAAATAAAGATTTTTATGACTGTGCAAATTCTTCATATTTGTGGAAACATTTATTCAGGAAAGATTTTGGTCCAGGTCAGTTTTTGTCTCTTCATTCAAAAATTGAAATTAAATTACAGCTTATACTTTTCATATATGTAATATTGAATAATTTAATATTAAAAGTTCAAAACAATTATTAAAATTACAGAAAGACAAGTACACATTTGAATCAGTATTGGTTATGAGGCATTCATTACAAAATAAAAAGTAAAGCTGAAGCTATTACAAACAGAGAACTATTCTCTGTAAAATCATTGTAACCTCTCACAACAATGTGCGTTCACTCAGTTTTTTCCACACTGATGATACATCTAAAAATTTTCATTCATGAATTAACTTATTTTAGGTGAGGTTTGTAGTTATTTTCAAAAAACATTTTAAGATAGAAGTTCTATTCTATTTTATTTTACAGAAAACTTAATCGTAAAAAATATTTTTTTTAATTGGGTGTAAAGTTTTTTAAATTATATTATCATTTTAATAGTAAATATCTTTACTAATAAAGCTTTGGTTTATTTCTAATTAAATTAATAAAACACATTGTATGATATAAAAAAAGATTCAAAAATGTATATTCATAGGTAATTTGCTTTTTTTTTTTTTTTTTTAATATATATCATAAATTTATAAAACTGTCTTCATGAATAACAAGTAAATGAAAAAAATAAGAAAATATGCTGGTATTTTTATTTGAATCGTAACAGGAAAATTTATGTTGTAACCAAACCACATGATATTAACAATATATGCTTGTTGTGTAATGCAGTAATTCAGCTGTCATTTACTTCACTTTTGACAGTTAACTTAAATGTAAATTCAGGTGTTTTTAGGAATTGTTGAAATTTTTAGAAACTATTTATCTTATTCCTGAAAATGTCGCACAAATTTTCTTTAAAAGAATTTTTTTAGTTTTGCCAACAAACTTGTACTAATTTAATGATTAAATAAAATTTAATATTTTAATAAATAAAAAGTTTATAATTTTTTATTTGTATTTATTATCAAAAAAATTACTGCATATGTTATTAAGTAATATTAAAAATCATGATATCAATAAAAAAATAAGTTACAAGCAGTATATCACATGTTTTGGACGCTGGTGGTAGGGGGAGATGTATTCTTAGAATATTACTACAATCTTTGCCATAAATGAAATTTATTAGAAGATTTTTTTCTCTTTATTTTTACTACATATTATATTATATGTAGCTAGCAACAAGTCAAATACAGCTCATAGAGGTAAAATTCTATTCAATTAAAACAAATTAAACGTCTAAAACTGATATATAAATCTATATAAATTATAATTCATTTAGGTAATTTGATTGCTATGGAAAGGAAAAATTATTATAATATTAATTTAGGTTTGATGGTAATAATTATTTTTGACTAAGATTAATAATAAATATCTATATTAAAAAAAAGGTTGATCTACAATTCATATCCACAAAATATTTTAGAGTGCTCATTTAAAAAGCATTTTCAAATGATTTTCTGATATTAAAATTTTAAAATAAAAAAAAATTGATTAACCTCACACATAAGGAAAAAATATTCATCATTATCTTCTTAAAATATTAGTTTTATATAAAATTATCTAATAATTATTTTAATCCAAATTTTATCTGATTATTTCAAATGATTTTGGTCAAAATACATTTATTTGTAGAATTCAGCAAAACTATTTAAACAATAAATATTTGTATAAAAGGAAGCATAATTAAATAGAATTTGACTTCTGTAATTTTGCATTATTTGATCATATGATATCATTTAATAATGCAGTATTTTCCATTGTAATTTTTTTCAAATAATTTTCTTTTCTTTGTTTGTTGTGAAATAAAATACAATTTTTAAATTTCAGAGCATCTTGTTTTTTAATGATGATTGATGAAGAAAATTGGAAAGAAGTAAGTATAAAAGTATAAATATTTTGCTATATTTCATTATTCATAAATTAATTCATTTTTGCTTTTAAAAATGGAACTTTTAATTATAAAATGTTAAAGATTTAACAGTGTAAATAATAAAATGTTAAAGATTTTTTAAATAATAGTAATGAAAATTTTTTTTTATTTCCATAAAAAAAAGGAACAATAGATTTTCATCGGTAAAGCAGAAAGATAGCTAAAAAAAGCACTTCTAGGCAGGTTTGAATATATGAGAGAGCACATAACAAGTGTTATCACACCTGGGTATTAAATCTCGATCTTCATTGAGCTGGAAAGATCGTGGTTTTCTCCCAAATGGGGGATTTCATGATATAACCATGCTTCCCCCTACACACTGCAAGAACGCCCCTGTGGCGTACAGGCAAAATACTCTGTAGGCCTCGAGACTCTCACCCGAGTGGAAGTATAGTGCTACCGCTGAGAATCGTTTAATACAGTGCAATCAAGTGCTTCTATTGAGAAACATTTACTTTGTTATCTCTTATACGGAGAGGAAATATATTTAACGTAACCCAGCGTATTACTTGACCTACAGACTTGGAAGCATATTTCGCACATCCTGCTCATCGGGATTTAGGCTTAGAAGTGGAGTCCTTCTCCGAATCTATAATTATCTGTCTTTAATTGTGTGGTGTTTGTGCATGTGTCAATAAAGCTCTGTGTTTTCAAACCCGTGTCAACCCAACCATACCCAGTTACAATCTAGCTGCACAACCAACATCTTAAGATATATTGCTCCAGTGTTTTTGGCCCTTATCAGCTTCCTTGAGGGAAAAAAAAGGAGTGTTCGATTGTTGAATCTAGTAGCTTTAGTGTTGGATTTTTGATGATGAATTCATTGTCCGCAAGCTGTTCTTCAAAGACAGAAGCAGTTTTCCTGCAAATTTCGTCATTGATGAAACCCTTTTCATGTAATGGAGGACTTCCAGGTGATAACAGAAATGCCCAGCTTGACGGACTGTGATTGGCTCATGCTATTTGAATTTAATTCAAAAATGAGCAATTTAAGTAAAAATCTAGGATTCTCATGCAAGAAATCTACCCTCGCTTCAAATAGTTCTAAAAGGCTCAGGTAAAATAAATTGCACATTACAGATCAAATTCGTTTAGATCAGGGAGTGAAGACAAAGATGTCATCATTTAATGCTTGCTAGAAGCGATTTCAAACATGGCAATATTTGATAATTAATGATAAAATAAAAATGACTTGATAGCTCTGCATGTTTTGAATCATATTCATACTTTGTTTCAGTATCTTAATTTATTACTTCATTTGCATTCATTTTATTATTATTTGTAAATTTATTACTTTTATTATGATGAAATCTTAGACGAATAATTATGTAGAAATACAAAACAATCAACTGTGATGAAATTGTATAATTTATTGAATATTTTCCTTTTTCTTTTCTACACAACTAACTACATAAAAAAAAATTATACAACACTGGATCATATTCGTTAAATATAGAACTGTAAAGCAAAATTCCATGAAAAATTTATTGATTTACGTTATTAAAATTAAACATTTATTATTATGCATTTTTATTTAATTATTTGTAAATCTTTTTTATACAGAAATATAAAGAAGCGTATGTAAGTGTAAGAGTGAGGCAAAGAATCAGATCCATCCCTTTGCACCATCCTTACCCCTATCCAGAAATGATGATTCCAATACCTACTAATATGGAAGTCTTAAGGATAGGTAAAACTTTTGTGTTATTTTGAACTTGATCCTTCAAATGAATAGTATAATATTTTTATATCCAATGCAATAGATCCAAAACTTAAAATCTTTCAGCAATATACAAAAATATAAATAATAGTTAAATAAGTAAAACAAGTATACATGAAATACTAAAAACTAATTTAAAAAATCCTTGTTTGAATATATTTTAATTTCTACAAATAAAGCAAGGCAGGCCAACACATGATGAGAAATGTAAGAATTTAAGAATATATATATATATATTGTAATTAGCTTCAAAATGAAATAAAGCAACTCGTCAGTAAAAAAAAAAAAAAAAATCTAATTTGTCATCGAATCTGTTCCAGGCATTTATTTTTATTCTATTTTTAATATGGTACAGTAAACAGTTTATTTGAAAAAAATCTTTTTTTTTTTTTTTGACTAACCACTGATTGAATTATTTCAATGTGATAAAGAGTTTTTATGAATTTTAAATGTGTTTGATTTGATTTAATAAAATGTTCAAAGGGTTAAAAAGCTAATCTGTAACTTCATAGGGCATATTATTTATTAAATATATAGGTTAATTAGATTTTTATTTATTTTAAAGTAGTTGCAATGTACCAGCAGCAATTCGTTCTGCACTTTTTTTCTTTTTATAAACATTAAAAATGTTGTTGGTATATAATTGCGTGTAATGTAATACACCCTTGGATTTTTGGTGTTTATTTCATTCTTTTAGATTAAATTTCACTTAAATCAGAAGGATATAGCCATGGAAAAAAGTAAAATGTCAAATAAAATATCGCCAAATATGGATCACTACCGTGATTTCCAACTTAAAATTAATGTTACTGAATAATAAACTAAAATACATTTGTAAAAAAACCCTTAATATTTTTGGATTATGTTAAAATCCTTAAAATCGGTGGGAGGCTGCTTGAAACAAAAGTATAAAGTTGTTTGCTGATTACATCATCTGAAAGAATAAATAAGCTGAAAAGTTATTTTACTTCTATTCTAGAAATAAATGCTAATTTTTGTGGATACAGAAGTGTTTTATTCTTGTCTATTTTAATATAATGCCAAAATGATTACACTTGATAAGAAATTGAATAAGGCAAAATAATAGGATTTAATTATGCTGATTACTGTGGTACTGAAATAGTGCGAAAATTGAAGACTGAGTTAACTGCTTTCCCCTTAATCCTTGTAATTATGCCACAAAACAGTAAACAGAGGAAGGGCAAGGATATTTTCTTGGAGGCAAGAGAAGCTTGCCTGCAAGCAAAAATTATCTTCCTCATAAATTAAAGATGAGATGCAGTTGCTCTGTATCAGCCAAACAATAAGAAATGCACTGCAAATCCTAATAGTATGCACAAAAAGTTGAAAGGAAAACTTCCACTTTCTAAACTGCATATTGATTCATGTTTAAGTTTTGTCCAGAAACATTTAATGGCTGTCACCAACTGGAATGATGTGGTATTTTTGGACAAAAAAAAAGATTGGGGAGGGAGGGTAATTTAGATGCATTCAAGCTTTAATGGTAAAATATGCATAAAGAACACCATCTTTTTTTAAAACACCTATTCAGAGGAGAATCTGCCATGGTTTGACTACATTTGCAGCAACTAAAATTGTTGAAAACCGAATGGATTCTGTGTTATATCAGGGCATGCTGGCAGATAGTTTATTGCAGACTACTCATTTGATTTTCATTGAAAGACTGGACATTTCAGTAAGATAATGCATCAGATTGTATTTCATGGTGTACAAAATACTGAATGAAAAGACTTTTCAATGGCCATCTCAGAGTCCCAATCTACCTTTTTCCCAATCTTCTGGCCCAAGATATAGAATAATATTGACCTGCTCATCGTCCAGACTCCGTCTGGTTCTATGAACCTACGATTACTTAAGGGAATAAAAAAGTTCTTACATCACTTATTAAAGAATAAATCATGTCAACTATATGGTAATTTATCATAAATTTAGTTACATTATGTAAAATTCTAAATTTATTTTTGTTGCAATTTCCTTATAACATGACATATTCATACATTTTATAAAAATATGATATATATTTCTAGTCTTATGTGATAGATTTTTACAACATTATACTTATTTTCGATGATTGTAGTAATATTATTGAAATATTTGAAAATATATAACATTAACATCCTGTTATTCATGAAAAATTTATTTTATTACTTGATAGCACAGTTTCAATACTACTTGCATGGTGCAAGAATTACGAAAACAGTTTTATATTTTAGAATAGTTTTTTTTCTGTCAAATTCTTTTAATTATAATAAGCAGGACGTACATGCTGAAATTTTAGATTTTAAACTAAAATGGTGTTTTACCAATGTTTTTTTTTTTTTATTTTCAATGGCAAGGCAAGTACAAGAATAAAAATAGTAATAGTAACAAAATAACAAGGGAAAAAAATACAAAAGAATAAACGTCCAAAAAAAGCAAAGATGACTGAAGTCATTGCCTTAAGAGTTCTCTCGCATGTCAGTAAAGCGCTGTCTCCAAGTCGCCGTCAAGTACCGCACATCGTTGGAGGTGGTCTCTGTTCATTGGGTCTGTTGAACCACATAGTGGCAGCCAGGATTCGAAAAGATTTTAATGCGATGGAGATGTTCTGCTAGACAGTCATGGCCGGTCAGAAGTCGGAACTGGGCGACAGCATGCCGTCGCGGATTGTTGGGTATTGCTAAAAGATCTTCAGCTCTCCAACGCTTTGACATAATCCCATCTTGAATTTGTAACTTGTGGTTTTTATTCATTATTTGTTTGATATAAAGTTTTATAGAATGGAGGGACAGTGACAAGGATCTCATTTGAAGTAGTTTTGAGCCTCTTTTTGCTAGACAAACGGCTTGTTCGTTCCCAAAAATGCCACAATGGCCAGGTATCCACTGAAGTACCACCCGTTTCATTTTTAAAGTCAGTTCCAACAAATGATTTTGACACTGGGAGATTTCCTCTGATGAAGGTGGCTTGGTGGAACTAATAACCTGAATTGCGGCCTGTGAGTCAGACAAAATAACCACTCTATTGAATCTATCCTCAAAAATTAGTAAATACTTCAAAGCAATTCGGATACCCTCCACTTCTCCATCAAAAGATGTTCGATATTTCCCAGCTGAAGCGTAGAAGCAGAACAAGTTCAAAAAGACTCCTGAACCTGCAGTAATGAGATTCTCATAAAAGGAGCCATCTGTGTATACGTGCAATCATTCAGATTCTGGGATCTTGTATCAATAGTAGAGAGTTTTTGCATACCGTACGGTAGTTACCGTAGGACGTCCGTTAGCTTTTTCTCCCCAGCGCGCATGCTCATAGGAAACAAAATTTTCTATGAGCATGCGCGCTAGGGAGAAAAAACTAACGGACGTCCTACGGTAACTAACGTACGGTATGCAAAAACTCTCTAGTATCAAGTGTATAAACACCCAAAACATCTATAGAGGTGTTCTTCTTATAAAGTTCATCTGAAAAACTTAAATTTGCCTCAATCAGCATATAATCAAATGGATTATAGGGCTTTTCTAACTCTTGAAAAATAGTTGGCAATTTAAGATTCTGTCTGACATCCAGAACAAAACCTTTTTGAGTTTTTAAACTTCTAGTGATTGTTGGATAATTAATCCAGTAGGGATTTCCAGTTCTAATTAATTTCTATAGAATCAGTGCTTTTTCTTTAATGATAGTTTTAATGGATTTATTATTTGTCAATAACAGCATAGCATTAATTGTTGATTTGACGGCTCCAGTAATAAGCCGTAGAGCTTGATTTTGTAGCAGTTCTAGTTTTTGCAATACTTGCACATTAACGACAATAAGTGGTTCACAGCAGTAAGTAATTAATGGTTGAATAAAAGTTTTATAAGTAACATTTAAAGTTGATCGAACACATCCCCAGAGATCCAACAAGACGCTTTAAAATAAACACTCATTTTAGAAAGCGATTTGAAATTGATTCGATGTGTGACTTCCAGTTTAGTTTGTCAAAAGTCACTCTGAAATAATTAAACTTGCTAGAGTGAATCAGAGCAACATCTCTGTGGCTGTCTTTTCTAAATTTACAGTCATATAATTTTTAATACACCAGTCTGATAATATATCAAGAGCTTTGTTAATTTTATTTTTTATCAAAAATTTCGCAGTTCACTTTGGTGGTTGGGTCCAAATGACAACATCAGCAAAGAGCAAACAATCTACATCTTTAACAGTCTTTAAAGCAGAAACTAAGTCGTTGTGTTTTATCAATGTAAAAAAAATTATTTAAAAAATTTATTTTTATACTCTTGTATGATATTTTCATCTTATAATTTCAATATTAAAATTTAATTCATGCCTTGAGTTTTGCTTAATATGGTTTCAGTATATCATTGAACGCATTTTCCTGATAAGCATGGTTTTCATATAATATTCAGTGTATTTCTATGAAAAAATTTTAAATTTAGATGTAGTGCAGTTCAAATTAACAATGCAATAGAATATCTAATTGTAACTGTTGGCCAGTAATTAAATAACTTTTTAGCACAATAATTATATGTATAATTTTGTTTTAGATATGGATCCAGCTATTCAACAAAATTTTCCCCTTCTGCGTTCTCGATTTCGTCAGCCAGCCTTTATTCCTGGAGGATATGAAATTTACAGAAGATTTTGGTAATCTCAGATTGTAAGGGAAATCATAGACTTGTTAATCAAAACAAACTTCAGAATATTCCAAGAACCATTTGTACTTCATATTTATTGCCATCCATTCTACGATCCTCAATTAAATGTAAATGATATATGTTGTAAAAAGGATATAAATAAAAATCAAGATTTTAAATATGATGAAACAAGTAGGATTCATGAAAGTGCTTGACTGCTTCATTCTATTTTTTACTAATCCGAGATGGAAAAAAAAAAAAAAAAAAAGATATTGTATAGTGGTTAATCAAACAATATTAAGGATAATAAATTAGTATGTTAAAATATTTCCAATTACAGTTTGATAAGTTAAATTCCATGCTTATCACCTACAATACACAAAACTAGATGTTTAAATTAAATGCAATAATTAATCTTGTATTTATATGTATATAACTGTGACATACTTGTTGATAATGATTGTGATTACATATTAGTGTTGATTCTTTTTATATGTTATTTAATAAAATTCTACAAAATAAATGAGATTTTTTATGAATAAGTTTATAGATTTAATAAAATTATGCCATAAAATCTGAAATTTTATTTAAAATTTTCTTTAATCTTTGAACTGGTTATTATGCAATTAATATTTTATCTCAAGACATTATTTTAAAAGTTCAGCATTTGATAATTTATCAATATTATCTTTCAAACTTGAAGGTGAAAATACTCCTATTTCTGTAACAATACCTCCAGTTATTAAAGAAGCTGGGGTTACATCAAAAGCAGGGTTCCAACAATTAATTCCTATAAAAATAAAAATAATTAGAAACAATTCTAATCTTAAACATTTTAATAACTTTTAAAATTAAATTAAAATTCATGAAACATAAATAAGTAATTTAGAAAATTACATTTTTAGACATCGTGCCTTTAAGTCAAAAAAAAAAAAAAAAAAAAACCTTCATATATTTTTTTTTCTTCACCAAATGTAATACTTAAAGGATATTTTCCATGCTAAATAAAGAATGTTCAGTTTCAAATTGTACATTAATAATTATGTCAGAATAGGGTATCAAATTCTTTTCAATAAAAAATAAAATTTAAATCTGTTTGTTTAGAATGAAAATTTTAAAATTTCCTTAACTTATTTTATTCCTTAAAATTCTGAGATGAAATAAAAAAAAAAAAAAATCAATTGAAAATCATGATAAAGAAGACCATATTAAAGGTATTTAATAAAATATGACAATTCCAGTTTATTTAAAAATTAAGACATTTCAATCAACAAATTTTCATGTTCTACATTTTTATTTATACTTATGAAATAATGTCAAAAGTTATGCTGCTTTAATAACATATTTTTCTAAAACATAAGAGTGCATTTTTTAAATGCATTGAATGCTTCTAGAGTATCTTACCTTCTGCAGCAATCCGAGAAGAATTAATTGTAAGCATTTCATTTTGTGGTCTCTCTTCTATTGGAATTAAATTACCAGATTCCATAGAAAAATCAAGAGTGCTTCTAGGGCAAGCAACATAAAATGGAACGTTATGATATTTGGCACACAAAGCTATCTGATAAGTCCCAATTTTATTAGCTGTGTCGCCATTTGCAACAACTCTATCAGCCCCCACAATAACTGCTGATACTTTACCAGCCTGCATGAGAGAAGCAACCATGCTGTCACATATTAATGTAGCTGGTATTTTTTCATGCACCAATTCATAAGCAGTTAATCTTGCACCTTGGTTGTATGGTCTGGTTTCAGTGCAGAAAGCATGATGAAGATGGTTATTCTCATGTAACCAACGGATGACTCCTAAAAAACAACAATAATCATAAGAAAATAAAAGGTCTTAATTTTTTACTTGAAAAATAATATTTAAAGAATAATTATAACAGATATATTTGAAATGTTATAATCCATTTTTTTTTTTTTTATTATATGAATTTTATTTTTCAATGAATAACAAATTGAGCTTTATCATTATTTTTAAAAATATTATATTCAATATTTTGCTGAATTTAACTTAGATAGTCTATTAATCAATGTTAAAATTATAGAAGAAAGATTTTATATACTAACAATAATTAATAATGTAGATTTGACTAAAAAATGATCTTCATAAGGTTTCTAACAATGTTATCTATCAGATTTTTCTTGAACCTCTGAGAAAGGATTACCTCAAGGTGCTTGAAGCAGCTATTAACTTAAGCTATTAATAGCATACACTTAATAGCAACACTAATTTGAAAGCCAAAAATATTCTGGCAAGCTAAACTCATGTTTGTGAAAATTGCAACACCATGAAGGACTTACGCGAGTGAGCTGAAATTTTCAGGAAAGGCAAATTAGCGCATGATATACAAATGATTAGAATTTCAAATCCGTAGCGCATGCGTATGCTGAGCAGCGCCCTCTGAACGGCGGATGGATCCGAAAAAATAGACGGCTATAGCGAGGCGTGTATGTTTATCGGTGGTTATCTGCTAGTGGTAAACGTTAGCTCAATCGTTACTTATGCCTCTTCGACGAAAGAGAGCGAGATTTGAACAACTTACAGAGTTTTAACGGGGGAGAATCATCAGCCTTCGTGAAGCTGGATTGCCTTACCCGCTCGTGTGCAGCGTAACAGCAGCACAGTGATGCGTCTTTGGAAGCAGTGGACGGACGAGTGTCGGAAAACTCGTAAATCCGGGAGTGGACCCCGAAATGTGACGTCAGCTTGCGATGATAGACACCTGGTCCGCATGGCGCTGACGGACCGTACAGCTTCCTCTAGACAATTGGCAGCACAGTGGTCAATAGCTACAGGGGTTTCATTGTGTGCTTCATCAATTCGTAGACGTCTGCTGCAGCGTGGACAGCGCGCAAGGACTCCTTTCTACAGGATCCCTCTCACGCTAAAACATTGCCGCCCGCGACTACAATGGGCTACTCAGCATAGAGACTGGCGTGCTGATTGACAGCATGTCGTGTTTTCTGACGAATCCCGCTTTAATTTGTGGTACCATGATGGCCGCATTCGTGTCAGATGCTATGCCGGTGAACGCCACCTTCCGGAGTGCATTATCGAACGCCACAGTGGACGAACACCCGGAGTTATGGTCTGGGGTGCCATAGCATATCATGGACGATCTCAATTGCTAAGAATTGTGGACAATCTGAACAGCAACCGGTACATCAGTGAAGTTCTACAGCCCCAAGCTGTTCCCTTCCTTCAAAGCTTGCCAGGTGCTGTATTTCAACAGGACAATGCCCGCCCTCATATCGCTAGGACTGTTCAATCCTTATTTGCAACGCGATAGGTACAGCTTCTTCCTTGGCCTGCGTATTCCCCGGATATGTCGCCGATTGAACATGTGTGGGGTTTCGTTTGTCGGCGTCTCTCTTGTGATCCTCGTCCTGTTGCTTCTGCAGACGAACTTTGGGTGCGGATACAAACAATATGGAATGCTCTTCCTCAGGCAGACATTCAAAATTTGTTTGACTCCATGCCACGTCGTGTAGCAGCAATTATTGCGGCGCGTGGTGGCTACACAAAATACTGATTCCGATCTGTTGTTATTTTTTGTTTGCTTTGAACATTTAATCATTTATTTGTACCACTACCACTCAACTTTGTATTAAATTTCCTTCAATTATGATTATTCCTTCATGGTGTTGCAATTTTCACAAACATGAGTTTATATAAGAAGCTGATAGGTGCATGTCAGTTCAGACATTGTTGTATGATGAACTTGACATATTGCAACAATATTACTATAGTAATTGATTTACACATCTTTTGCATTTTACTTGCTTACCCTTGTTTAGTTATTAGAGCTTTAATGAAACTATTGAAGTAAATTATGTTTCAGTATAATATACTTCATATTTTTAACTACTTGTTTAGAATTTTTCTTTTTTATATATTTCTTATGTTACAGTTAGTTATTGTTACATTTCAATGAACATATTTCATTGAAAAGGGAAGAAATTGACACTCAACAGTATAACAATTTGAATATCTTAATTTTTTGGGGAAAAAACATGTTCTATTGAAGAGCTACTAATAAAAATAAATTATCAAAGCCATGATAATACTTAATAATTAAAAATGTAATTATAAAGAGATGTAGCACGTTAAATTTCATAACAATGTGAGGACTTTTGACCTTAAGATACATTATTATAATATAATTTGTATAATAATTGCTATTATAATAGATCTTAAATTTTTGCATAATAACTCCTATATTCTTCTTAAGTATATTTTTGTGTTTTCTATTTTCAATTAAGTTCAAATCATGGCGAACAAATTCATATAACAAAAGAATTTTGTTGAAAAATATTAGTTATCACCTTAATTAATAATAATAATTATTTACATTATTACCTAATGCTGTGCCATATCCTGCTGTTGCTAAACTTCCAGTATTACAATGAGTTAAAATTGAAGTTGGCTTTGAACAATTTTCCAAAATATGTTTTCCACCATATTCCCCAATGCATTTATTGACCCTTATATCACTAGCAAGAAGTTTTTCTGTATTTTCTAGTAACCTAAAAATTAACATTTAAACTAATATATAAACATTATAAAATACTTCAAAGTAAGTAATATTCATTATATATTGAATCCAAATTTATCGATTTGTTAAAAAACAGAAATTTATACATTAAATTTAATAGATGTTTATCTTAAAAAGTTTATAATACTATGCTAATAGCTTTTTAAAGTATCTTTTAGTAGTCAATAGTCAAGCATAGATAGGTCAAGTCAAAGTTTTTTGTTTATTTACAATTAGAAATTGTAGTTCATCAAGATTACATAAATTACAGGCTTTGTTAATAATTTAAACTTAATATCATTAATGATAATGAACACTTTTAAATATAATTTTTTTTATAATATATTTTATGCTAATTATAGTAATTCATTTAGTTGGTTATATTTATCTTATCTCAAAATACTTATAAACATGACACAATACCTTTCTTTCATTTCATTTATTGATAAGTTTTGATCATGCAAGTATTGATCAGTCAATTCACTTAGCAGTTTAACAACTTGCCCAAGATTCACTGCTGTTGGTCGAGATGTTGCTAAGTAGTTCAGTTTCTTTATCACAAAATCATAGATCTCAGTTTTTGAAACAAAATTTGTCTTTGTTAATTCTACTGCTAAACTCAAAGCTGCTACAATTGAAATAGCAGGAGCCCCTCTAACCTGAAGAGAAAGGTAAAATAATAATTATTATCTTAAATAATCTTTATTATCTTAAAATTAATACAAAAACTGAATGTTACAGTGAAGTGTGGTTAACAAGGAAAGAAATATCTTGGAGTTCAGTCAGCAACAACTACTGAAGTTGATATTTCAAATATATTTATTTTAATATAAAAAAAAAGAAATTTACAATCACTATATGAAAGATATAAAAAAAACACACTTGACAGCAAATTATTTAAAAGTTGGGTAAAAAAGGAAAATTTATGACCATTATATGAAAAATATCAAAAAAGACTCGACAACAAATTATTTAAAAGTTGGGTATTGTTTGTGCTACTAAAGGAGATTACTTAAGAATTATATAGAATATACGATATATTTATTTTTTTACTATATATCAATAAATAATTTTATTTTTATGTTATTAATTTTTATACTGAATATTTTTCTCAGGCATTTAAATTTTTTTTTGCATAAAATTTCACATTCGTATTTTTTTTTACATGAAATACAAATTATTTCTGCAAAAAAAAAAAGAAAATTCAATAAAAAAAGCAATAAAATAGAAATATACATAATATGTTTTAGAAATAATTTGATAAATAAACAGAATTTAAAAAAAAAAAAAAATCAACAATTACTTTCATTGACTTAATTGCCTGCCATCCTTCTTCGACGCTTGTAACATCGACATAAGAAGTCTGCACAGGTAAAAGTAATTGATCTAGAATTTCTAATTTCCCCCTCTTATACACTATAGCTTCTAACATGATGAATAATCAAGAACACCTAAAATAAATCATTTGGTTATGTTCAATTGCACAGCAAGCTAAAGAATTAATTTAATACATTGAAAGCTAAACATTGAAGCTTAAAATTGAGCATCGAAATATTTATAAGGTTGTTTTTAAAACAATTCATAAAAATTCAAAATAGTTTTTTTTAAATAACAGAAAACACAGACATACCATAAATTTAACACATATTTTTCAAGTCACATGCACCAGTGTTCACCATCTGTTCTTTCATCACTTTATAGATAAACTTGTCATTTATTATCAAAATCTAAGTGAAGTGTTCACAAGAAATCGTTTGTTTACACTCATGTAGAAGTAAACGTAGAGTTAAACATGTGCGCCTGCATCTCTACCTCCCTCGCCCCCTTTTTTGAATTACTTAGTTTTATTTCGTTGCATTTTAATAAATTAATATTATAAAGAAAAAAATATATGTTTAATTCTTCAAAATTCTAAAAAATGCCCAAAATACTTGTATAATATAGAATTAACAGCAAAAAAATGCAGCTTATTAAATTCATTTGATTGAGCCATTCGCCAAAAAAAAAAAAAAAAGATTTATTCTATTCTGTGGATGTATCGAAAATATCATGACAATGCAAAACGAATTGAAATGAAGAAAGTGTTTCAAAAATATAAATCTTCGTTTTGCGCTCTTGTTAAAAATTGCATTTATTTTTTTTAATATTAAAATAAAATTTATTTCGCCTTATAATGGATTATGAAGATTCTTTTTTAAAACCTCAGAATGTATGTCATTTTTTCTTTTTCTTGAATCTTTTATAAAATATATAGCGCAATATAAAAATATTTTCTGCTTAAAAATAGTTTTGTTTTCTAAATAGTATATATATATATATATATATATATATATATATATATATATATATACATATACACATACATTTAAATAATTAGTTAATTTCATTTGATAGACTTTCTACTTTTATATTATATCATCCCACTTTTTACAAAATGTGGTATGGAAATGTGAAAACGAAACATGAAGAATAGCTTGGTTCTACTGTATTATTAAAAATATTTTTTATAAATATCTAAAATTAAATCATTTAAACAACTTTGATTTCTTATTATAAAATTTTGTTCAAAGAAATTATCTTTATAAGGAAATCAACTGTCAATTGAAATGTCCTCATATTTCTGAAATTGGAAATTATATATTTTATAAAATATGGTCTATTTTCCATAATTTTTTGGCTGTTTTGTTCAATGAAGAAAAAAGGAAATATCTCATTTTTGTAATTCCAATTTATTAACTTACAATATTTATTATAATTATGTATTCGAAATGTATATATATATATATATATATGTATATTGCACAGGTAATTCATTAAAAACTGTAATCATTTTTAATATGTTTTGAATAAAAAAAATATTTTTTGTTAGAGGGAAATTTTTTTCTTGTGAAGATATTTTTATTTGAGAAAATTAATTAATGTAACATCCAAATGAAAAATAACAAGATTTTAACGTTGAATCTGGTATGATAAAAAATTTACTGCAGAGAATGTAGGCAATTGTCAGAAATCTAACAATGGCTATATTTTAACTTTTTAACCTAATTTTCTATGATTACATAAATTATTTAGTTTATATTTTCATTGTTAATCTAACTTAATATAGTTAATTATAAGAATTGTCGTTTGCTTTTTTTCTAGAAAGAATCAATGTTAATGAAAAAAATATATAAATTTATGACAACAAAATGTTTATTTTTTCAAACAGTTTTTTCAATTTTCTTAACTTTTTTGCAATTCTGTTAGTGGCACCTGTGAAAATGTTTAGCAAATCAATTTTATACATAAATGTATTATTTTTTATATTAATAATATTTAATTGATTTGTAAGCTTTTTTTATGACATTGATGATTCATTTCTGTTTATTCTTTTAAAATTTCATAAAAATTTTTATTGCAGGATGATATTTTATTTCAACAAATTGATGAGGATTTAGATTTTGCATTTGCTTTGTCCCTACAAGCAGAAATTGATGGGGTGCAAAATACAGTTAAGCAGGTTAAATCTTTACATCTGTTTTCATTCATCTAATCTTTATTATATAAAGATTTTTTAAAAATAACATTTCAACATATATATTTTGCTTACTGCTTCTGCAGTAAGGAATTTTATGGTAGTTCCTTCTTTTCTTTTTTGACAGAAATTAAAAATAGATAACTTTACCACTTTCTTGTCACAAATAGAGCAGTATGTCAATATAAAGTTGTTAAGCAAGACAAAAATTATATTTTATTTCTCTAAAATACAATTTTGTTCCTGGCATGTTCACATTTGGGAATATTGAGAAGCACTTAATGAACACTTTACATTCAATGAAAAATAATAGAATTCACATTAAAATATGCATATAAATCTCTCTATATAAAACAAGATATTTATTTGTTTATATTTAAGAGTAATATTTCCTAGTTAAAATTTTTTCTCTTTTTGGATTTATTATTTTTTATTTGTTAAATAGCTAAAATTCACAAATAAAAAAAATTCTAATTCTTAAATTACGTAAAGAAACCTTTTTCTATTTTTAAATTGTCACCTTAAATTATTTCATTATTAACATGTGATTAGTTAGTTAGTGTTATGTAATTTGATGGCACGATTCAATCTCAATAATGTCATCTTTTTGTTGGGTATCTCTCATAGATAACATTTTCCACCAAAAAATGAGAAGAAGATAATACAAGATGCAAAAGATCAATGGGCAACTGGGAAAATTCTCAGGAATTTGATGAAGTTGATTAAAGATTTGATTTGAATGAATTCAAATTTCATTGTGAAGATTTGATTTCATTCCTGGGTGTCGCATTCAGAATGCGACACTCAGGAATTTGTCAATTTAAATTACCTTAGTTGAGGTCATCAACTTCTTCCTGTAAATTGAAAGGAAGACATCCTATTTCATAGATTTCTTGCCAAAATATAATCATCGAAAGCTTAACTGCATAGATTTGGTTTAGCCCCATGCCCATACTGGAATATATCAAATATCGTTGAACTTTTAAAACATAAAAAGAAGATTAATACAAAACTTAACAAGATACTTTTATTCTTTGACTAATAATAATAAACAGAGAATTTGTTTCTTGATTATTATTAATGATTGTTAACTTTTTAAAAATAAAATACACATTAATGAAATCTGCATTATGCAATGCTCTTTGAAGAAATTAGTTATTCATGATTTTTTTTTTCTGTGCAATACTTAGAATGCTTTATTTTTACAGATATTGAGTTAAAAATGCTTTTCTGTAATATTCATTATTGAGAGATTTTGACATTAATGCATTTTAATTTCAAGTTAACGATTATTTTTCACCATCATCATTAAAATGTTTATTTTCATTTTTCACTTATCTAAAAAAGTCTCTGTTAAAAAAAACTTTATAGTATAATAGACATTACTTTTCAGGTGTCAAATCTACTCAATTCCCTTAAAAATGCATAGTTGCCTATTACCAACTCTTGAACTGCTTTTCATAAAAAAAACTAAATTCTTTTCTACAGTTCAACATATTTTAACTTAATTTAAAATTTATAATTTGTTTCAATATAATAATTTATATATATTAATATTTTTAATAACTGTTATTTTAATAACTAACAATATTAATATTTTTAATAACTGTGTAATAAATTAGTTTATAATTACACAAAACAGAAATTGATAATTATTTAGACAAAAATAATTATATCTCTTTATTAGCTTTAACTTCTAAATAATAAAATTTACCAAATTAAATTTCAAATTAGATTCAATGAATTAAAAATTTTTACAATTGTAAAATTGCTTTCTTTTAAACATTTATTTTGAAACATGTTTTATTATTTTTTTCTTTTATTTTTTTCTTTATTAATAATAATTTCATAATACATCTAAGAATCCATAGAAATTTTACTCTCATATATAATCATAATTGACAATTAAATTTCTTAGAAACACAAATCAATAGAAATGTACAACTATGTAACTGTAATCTCTTATTCATGTTATAATTTGAATATCATTTTGATTATTTCATTAGCTAAAGAATGCATTCAAATCTTTAAAGTGTTATATCTTGATCTCTCTGAAAATAAATGCTTCTGTCTTAGGTTGATTCTCCATGTGTGTCACAATCAAGTTCTAAACCTTTAAAGTTAATTGATCCTCAGTGGGATCTAATTGATCCCAACCCAGACATTCATGCATTGTTCTTAGAATTTAATGCTCAGTTCTTTTATGGAAAATTGGATGCAGTAGAAGTTAGATGGAGTCCAAGAATGACATTGTAATTATTATTTTTTATTTTCATTTCCTATGAATTATAGCAAAAAATTATTTGTAATTTGTTTATGAATTTCTTCAATTTAGATGTGCTGGTGTGTGTTGCTATGAAGGCAGAGGTAGATTATGCTCAGTCCGTTTAAGTTTACCTTTGCTAAAACTTCGACCCCGAAAAGATTTAGTCGAAACACTTTTGGTAAGTATGAAATAGATCATTTACTTTAATATCTATTTCATTTTAAAGTAAAAATCATTTTATTATTTGAATTTTATTTTACCACAGCTGTTAATTTGTACGTGCACCAATTAATTTTCAAAACCTTTACAAAATGTCTATTTTGAAAAGCAAACCTTTTATTTCATTGATTCGTGTCATCCAAATAAATGGATTTGTTTCAATTTTTAAAGAGTTTATTTTGTTTTGATATTCACAATTTTTCTCATTATCAATGTAAATTTTTATTAATTTTATATGCACACTGACAAACATAAAATTATATTATAAAACTATTCCATAATTTTTATACAATCATGTAGAGATTAAAGGCAATAAATTACAATTTTTTAATGAATTTAATCTAATTTTTGGATTTGTTTATCTAGCTGTCTATTATTTCCGTATTATTAATAGTTATAAACCTGATTCATATAACAAGGTATTTGTCATTATTAGCAGTTTATTTTGCAGGAAAATTATAAAAATCATAATAATTACATGAATCTATATCTTTCTTATGTGAATTTAGAGTTATGGAAATCAAAATAAAATAATTTATAAATTCTTTTTTTAATTTATAAAATATTTTTATGTAATATTTATTCCTTTTTACTGAATTAATCGAAAGTCTAGAGTTTTGAGAAACTATGTAATTCTGGCAATTACTTAAACAGTTCAGTGATTTAGGCAATTATTTTACCCAGAAAGATCCAAATCAAGGATATGCAGGAATCTTTTTACATGTTATTTTAAGGAATGAATCTATCTCTTAAAAAGTGAGATTTACATATATTATTTTGCTTACTAGATAAATTATCTTTTAAAATTATTTTATTTAAAAATACTATCATTAATTTATCAAATCATATCAAAATTTATAGTAATATTTTATTTACAATATCTGAAAAAAAAATTAAAATAAATAAATAAAATTTGTATGTTGATTTTTTTCAATTCTACTTTTCTTTCAGCATGAAATGATACATGCTTATTTATTTGTGACTGCAAATAATAAGGTGAGATTTTGTAAATATTAAATATTTGATGGTTTCTTGTTTTGTGATTTTTAAAAATAATAACCTTTTTATATTCATCACAAATAAAATTTTGTATCCCAACTATGCTAGTGTGGATTGAAACTGCATTGCCAAGGAAGACACAAATTATAAGCAAGAAATTTCTATAACAGATAGAAAATGATATGAAATAGAAATAATTAGAATAAAATATATTTGACTGATACAAAAGAATTCAAAATTAAACGTTAAACATTACATTATTAACATTAACATTTATTATTATTTCTTAATTAAACATTACATTATTATTTTCCATATAGTTATAATAGTTTTATACTCATCACAACATTGAATTAAATTAGAGACAGTATAACTTTCTTGGTTATATCATTCTATGCTGACTCAGTTGTATGTATCCACCAAATTTCCATGGTCGTAGGTGGTGAAATCTTACTTTAGTCAATTGGATTCCTTATATTTACATTTGGTGATAAATGGCAAGTTCATAAGCTAGACATGTAATCAATAATATTGAAAGCTTGGGACATTTCTTTATGTGTTAGGTCAAGTTTTATAAATGTATGAAGGACTACTTCAAGATAAGTTCTTAGTGTTTAACTTCTAAAATGTCATTAACATTCCTTTGGCAATTCAATATACTTGCTATACAAATCAGAAAAGTTTGTGGTTGAATGATAATGACAATCAATATTTTTTATGCAGATAGTTGGCTATATAACATTTGAAAATGCACCAACTAATGTACTTTTCACCAAAACATCTGTGGTGAAAAGTGCATTAGTTGGTGTAACTGATCATCATAGTGCGACAAAATGAATTTGAACTAATCTGTAAATGTGATTTATCTCCATTAAATAATCCAAAGTTTTTATTCTCTGCACCATCATAGAAAAGGATATAGAAGAGTTACTAGTCGTTTTTGGCAGCAATCTATGATGTTAATAAAGTATTTGCAGCCATCCTACTTTGTGTTATTGTTCAGCTAGTGTAGAGATGCCATGTCATGATGCCAGTAGTCAACAAATCAAATAAATTATTTATGTTGGAATATGTAAATATAATGTGCCTTCTATGATAATGTGCCATCCCTCATGATACATACTCCTTCTCACTGTGTTGTGGTTAATGTTTGAAGCAATATCAAAAAATGAAAAACCACCTGCTCATGATCTCACAATTCTTCGTCTCACAAAATAAAATTATTGTATGCTGGTTTGCCTCATTATTTACTAGAAATATATATATATATATTTCATGTATATATTTCACATTTTTTTTACTAGAAATATATATATAATTCTAGTAAAAAAAAAATTTCATATTTTTTCTATATATAAAAAGTGGGATTTTCTTCTTATCTGTTTGAAAACAACCCAATTACAGAGATTTACAGATTACTGGCAGTGTACTGTCCATTGATGCTTTTCCTGCCCTATGCCTTATCTTATGTCTATTTTACTTTAAAAAACGCATAATTAGGGAGGGGAGATTTTCATTTTTTGATGAAAAGTTAAAACAGGGATTCCAAAGGTATAATCCAAATTAAGTTTTTTTTTTTTTTAAATGTGTTTTTAAATACAAAAGAAACATTATATTGCACATCGATTCTTTTTATTCATCCCGATGTTCCTGGTTTTGTTGTGGGTGCCATTCCAAACTGTTTGTTAAGATATTTTTTAACCGTTTGGCCTCCGTATTCTTTTCGGTCTGTTCGCTTTCCTCGTCTAGACTGGGCTGGAATCCTGACGGATTGGTTAGGAGTTTTTTTATCCACGTGGGGCGAAGGGGGGTCTCCTTCACCTGGGAGCCACTCTTTTCCTGGGAGGTCTCGCAGATTTTGCTTGGCTGCGATAAATCCGGCGAAGAAATTTCCGAGCCAGTCAGCTGAGTGTAAAAATCTTTTATCTGCTTCTTTGGCACCCAAAGTATCGACTTGGATGTTGGTAAAGTCGATGAAGTTCAAAGCTGGCGGTAAAGTCGATCAAGTTCGTTCGTTGGTCATCCTGCTTGATCTTGTTTTGCGATGTCAGTACCCGACCCACAGTTGCAACATCCTGGGGCATGCATTCATCCTCATCAGAAGAGTTAAAGTTCAATGTTCGTGGTGGGACTTGTTTGGCATAGGAGGAGTATTCCCAGCCAGCGTGGGTGGAGATCACTAGTTACATTCCTTAGGAAAGAGCATGCCTTTAAGTCTTGGTACCATTTAAAAGTTCTTGCAATGAAAGCATCCTTTGAGTTGGGGCATTGTACCCATACGTCACTTTTTGTTGTTATTATTACTGGTGTTGGCTTTAGGTATTAGTTATATAATCCTAAGTCATATATATATTAGGTTCATATAATCCTAACTCAAATATCTAGTTGCTTTAAGAATATCATAGTGTTAAATAAATTTTACATTACTTTAAATTTTTATTTTATTTTATTACTATTTGGTTGTACTAGAATACTTTACTTGGATTTTATATACCCTATTTATATCATATTTTTAACTAACAGAATTGATTTTAAGTGTTTATTTGTTATTACTTTTTTTTGTGCAATATTTTAGGATCGTGATGCTCATGGACCTGAATTCTTATCACACATGCATAGAATAAACAAAGAAGCTGGTACAAAAATTTCTGTGAGTGAAAATTCAACTTTTTTCAACAATATTCTTACAGATATAGTTAAATCAGATATGCTAATATGCAAAAAATCTTGAAGTAAAACAATCATTAAAGAATAGTTTTATTCAACTTTGATTTTAATAAAATATTTTTTAAAAATTTCATAGACAATTTCAGAAATAAGTGTTATGGTCCCTTTTTAATCATATTTGTTATAGTATTTTTAGTTACAATAAATAAATAACAGCTTTCTAATTAAACTATTCATTTAATGTAGATTTCAAAATGTGAATTGCTTCAAAGCTATATATTTCTCTATAAATTTTTTTCTTTCTTGCTTTTTATATATTTATAGGTTTATCATAGTTTCCATGATGAAGTAGATTCATACCGAACACATTGGTGGAAATGTGATGGGCCATGTCAGAAGAGACGACCTTTCTATGGTATAGTCAAAAGAGCTATGAATAGAGCTCCTGGACCAAGGGACAACTGGTGGGCTCAGCATCAATCCACCTGTGGTGGTGCCTTCCATAAGATTAAGGAGCCTGATAATTATAAACAAAAGTCCTTAAAAAGGAAAATGACAGGTAATTTATACAAAAGAAAAATTTTCATTTTGTTAGGATTTAATAATAATCAAGAAATAATAAAAGTGAAAACATAATTTAAATATTTTAAACATGAAATTCCTTAAAAATCACAGTCTAGTTATTCGTTATTTTATTTAAAATGTTGCTTATCAAAAATTTTCAAATATCATTTTAAGTTAATTTTTTATTTACTTAAAGCAGTGTTCTTAAATTGTGGGATGTGACATATTTACTACAGATACATGCCCAATGAATAATGAAAACATCTACAAAATCGATTTGTATGGGTAGTCAATTCAGGATTGGATCATTGCGTTTGTCTATTTAGAAATGTTAATAACTTCGAAACTATACATAATTTGGAACATCTAAATATATCATCGTGTAGCACAGGTTGAAAGATTCTAGTGGAAGAGGGGATTTGCATATGATATAGAGGAGAGGAAATTTGGCCTAAAATGGCGGTCTGGCCTTGTTGTAATTCAGGATCCAGATATGTTACGGGAGTGATCAAGGGTTCGTTTGAAGAGTTTCATCGAGATTGAACTAAGTATATTAATAAAAGACACAATAAAATAAAAATTATACGTGTAAAATAAGTGAAATCTTTGGTGAAATTTTATAATAAAGCCTTATATACAACTAAAGTGAAAGAATTTGAGGAACATACTACCGAAGTTAGGGCGACGAAAGACGAATCCAAAAAGTCATAAGCAGATAGACAGAAAGCGAGTTAAACGTAACCGCATCCTCGTCGCACCCCTGGAAACGAGTGTCCGAAAGCTCTGCTAAATCTCCACACTCATGCTCACGCGATTTTGTATTGTTGTGTATTTGAGACTTCAAAGTGAAATACATGAACCTTCACTCTGTTGTACAAGAGTAGCTCATTTGTTAGTGAGTGTTCAAGCCTCACTTCCGTGGGCATGCATTACAACACTGTAGACCTAGTTCATTTAGATGAGCTAGTGGCATGACTGCGACTTCCAAAAAGATAGACAATTTGAGTACAGGCTTCAGCCTCGAATTTTAGAGGACTCAATGCTTGACACGCCTAGTACAACTCATTGTCACCAATAGACTCACTACTCTTGGAAACAACTACTGTCGACTACACTTTTGCCAAAAATCTCAACTGTTCCTCCTCCTTTTTTTTATATTATTATATTTATTTTACTACATATTTTTTTCCTGAAAAATTACATTTTGTTCCAAAAATATTAATATTTTCATTTTAGATCATAAAGACCAAACGCCATCTTTTGGAATCAAGAACTTATTTCAACCTAGCACTTCTAAATCTCCTTCATTTGTTGATGCAAAGAAACATAAAGGAATTGATATTCATACTATTAAGTCCATTTTTGCTGAGGAAGACAATTTAATTTCTTTAATGGGTGGAAGTCCAACAGCACCTGTCATACCACCTCTAAGAGAAAAAAATACCCCGGCACCTTTTACAGGGCATGGATTTGAATTAGGTTCAGCATCTTCCGGCACCCCCATGTCTTTTTTAGCCAAACTTCGAAAAGATCTTGGTCGTCCCAATCCTTCTGCAGCGCCACTAACCACTGAGTTGAACAGCAATAAAAATGATGTCAAAAAGAATTCAAGTAGTGATACAAAAGGTATTGTTTCATATTATATCATAGCGATAATACTTTTCATTATTTTTTTATTAAATTTATATATTTTTCATCAAAATATTGCATGATTAATTGAATTTGGTTTGATCCTTAAACAATCAAAAACAAAAATATTTTTAAATATTAATCACTAATTTTTTATCAATATACTATATCTCTAAATAACAATTTTGATTTATTCACTATTATTATTCATACATGTGTACTTACAGAGACTTGCACTCAATTTTAAAATAAGCGAGTGGCTGGGAGGGGAAAATGCTTATCAATAATCAATATCTTTTGTACCTCGATTTGTATTTATGTATGCAGGAGATATAACGACATATAGTAAACGAATAAGACATTCACCCATCTCTAACACTTACTCTTAACATTATTTCTGGCTAAACTTTTCAGTTGTTAAGTTATATCGGCAAGATCCTTAGATGGTTAGTCGCTTGTTCATTAGATTCCAAACGTACTCTATTGGCTAACCAGACCAGTGTTTGATAAACACAAAGATAATCAACATAATTGACGCGTGATGCTTTTGAAATTTAAATCTGGGAATGGAAGATTGCCATGGCGGTGTAAAAGTGTCACGAATGACAGTCAAAGAATAGCATATAAAATATACTCCCGATACTAATTCCCTTTAGTAGGGCAACAATAACGTCGCAATCCATCTGAGATTATGTTTTCCTTTTTCTTTTCTCCACTCCTCACCCACATATGGAAGTGTATATAGCCACCTGCTAGTTAGAAAAATAAAGGTGGAACATCGTTGATTCTCATGAATGTCACCGATGGAGGAAGACAGTGACTTGCAGGAAGTCTTTCAGGGATAACTGTCATGTATTTACTCAACATATGAGAGAGAACCCTGAAAATTCTCACCAGGCCCTCTTGCACTCTAGCTGAGTACGTTTCCACTAGGCCACAATATGAGTCTGAAACTGCTGGTCTAGCTTACATACCACTAATGCTTCTTTCGGACAAGGCTTTTTATTGAGAATACACAGTGAACTTTTTTTTCTGTAACTCTCCAATAATAAGTTCCAAAAAATACTGGTAAAAAGTGTACTTATTCTGCTTTGGTTACTTAAGAAATGCACCATCCATATCATACTTATCACACTGATCTTCTTTTGTGTGTCATACATGTAATTGGCTTTGCCAGCATTTTCTTAAATGTTCTAATTCATTGATCATGGTGTGTTTACAAAAAAAAAAAAAAATACTTGTCTAGAACTCTCTTATAGGATTTGAGATTTATTTAGTCTACATGGTATATTTGCTGCATTCAATTTGATCCAGAATTTGGGTATTGGAAAGGATTCAAAATCCAACTATAAACTTTAATTTTTTTTTCCTTTGCTTTTAATAAGCGGGGTAATTTTAAATCTTCCCACAGTATTTGTAACATCTACAGTGAAGAACCTTTCTACATAAAATAGTAAAAACTGGAAATAGCTTACTTTTTTTCAAAAAAAATTAATGTAAAAGCTACATTTACTTCCTTTACATGTAAAAAAATATTTTATGTATGAAATATGGCTAATATGACTTACGAATCTTAAAACTCCCAAAATCATAGTAATTGTTCGGTAAATAAAATATATTAATTCCATAAAATAAATTCTTCGTATATAAATTGAAATCATAAAACTATAGCATTTTGTTTTATATTCCTATTTGTTGAACCAGTCAATAATATATATTGATATAATCTTAATTTAAATTTTCAGAATCTACTTGTAGTGTCGATGCATCCTCGAACTCTTCTCAGAATATAGTGCAAAGCTCTATGGACAAATTTGTGTTACCAACCTTGAAAGATGACTCTTCAAAACCTTCCTGTAGTGTCAATTCCTCCTTGAATTCTTCTACCTCACTTAATTCTTCTCAAAAAATGGTGCAAAGCTCTATGGACAAATTTGTGCAACCACCCTCGAAAGATGCTTCACAACATCATGTTGAATGTCCAGTGTGTTCAATTCTATTACCCAGTACGGATATAAATTCTCATTTAGATCAATGTCTCCTCAAAAATGTATAATTTGCTGTCAAATTAGAATTTTGTATTTTCATATTCAAACTATTTTTTGTGCTTCATCTTTTAATAATATTTTATTTAATAAATCTTTTATTTTATATTGTTGGGCTTATCTTAATTGTTTCAAAAATATTAAAAACTGAAAATATAGTTATACATAATGATCTTAGCATTCAGCCTGAATCTACAACTTAAATTTTATAGATTCAAATCTGCCTAGATCATCTATACGTTATATCCTAACCAACAATTCCTGATAAATTTATAAAATCTTTATTAACATAGAAATGCAGAGTATGACACAGAGAAAGCTTTCAATTCACAGCTTATTATTTATTGCAATTTTTCTTGTAAATTAGTTGGTTGATTACTTATAACTTGAAACTGACAGAATATATATAAAATAACTATTAAAAAAAAAATTAGTTGTAATTATGTATACTTCCATAAATAAAAATCTAAAAATAAACAGAAGAAAATGTGGCTGACTTTTATATAATATCTGTTTATTTATTTAAAAGATTGAATTGCATTTTTCATTTATATCGTTACAACTCTGAAAGTGTTTCATTTTACTGGTAAATATATTATATCTGTAACCGTGCTTTCTCCTACATACTGACCTCTAATATACTGGCAAGAGCGCCCCCTGTTGCGTTCAGCAGAAATGGTTAGTAGTCTTTGAGAGAAAGTACAACGCAACCACGCGCTTGTGTTGAAAAGCGTTTTGTCTCTCGCCCCAAGAGGAAATTTATTTAGCGCATCTCGACGCTTTAGTTGGCCTACAGACTCTTACCCTGAGAGGAAGTATATTTCGTGCACCCTACGTGTATCCTAGTATTTTGTTTAACAATTGGTTAAGAAGGGTAGTCCTTCCACGAATCTATAATTATATGTCTTTAAATGCGTTAAATATTGTATGTGTGTGGTGTTTGTGCGTGTGTAAATAAAAATTGGGAATTCTCCAAAATGTGTCTCAAGTATATCAACCCAACCATACTAAGTTACAATTTGGTTGCCCAACTTGCATGCTACATAACCATATTTGTACTACACATATATTTTCAAATTGTAAATATTTTCATATTATTTGCAATAGAAATATTTATTCCAATGCAATAGAATATACAGAAAAAAAAAAAAAAACTAATACAGTGGTGCTTTGATTAACAATGATCCAGTTAATAATTTGTGGGACAAAAAAAAATATCTGAGTTAATGATTTTTTTATTATATAAATCTCTATCTGATATTTAAAAAAAAAACACATTTAAGGACACATCTTTGCTAGATATTACGCTCCGATGACCTCTGTATCTATTTGCCTTTATTCTTTTAATTTCATCGTCGAGACCACAGCCGTTATCAATGCATAGGTATTTTTGCTTGTTGCTTTCTCATTATCTTCATGTGTTTTCCCTAATGCTCGATCATTTTGCTTTCCATGTATTTCAAATTTATAGTTATGTTATTTATTGTTGTTTATTCTTATTTTTTTTTCTTTAATAATAGTATACCGACCCATGTGTTTGCCGTGAGTGGCGATGTGTCCGAGTAAAGGGGAAATCCTGGAGATAAAACTACATGGAGTTGCAGTTGTTATGTGGACATTACGTCTCTGTAGCCTTTGTTTCTGAGTGGTAACGCCTCATTTCCAATCGGCTGGCAATTATCAGCTAGTCATGTCTGGAGTTGCTTCAGATTCAAATGATTGGGCAGACTTGATGGCCAAGTGCCCAGCGCTCTGACTTTTGATTTGTTGAAGTTCGAATCCTGGCAGTGACTTGGATATTTGTTAATGGTACGGAATCCACTTTAAACCGGTCCCAGTCTAACTAGCCCCTCGTGTATACAAAGTAACCGTAGAGTGACAAACCAAACAAGAAATGGATCACTGGGAACCTCACTAAGGATGGAGGTCGTTTCCGGTTCCTTAGCCTTAGTGTCTTGATCAGCACTAAGGCAGAAATTTGCTTTCCCTTGTAAGTGGTGGGCAGTCCGATCTGGGACCTGAATACTTTTTTTCTACCATTCCATGACTTCTCTCTCTAAAACTTCGCACCCTGGCAAAGGCCTTTATTCGTCAAATTCTGTTGTTGTTGTTTTCTAGATATCAATTGTCATGACTAGTTTAGAAGACTGTGAACTTGAAAACTGAATAGGTATCGTCAGATTTCAGGTATCTCCATTTGTGGTGTCGTCGCCTGAAAATGCTGTTGGTACGTTATATCTTAAAGTCCAGAAGGGTTTATGTTCCATCTGCGGAGACTTGAAATCCATAAGAGAAACAACAACTGGAGATTTATTATTAGAAACATACCCACCATCTCTATTTTTACAGGTAAAAATAACTGTGTAACCACATACAATAATGTACCATTTTAGTATACAAATTTTAAATACTGATAATAAAAAAGATAATACAACACCCTTCTTTTGTATTATGCATCAGGAGACAAAAGAAAAGAGCAACATATTGGAGGTGTTGTACACTCGATAGCCACGTTATGAGACTTTTTACTAAAACAAAGCATGCAATACAACAAGACACAATGAGAAGAGGATAAACGGTATAATCTAGTGTTGATAAATAGTGCATGTAAATTGATACTTTCCATATAAAGTAGTGTAAAAAAATATAATTTACATATAAATGAAAAAGTAAATAATCATAATCCAATATCTATAAGATCCTTACTATAATGTGATAAACAAAAATTTTTTAATAAGATTCTTCTATTAATATTTCATGCAACTTATCATTACCTATTACTAATTTTTTCATTTTTTTGTCATTAAAATTTATAAAAAATATAAGCTATTTTTATTAATGTAATTAATATTAATATTCTGAAAAATATTTCTTAAATATATATTTTTTAAATATATTATTAAGCTTTTGTAACTAATTCATAACATGATCTTTCCTGTGCTATATTTAATGCTTAAATAGTTTGGGAAAAAGAAAAAATTTAATCATAATATTCATTGGTTACATAATAAATTATTAAAATAGATCTGAAATATATTGCAATTATGAGATTAAGATTCAACTGCAATAACATCAATATTTTACCGAAATCCCATATTATGTAAAAAAAAACTTACTTTAATATTCTATACTAAAACAAAACAAAAAATGTTAAAAAGATGAGCATTTAATATTATGAGGCTAATACATTTTAAAAAAGACAATGAAATATTCTTATATATTATTGGAATAACCATCCACATTCAAATAAGCTAAGTGATTATATGATTGGGTAATTTGTACAATAAAGTATTTTAATAATTGAAAATGAATACTTGTATTTGAATATTTGTTTAATGCTGAAGCTGCATTAGTAGGTATTACATTTAATTAAAAAATGAACATCAATAGTTAATAAAAAATCAATTTCCCAACCAATAATTTTTATTAAAAACATGATCAAATTCAAAATGCATGGATATGTTTATTCATCGTCGACATTTGATTGAAACATTTTTGTAAATCCTAATAACAGTGGAAAATGATGAATAAATATGAAATTTATTAAAAATCTGAATGTGTTTTTTTCACAGCATTCAGAAAAAAAAAGTGACTAGTTAACTTTCTGGATGCAGCATGAAAATAAAAATAATAATAATCACAGATGCTTTACACTGTGGAAGAACCAGTCCAGTTTTGTTGTCCAAGCACCACCATAAGCTTCAAAAAATTGATTCTGAAAATATTCAAGGGCTTCTTCCTCTGTTTTTTCTACCTGAAGAGTTTTTCTCAAATATCCAATATCATTCATAGATTGCAATTCGGGTATGCCAGTTGACAGCATCATAATGAAAAGAGTAATTAGCAAATTAGCATGTCTTCTTAACATAAGGTAAGCTTTTCCACACAGTTGCATGAATCTAAAAAAACAACCATAAAATTATGTAAAACAGCTCACAATATGTTTTCTCTCTCACATACATAAAATAATAATTTATGCAATTATTAACTATTCAAAATTTAGATTTAGAGGGAAATTATTATACCAGTTTTTTTCCCTCCTTAAATGCCACAAAATATCAGTAGTTATTTAGATAAGTTTTACTGAAATTTTTATAGTATTTTATTAATTTTATTACTCTTATGTCTTCACAAAAAACCCCCCCATCAAATTTGTCAAGTATACTTTTTTTATTATTTATGTGTCTGTCAATAATAAATATAGATTTGTCTCAAATAAGTATTTTCTTATTGTTAGGACCTGCACATATTTTGGTTTTTTAAATTGAAACTACTTTTATTTTAACATAACTTCAAATGACTGATGAAAAAATCTAATATTATTTAAATAAATAAGTAAAACACTTTTCTAACTTAGGAGAGGTTCTAAAATTTAAAATTTTTATTAGAACAATAAAAAATTCACTATAAACATCAAGATATTTCATATTTTAATAAATTGTATTCAAACATTCTTATTTTTAATTGAATTGTACTTTGTACAATATTACCACTTAGCTGATTTTTTTTAAATTATAGATCTCGTTATATATTGTACCTACATAAGTAGTATCTGTTGGATATTAGATTAGATATCGTTTTTAACTCTTTCCTCAATGGATTTGAAATACAAATAAACATAACAGCTAATGGCTAAATTGCAGAAATTACAATTGTAAAAACATGACATTTTTTAATTACTACAATTTACTTACGATTGGAATTCTTTACTCTTTTTAGGGTTCTCTGCACCCTTGGCAATGACATATAGAAAATCTTCAGTAAGTACAAAAGGAACTCTTTCTCTGTTAATGCCAAATTTTTTCTTGAAATGTCCCAAGAAGTGGCCAAAATCAATGTGGAATATCTGACCTTCTTCATTCACCATGATATTGTCAGGATTTCTGTCACCAATTCCAAGTATAAATGTTGCTACACAATATCCTGCACAGGACTGAGTGAATGTTTCAATTGCTTGGTCATATCTTTTAACAAATGAGAAACAGTGTGTTAATTTAATTATACAATTTTTGTTAAAAGTTAGAGGAACAAATATTACTTCAATTATGACAAATATTACTTAAGGACTTATGAGGGACAAATATTACTTAATTTAATATGCATTTAAACCTGCATTAAAACTATTTTATTTTGTAATTATTTTTATTTGCCTAATATCTACTTATTTTTATTATACATATATATATATATAACAGTCATATGTTGAAGATTCCTTAACATAACTACTTAAGAAAATAAACAATATTTTATATATCATATATCAAAAGAAATACATACAGTAACCTCTCTTTCATTGAGCATGTTAAGGTCAAGAACATGCTTTATTATTGAGCATACTCATATAGTTTTAAGGGGAATATCAAAGGTTTTTTTTTATTTCCAATGTCAAGAAAAAAAATGAGAGAGTTTACGAGATCAAAACAGTGTAAATCACACAAAAAAGAAAACAATAAGAGAAAAAAGTCAATGTCTCATAAGCAAGGTTCTAGCACTCCAATGTCTTTTCACCTCCAAGCCCCCATGCAAGGTCGGGCATACTGCTATACGATGCTTGTCTTTCCCACAGAGCAGGCAATTTGGGTTATCAAAAATGCCAATGCAGTGCAGATGGCTCGCCCAACAGTCATGGCCCACAGCAAGTCTAAATTCAGCGACAGCTTTGATATCAAAGTTAAAGTACTCTGGATAAAAATACAAGTGATTTAAACATGTGTATATTTCATGTGTTTATGTACATTCTGAACCCAGTAGATGATATAAATATCAGATTAATGTAAGTAGCAATGTATAACCATCTGACGGTCACGGTCAACAAACACCCAAATCCACACGAAAGTGAAGGCACAAGGCATTGGTGTCAGATTAAAGAATGTTCTGGTCTTTCAGATTATTGAATGCTGGGTTAAAGGGAGGTTACTGTAATATCATTTTTTATAAAAATGTATTTTGATATTTTATTAATTAGACAAAAATTTTCTTTCTTAAAACTATAATTCATGAGCGAATGTAACTATTTTACATATAAGTGATCCTTTAATGAAATTTTAAAATGTGAAAGACTACTACATATATTTTTACTTTTTTTTTCAGGAAATATATATATACATACCTACTTCCTTTATTTTTCTCTTTAATATACTTATGAAGTTGAGTGGAATCAACTTGAAAGGCAGCCATTCTCCCACCTTTCCTTTGAATATTCATTACAGTCTTCGCATTTCTCACAACTTCAATCATACCTACCTCTTTTCCAGTGGCTAGACAAGCATATGGCATCATTCTGAAAATAATAAAATAATAATGACATCAATTTAAGAAAATTAATATTTTATAACATTTTTAATCAGCACAACAAATAATACCTCATATCTAAACCCTCATTTTGCCATATAGAATCCATGATGCGTATAACTTGTAGTGTCAGCATATCTTGCCTAAGATCTATACAAAAAAGAAAAAAGTAATAAAATAAACTATTGAATTAAAAAAGCAAAACAGTAATAACGTTTAAGGATCCAAATTGTGATTTATCCAACAAATATTTTTAAATATTTTATTTAAAAAATATTGTATTCAACCTCTATATATATAAAGAAAGAGGTTAGTATATGTATATGTTTAATTTTTAGATATTCCATTTGTTTTCTTTGAATTCATTTATGGCCAATAGCCAAAATTCATAAGCAAAATTCTTTAAATTATTATTATGTAGATTATTTTTAATTAAATATATGTAGTTCATTATTGTAACATTGCACTTTTTAATTATTCGTTTAAGAAAAGAATTGTATGTCTGCATCACAATTTGCTTATTAAATAATTATTCTGATATTAAATAAATGCATTTGTGCAGTCATAACTTAATTACTGAGAGATTCAATTGTTTTTATTTGTTAATTGACAAAAAAATATTATTATTATTATTGCTTTATTAAATAAAAATAATCGTTTTTGATGGAACAATTAAGTTCAAGCCTCTGAAACTCCAAGACTTTAGAAATTATTTGCATTTATTTAAATATAATAACTAAGTTTTTTTTATATATTTTATGTTTTGTTTTCCTCTTTGTTTTTAAGAATTTCTTTGACGTTTTAGCAGATATTGTTCTTATTGGCAGCCATGGATATTATTGCACAGTTCACAGCAACGGAGAAAGAATTCTCAGATGGTTTGGGTTTGTCGCTCTATGGTCATCTTATGCACACGAGGGCTAAACAGACCAGGACCTATTGCTTAAAGTGGATTCCGAAACACTACAAATATCCATGGCACCGCCGGGACTCGAACCCGAAACCTGCAGTACTGAACGCCAGAGCAATAGCCACTCGGGGATTCTCAGATGAGCTCAAAGATAATCTGTATTGCTGATGCCTGTGTTATTGAAGATAATTAGATTTATATGAAATCCTTGAATTATAATTATAATGTATTCCTTAGATTTCTTTACCAAGAAATTAAATTCCAGTTAGCATGAAAATCAAGCAATATGTCAGTAGCATCCAGTTCACCTCTTAGGATATATAACATCTCCTTGTCACAATAGGCTGAGGAATGATGTTTATGATTGCCAATTTGAACAATTAATAATAATGTCACATTTTCTCTTTTTATGGCATTGAACCATAAACTGGATTGTCAACATGCTAAAAAATAAATGTTTTTCTGTCTATTTTTTTTACTGTCCATATTTGACATCATGCCATACATTTGTGATTTTCACCAACTAAATATGGTTTGCAATAACATGCTCTACTGCAATTTTTATCTGTTGCTATTTCAACAAAATACCATGTAAGTACATGAGAACTAAGAAAGAGAGCACTCTTTGTACAAAATGAAGAAGTTTTTATTTAAATTTCTATTAATATATCATTAGATAAAATATTGCATTCATTTTGAACTGAAA
Source organism: Caerostris darwini (assembly GCA_021605075.1). Taxonomy (NCBI): domain Eukaryota; kingdom Metazoa; phylum Arthropoda; class Arachnida; order Araneae; family Araneidae; genus Caerostris; species Caerostris darwini. Next base: position 273,553 of record BPLQ01005877.1, read on the forward strand.
TTAATAATACTAGCAAATAAAATTAATAAACAAAATTTAAATCTTACCATCACCATTTTTAAAAATGATGGAATTATATTTGAACAAACATTCTGCCATTGGATCTGGATTCAACCAGACTAACCACAAAGGACGCTTTGCAGAATCAAGGATTTTACAGTCTTCAACGCTGCAAAATGCAAGAAACATTTGTTAAAATATTTTCTAACTTTTCATACAAGGAAATGATTAAAAACATCAAATAATTAGCAGTTTAAATTTGTAGATAAAATTATAATATTTTTAATTTTATTAAAATTTTTATTCAAATATCTTAACATTATAATATAATATGAAGAAATATAATGGTGAAATTCTTATTTTATAAATAATATTAACAAATGTTTTTCAATTCATACTCAACTTACATTAGATTACCCAAAACATGATTATTATTAAGTGGAGATGGAAAATTTTGTAAAGCCTCTAAATAATCTGCTTGCTGTACTTGCTCATATAGAAATTTAAGTCTCTCCTGTAGGGGAAAAAAGATGAGAAATTTTTAAAGACAACTTTACTTAATATAAGCATTAAATTTGAAAAACACTATCAATAAGCTATAGATAAAACTTAAATAGTAAATGTTGTAATCAATTAAATTTGTATTTAAATAAATAAAAATATTTTAGTAAATCTATTATGTTATTATTGAACTTACTTTTTGAGTTTCATCTTTTCTTGCTTTCAGTATGTCAGTAAGCTTAGTAAGCTTTTCAAGTGCTTCTACTTGTCTCACAATAGATTTTAAATGCAAACCAACACCTCGGCAATATGACTCCAGCATCAATCCAAATCGAGTAGCAACAGATGGATCATGCATTTCTGATCTATAATAAATAAGAAATAAATTGAAAAATTTAATATATAGATGCTTTGTACTTAGCTTTTTCTATTTTAATTTAATTTAACTTACTTTAAATGCCAGAAAAAGAAATGCCCAATTTTTCTATTTGATAAAGCTCTTCTAATGAGAAGTTTAGCAAGATTATTATCATAATAAGATTCATACTTGATTACCTATTAATTAAAAGAACAAAACATTTGAAAAAGAATTAAAACAAATTTGTATGCACCTTTTTTATTCTGTTTATGAAATTTCATAGAAAAATTATATGCCAATCAAAATCTATTAATAATACAAAATTTCATGGAAATTGATTCTCTATTACAAATGATGGTTTATAGGTAAATTGCTTGCACATAATTTTATTTTATAAGGCACTTTATTAAGAGCACTTTTAATATCCTTTTTTTCAGTATAGATATTTTATGAAGTACTCATGCCACTGATTTATTTGTATTACAAATTAAAGTACCATACAAGTACACAAATTTATGTTAGATTTTATTCTTCATATATATATATATTAGGTTGGGGAAAAAGAAATCCATTATTTTTATATGAACTTCAGGACTTTATTTAACATGCTTCGGATTGTCCGATTTGGGTCAAATATGCACCGTGCAATATATATATGTGTGTGTCTGTGTAATTGCTTTTTTAATAAATATAATTCAAAACTACTGATTATTATTAACTATTTGACCCGGCTATTCATTATTAACTTAATAATTTTTTTAAAAAGCAATGCTTATAAGTTTATAATTATTTGTTCAAACAAATTACAATTTTGAATTGTTTTCAAATATATTCTATTATTGCAAACAATTTATAGACAATTATGATTTAAAAGAATCTAATATCTTTATATTTAAGAATTTCTCAATTTTATAGTATCCAAAATTATAATATTTGTACTATAATAATAATAAAAAAAATCTTAACTGATGATATTAGGCTTACAGATGGATGATTATTATGATATGTAATTTTTACAAAATTAAAAATTCAATTCTTTTCATTAATTTTTAAAACTGACCATAAGAAATCAAATTAATTGATAGAGAGCAGGAGTGAAAATATATTAATTCAATACTTATTTTTCGACAAGATAAAGTACTATTAGAACATTAAAAGATAATAATAATAGTACTAAATTATTAAATAACTTTCAAAATGTATTGTAACTGAACAATCAAAATGAATTTACTTGCACAAGCTGAAGTAAATACTGAGACATCAGATCATCACTAAGACAGGAATCTAGCCACAGAACAGCATGGTCACGAATAACTTTATCTGCATACTTGCAGTCGAGTAACTCAAGAGCAACTTCCGGTGAAACCTGAGGCCATTCTTTACAAAGCATGTACATCTGCCAATTAATTAAAATAAAAATAATGCCACTTTAGGATTTACAAAAAGTTTAATATCTTAATCTGCCTACTACCTATATACAGGGTGCCCTGAAAATAACTGACACTTTAAAAAAATATATGTATTTTTGCAGTATTTTCTGTAAGTATTTTGCAAATTCCCATGACAGCATAAATTTAATTATTCAATAAAAATTGCAATAAATATAAAAATTTGTTACTTAAGAAATTTTATTTTTTAATCTTTACTATTTTCATATTTTTTTTTATTTAGAAAACAATTTTTTTCAAGATAATTATAATGCTAAATTAATAATTAATTTTACTATAAAACAGAATACTTGTAAATGTTTGTATTTAGCAGTGTAAAAAGATTAAAGCAATCGAAAATTCCTATAACAAATAAATAATATACAAATAATAAAAAATAATTTTAATATACAAATAATGAGAACCTGTGCAACTTCATCTCTACTATTCCACTTAACAGCTTCTAATAATTTTGGTAAAGAATCTGGAATGGTCATGCATTCATGACGGAGTCTCCACAAAAGCTCCTTTTCTTGCTCCGAGATTTCTGACAGAGGATCTCTTTCGATTATTTCTTTTAAAGCTTCACCTTCGGAAGGTGCTTCAGGTGGCTGGAAGACATTTCTTTTGGTTACCTTAATTTAATTTAATTAAAAAGTTAAAAATAGAAGTGCAGAGTTAAAATTAGTCAAGTAGAAGATAAGTATTGAAAAATTGGAACATATCACATACAAATTTTAATTAAAAAATTACATGAAGTGAATGGAAAATCTGAAACTTCATCTCAATAAAAGAATGAAAAAAAAAAAAAAAAACTAAAGATTATTCTGGGTGGCCATTCTCCAGTCAAAGTAAAATTTTTTGATTTCCTAGTGAAATTTAAAAATTCCCAGCCATTCGAATAAAACTGGGATACCATAAAAATTATTTTAAAATCACTATGAATATTAAAATTATACTACATCAGTGATTAATAACATTTATGCTTAAAACCTTAAAAAAGTAACAAACATCTTTAAATTGCAAACAAACGACCAACAATGAAGGGTCAACAATTATGGATTAAAAGAATGTTGTATAAGCACAATTGTAGGTTGTAAAACTTTTAAAATACAAATAAAATATTTATAATTTGCAACAAATCATTTGAAAAAATAAATAAAATTATAGTAACAGAATTGTCTGAAATAAAAGAACAATTTAGTCTTTTTGGAACACTCTTTCAAGCTACTGCCATTTTTCAGGCCATCAAACATCAAAAAAATTCAGGAGTATTTTTTTCAACTTGTATAATGCGTGCAGGAACATCCTTGAATAAATAATATAAGCTTCTAGAAAGTTATATTATTTCATATACCGTATCCTTGAACCCAGAATTGTATGCAATCCTCAGGTTCTAATGTCTAAATACTTAAAATAATCTGCTGACAAATCTTTTAACGCTTTTAAAAATTTGAAATTAATATTCAGTCCATCCATAAATATTTGTACTATTTTTTTTTTTTCAGATCAATAGAAAGGCATGCTAAAGCACCCATGAAATTTTCCAATAGATCACAAGAATGCTGTAAAAATACAAATTTCAAGAATTTTGTATTAACTTCATTTTTGTCATTACAGAATCTAATAGTTATTATCCATCTGTTGTTTTTGTGAAATGTTGTTCAGTCGTTTGTCAAATATATTATTAAATATTGACAATTTTTATATTTTTCATGAAGTTGGTTAAAATAATATGGAGCAAGTTCATAAATGCTGTAATAAGTAATTTTTGTTCTTTGTAGAGTCATCTTTTTAGCAATATTGCTGACTGGAAACACGACTTTTAAAAGGAATATAGTTCTTGAACTTGACCGAAATAATCAATTTTCTATTACACACTGCAAAGTCCACAGAATTTCTTCCTCAGTGATGTTATCAGTATTTAAAAAATTTTGTAATGGTTGAACTTCATCTTTTGAAGCAGGTGGACAATTATTCAATAAAACAATAAAGTACCTTGCTCATTATTCTTAAAAATTGATTTTAAGTAAACTTTTTTTATTCATTTTTATGTATAATAACTTATTGGATTATTAAGGAGTAGAAGATCACTTGAACCAACAAATATTTTGCTTTACATAATGCAGATGGTTGATACAGTTGATGCAGTTTTCTGATACAAAATGTAGAATTAAAAACCTGAGCATTAACATCACAACAATTAACAAGAACTAAGCCAATTTCTGTTGTAGTTATGCAGTGATACATAATTATCTAGTGAAATGCACCAGTTCATGGTAAATTTATGTTTCAAATGAGTACCTTCACTTACTAGATATGTTTTATTGTTTTAGCAGATCAGCAGATTCTATATAATAGATCAGTGTATATAAATTGTTTTAATGCAAATAATAATAATAATAATTAATTCTTACCATCCGCTTATTCTCCTCTTGAATCTCTAATTTGGAGACAAAATTAGCATACTCTTCTATTTCTAGCATTGTGGGAAACACAACTGTACTACTAAACCTTTCAAATTCCAGCACTAGGCAAGGAGAGTCTCTATTAGGATTAGAGCATGTTGTGTCAATAGGATTTAAAAGTTCATCCATTCCTTTAGGCATAGCCCACAAGTGCACACTGACCCTGTCTGACAGGAGTCTGTCCTTATAATCAAATAAATTGATGTTTCCCCACGCAATTGCACAGTGTTCCTAAAAATTTAACATTAGTTTTAACAGACAGAATATCTTTCAAATATGGCACTTTGTATACATATAGTATATTAATCAAAGATTAAGTAATGAATTATTTTTTTTTTTTAGAAATTTTAATGAAATCATTTTATGATGTTCCTTTTTAAACATTAACTACTTTTACAGATAATTTGATTATTGTTAAGAATACGATGAATATTTTATATTATTATTATAAAAAATTCAGATTTATTAACTTTTCTGTATTATTGGCATAAAATGCCTTATTTTTTTAAGTAAAAAATGTTATTATTTTTTTTAAGTAAAAAATGTTATTGAAATGTTACAGAATGTGAAGTTACAAATTTATATTTTATCATCTAACACATTCATATTGATGTGCAGTTTAATAGCTTTTTAAAAATAAATAATTAATAATATTCCCTCTCTTCCAATTAATATAAACAATTTTTAAATCATCAATTTAATAACTTACATCTCTTCTTTTCCTACGAGACACACTGCACACTGAAAGGCACAGTCTAGCACTGCGGGGAATGTCTGGAACAAACAAATCATATTCGAGCCACTCTTCCCATTTTGGGTTGGAGAACACAACTTGAGATGTGTCTCGAGTTGGACACAATGGTTCAGTTCCATGAAATATACCAGTTTTAACATATATCTAATTTTTAAAAAAAATTTACTTTAGCACTACAAAATCAAACAGAAAGAAAAACTTTATAATTTCAATGCAAGATCACTTAACAAATTTCTTAAACTAATTACATTTTAATGAGAATATTTTTATAAATACTGACATTAAACTTTAAAGTTAACAAAGTAATTTTTAAACAATATATCAATAAACTAGGAAACTGAATAGAATTACGTCAATTTATAAGCATGTTGATTGTTCCCTTGATATAAATACTAAGTTTTAAAAAAAGTTTAATTGTGAATATTTAAATGAAAGATACACTATATATAAGCATAAAATGATATATAAGCATGAGCTTTCAATACATGATATATAAGCATAAAAAAGCATTTCAGACTTTTTTTTTTATTTTCTTTATTTTTTTTAAAGAAAAATATGGAAGTATGTACTTTAAAAAGTATAAATAATATTTTTTTAATTTCCAAAAATCTCCTTTATAAAGCTAATAAAATTTAACTAAAAAAAAAAATTAATGATAAGTATTTTAAGGTCAAATTAATAATTTTTTTAAAGAGTTAAAAAATAGGAAACCTAGCATCTAATATGCGGATATTTTTAAATTTAAGAAAAGAGAGAAATAAGTAACTTAATACCTTATCTACATCACGCACATTCACATATGTGGCCCACAAAACTTTTATTCTCAGCATAGCATCCACATTCCACAAGGATATGCATTCTTCACTGGTAGGAGGAGGTGGAGCACGCCGCAAAAACGAGGGCATGCGGAACTCACAGTGGGGTAGAGAGTTGCATACCCCTTCCTTAGACATCAACATTAGTTGAGGAATTTCGCCCTTGGCAATACAATTTCTAACATACTGATTAAAAGGATTGGAAAGAAATAATTTATTTTCATAAACTTCATAACAATTTGAAATTTATAATTATTAAAAAACAAAAGAAAATAATCAATGTAACATTTAATTTTAAAATTTACTTAGATTATAATTAAATTTTCACTAATTACTTTTCCATTACAAAAAATATTAATAACAATAATAATCTTCTAAAAAATTAAGATGCAAAATTAAAACTTTATATCTTAGTTTTAGATTTCAATTTAAAATAATTTTAAATATGGAAATTATAATGGGATTTTAAAAATTAAAACAAAGTAACTAGATAAATTTTGCTAACTTTAAATAAATATGTCAATAATTTAAGTTATTATTTATTATAAATTTAATTAATAAATAAATTACTAAAACTAGCAGCTTAATCAATTAATTATTTGGTTAAAATTAAAATATTTACTCTAAGTGAATAATTTTGATTTTTCAATAAACTAGAAAGTAATGATGTTGAAATGTGTCATACGTGTACAAATAATATCCTTTAATAGTAATATTTTTCTATTATTTTAAAATCAAAATTCCTTAATATAATGGCAAGGCCTTGATAAATTTTGATAACATATTAATAAAAAGTATACAATAAAAGTATGCAATGTAAGTGTTATACAAAAATTTTAAGATAAATATAATAAAATAAATTAAAATATAAAATTATTGAAATTTTTTGTCAGTAAAAGCAAATTTAATCTTAAGGATTCACAAAACACAGAATTGAAACTAATACACATCAATTTATTTCCAAAACATCTAAATTAAATGTTTTAACTACAATAAAAAATGAAACCAACTTTTCAGAATTTTCAACATAGTAATCTATAACATAACATTAAAATTAGATCTATCACAGAAACAATTTCCTTTCAGTTTTTTTCAAAATAATGAATTGACAAATTATTGTACATGTACCTTTGTTACACAATGAATACACTTTATAAAGTTTCTGATATTAGGATATAAAAAGCTACTGCTCAACAAGACTTTTTAAATTTAAAAAAAATACATCAAAATATCATTAAAAATGTATCTACATTTATCTATATATATAAATACATACTATATAATTTTATTCATTGCCTTTTATGACAAAACATATAACTTGGTGACTGAATGAAGATTAACTGGATAAAAATTTTACATCAAAGTGAAAATTACTTACTTTGTATTGCGAAAGAGGAAATCTTTCTAATAAATATTGATCAATACCACACACTTTAAGGAGATAACTATGCTGGTGTTCTCTTGCACGTTCCTTCTGTTGTTCTTTGGTGAGTTTCATGCATTTCAATTTCTTCAAAATAGCTTCTTGTGTAACACTCTCTGGGTAATCATCTTTAGATACTTTAACTGTATATTTTTGTTTTTCACCAGTTGGAGAAAGAACCCATACACATACAATAACTAAACCTTTGAATTGAAGATTACAGAATAATTACTTTACGGAAAAACTTGTATAAAGATATTGTATTAAAAAAATATAATGTATATATTTATTTTCTTCTTTAAGAAAGAAGGAAATAAATATAAACATTAAATACAATATCTTTTTAAATAATTATTTCTACAATGAAAAATTATATACACATTTTTAACTAAATAAAACAATTGCATCACAGATTATTACACTAAAAAATTAAAAGTCAGATAATATTTTTGATAAATTAAAGATACATTAAATATACATATATTGTTTCACACACAGTTATTTCAAAATAATTAAAGAAGCAATGCTAAACTAAAATCTAGTATAATCTTTTTATATATTATTCCATGATTTTTTTTTTTTTTTTTCCCTCCATTAAATCCTATATGGATAAAATTTTTGAGATAATTTCATTAATAGAATTTGTATATTTTAAGTTATTTTCAAATATTTATTAAAATTCAAATGGATAGTCATTATATCTTTTTTCACCATAATCCACATTTTAATATTTTTTCAATTCCTTCTATTAGCTCACACTCTCCCTATATATATCTTGTTCAAATTTTCAATCGTTAATAAAATAGTTTTTATTCATCCACTGAAGTTCAAATACATTTTTTTTTAAAGTAGTGGATAACACTTGATGTTAATGCAGTTTTTTCAAATATTAATTCAGTAATTAAATTTAATTAATTAATTTTAGTTTTTTTTAAGATTTAAGTTGCATATATCTAGCAATAAATGGCACCAGATAAACTTAAAAAAATGAATGAAAATTATGTATATAGTGAATAGTGAAAATAGCAATATAGTTTCTGCAATATAGTGAAAAAAAAGTAGGATTTATATATTACTTGTTTATGTTTAAAGCAACAAAAATATACCTTTATCTAATTTTTTCTCAAGATTTGGAGGAAAATCTCTAGAACTTTCTATTTCAGGAGGATACACATAGGATGCAAGTTTATCTTCTGCTCCAGAATCCCGTATTTCAACAATTTCTTTGCAAACATTTAGAATGTTTCGGCGAAAATCAATTACTTCTGGATCTTTCATTTCATCAAATTCATGAACAGGCATTCCAATTGCTAAACCTTTAAAGAAAAAAAATATATGTTAGTTAATTAAACATGGTGCATATCAAAACTTTGATATCTTCAAAATTTTTATTATATGATGTTTTTAAGATAATTAATTAATTGCATTATCATGGAAATAATTATTTAAATATATTTTTTAATTTATTAAAATGAATTTTAAATAAGTGATAATTATCTAATACATTGAATTCTGGAAAAGTTTACTGAAGGAAAATAACAGGTTTGATTTTTTTTAAAAATACTATAGCTTTTTTTAGTTGAAGTTCACAGCAAATGTTTTGCAGAACTATAGCATATATAATTTAAAATATTGTAGAAATGACATATAATGCATTTAGAATAGCTAAATATTACAAATCAGACTTTTTCTATTAAAATTATTAATAGAAAGTTTTAATTACATTAAAAAAAGTTAAATATACCTATTTCAGAATTGAGCATTTTTTCTTCTTTATTGCCCTTTGGTTCAACCACCTTGAGAATTGGTTGAAATAAACGCAGATCACAAAGACGGCGTGACTCGTCATAAAATTCTTCTCTTTCAGCATCTTGAGTAACTGATACAAATATATATGACATTTGTTCTCCCAGTTTGTGATAAAGAGGGTAACGTTTGGCTTCATGCCATAGATCAGCTACAAATAAAGATTAAATTAATTGACATGATTTAATTCAAAAATTATGTTATTATAATCTAACAGTCATGTGTCCTGAAAAAGACTGACAGTTTTCAAAGCGAAATAACAGTAAAAGGAAAAAAAAATAAAAAAAGAAACAATTAATGCAGCAAATTCCTCTGAAAGGTTATTGCAAATAATATAATTTTAATATAACGACAAAATTATAATAATAAATACATAAAATTAAATAAATAAGCAGAATATATATATAAAATATTTTAAATTCATTTGCATATTACAATTGTTTATTAACTACTTAATTTAAAATTAGCTGAATATTTAGTTGCAGAAAATAAATTCAAAATTTTTTTAATAATCGATAATCTACGAAAAATGTAATTTCAAATTCATTACAAAACATGATTCAGAAACTAATTTTAATTATTAAATTATTTCATTAATAATAAATACTTATAAAAGGTCATTTTAATATGAAATATATGCTAAGTATTAAATAAGTTAAAACCAAATCCTTATCTACTTAAAAAAAAATGTAATAATTAGAAAGTTTTTTCTTAAACTATGCCTTATCAAATCAGCCATTTAGATATTTCTCGTAAAGTTTTTTTAATGAAAAAAGAGTTGACATGATTTTTTTTCTTATTAACACGAGTAAAAATTGATGAACAACAATTATGTAGTAGTAATATTCTATTTGTAATTTTATTTATTAAAACTATATTCTTTACTTTTTAAATTATATTTCTTATATCTGAATTTCCTATTAAAAATTTAATTAAAATAAGAATCTCAATAAAGTCATCAATTATATTGTATTTTATCTTTGTCTCCTGAAATGCATAATACAACAAGGGATAACTTTGCAATTTTATACTTACATTTAACAGTTTCAAGAGTGGCATCTCGAACACATATAAGAGGAATGATTATTCCAGTTGGCATCAAGCAATCCACCGTAATGGTTGGGGGCATCAGATGATGCCCCCACAGCTCCCCAGAAGAGGGAGGCATTATGCTAAGTGTCAGTTCTGCATGCCTTTAATCACATATTTTCTCATTATTGAAAATAGTAAGAATTCTAAAAAAGAATGAAATATGAAAATATATTAATTAAAATTGATAATGCAGTTTAATCTGCACAGTTAGCATCAAATTTAATATTTCTAACTTCTATATACTCTAAAATAAGGAAAAATTGATTGCCAAATTAACTATTTTCTTAGTTGAGTCAAAGGAGTAGATGGGGTTTTTTATTAAATTTAAATTAAATAATTTGATTTCAGTACATTGTTACCTTTTTTCATAAACCAATTTTTTTTTTATATAAAATTTTATATTTGATTTTTTAAAAACTTTTTGATAAGACTGAAAGCTTAATGACTATAATGTAGTTTTCTTGACAATCAGCTTTAATTGACAAGTCTTACATTAAATGTTTAATTAGCATACCACAAACCTGAAACAAACTAAGACAGGGATAGACAGCCTTTCTGACAGGGGCTTGCAATTCAATAGAGTTGGAAGGCAAGTATACACAAATTATAAAAATTGAGGGTGGCAAAATTTTCCCCTAATTGTCACTTTCTCTATCTTAACTTTTTATCATGGCTACAAATCATCATAGAAAATTTGAAGGAATTTTCTGAATTCTATTCAGAAAATTACTACAATTATCCTTCAAATTCTGATTTGAATAAACAAAGATTGAAACCAATGGAATTTTTTTTTAAATTATTAGTAGCCTACTCATGAGTGTCTTTTAATTAGCATTCTTAATTAAAATGATTTACAGTAACAGTTTCATTGTGGTTTAGGTTGTACTAAATCACAAATAAGAGCCTGTTTTTGAGAAAATTTTTTTTTTTTCCAAAACCAGCATTTATTTATTGTAGAATTGATTAGTAGGTAAAATGTTGAAAACAACATAACAAGCATAAAGAATTTAAACTACTTAAAAATAAATTTCAAAAATGGGCCATTTGACCAATTTAAGTAATATTTATGAATTATTAAATTTAGCTTATTAGCTAAATTTAAAGTAAAGTTCTAGTACATTTTCCAACTATTAAGCTGTTTAAAATTTAATGTAATAAAACCAAAAATAACAAAAGCCAGCTTCAAAATAACAGATATGAAAATAAGCATTTAAATGAAATTATAATAAGATTTACTTTATTTTTTTAAAAAATTTTCATAATTAAGATAGAAGCAAAATTTTGAGATCTATATTATAAACAATTTTTTTTTTAACAAAATTTCTTGTGAATTATCATATTTAAAATTTAATTCTGAATTTGATAAATTAATTTTAATTCATATTAGTGAATTCAATAACAAACTAGCTCAAATTTTTTTCCTGCTTGCATTTAACGACTTAAAAAATTCGTTAATGATAAAATGCTACAAAGAAATACTTTCATAATAGACTAATTTTTTTTTTTAATTAACATAGAAAATTATCAAAGAAATATAATTTGTATCTTTATGAATCTAATATAAACATAATTTGCTCTGAATATTTGAAATTTCATTTAAAATCATATTTTAAGATTAAAACAAACCTGATCGTAAAGAATTTCATAGATAGAAATTAAAGCTGCAAAAACTGTCGAAATTTTTCCTTTTTTATAATTGATTTTAATTAAAAATTATTTACATGGTTTTGGTTCCCATTTGTAACTGCTATTTCTTTGAAATATATTATACAAAATATAAATTGCGATAACATCTTATAATTGTATAAAATTTCCACTGCAGTTAATTATTGTTTGGAAATTTAATACAATTATTGATGTTTTGTCCGATTTTTCGATCATCCGTAAGAACTCAAAACCAATACAACCCCGCACAAAACTAAACTGTTAATGTAAACAGTCGCGGAATATAGCGGTAAGTCGAGCAAGGAACCCATCGAATCGTTCACGCTATTTGAGAGTTAATTTACTCGAAAATTATGAATCGAATCACTATTGAACGATTCTATGCAAAGTAGCCTAGAGAAGGCGTTATTTCAGTGGGATTACTGAGTATAGAAATTTATATTTAGTAATTCCACTGAAATAATTCCTTCAATTGTGTATTTTTCAACTCAAATACAAGAGACAAGCGTATGAAATTAAAAACGAATGAATGCTTCTAGTTTGTATAGAATTTGGTAGTAGAGAAAGTATATTCAATTCATTATTCATTAGAGAATTCATCTCTAAATGAATATAGAGAGTTATTACCAGTCGCTGTTATTCACTAAATAAAAAAATTATGTTTAGATCAAAAACTAGAGAATATACTTATATTTGAACTAATTTTTTCCATTTTGTTCTGTATTGATTGTATTTTCTTATATCACCAATGAGGACAAAATGAAATTATATAAATGATCTTATTATGCTGTATTTATTATTCTGCTAAGAGAATACATCTGGAACTTGAAGTGAAATTTTCATGTTCTAGACATAACAATTCATCACTTTTATATGCTTTCCAGAAATCCAACGAAATGCCATTTTCATCTGCGGGGCTTTTACATTGACACTCATATATGGTTACAAAAAAACTTATCTATTTTTCCGACATAGACAGCTGAAAAGCCATTCTGATGAAAAACTAAACCAACATCTAACCCCATGGTGGGCCAAGGATGACTGCTTACTGGCAGATTTCGAGGCTGAAGTGCATGAAAATTGTTTATAAAACAGTACAGAAATTGTGGTATTTTATTACTAACATGGCTTCAGATATAAGTCACTAAAGTATGATATCTAATGGCTGGCAGTTCTAAACTTTGTTAATTATAGTCTGCTTATTGGCAGACTTGTCCTGAAAACTCACCGATCATCTTAGTACTATTCAAATAATGGAGACTATACTAATATTTTTTTTAAATTGCGTCGAGGACTGGGTCGTATTGACAATGTCCTGAGAGCAACCTAAAATAGGCTGCACCGACGAACGCTGTTACTCATTTAGCACTACCCAGGAAGCACGTGTAGCTTGAAGATATGCTACGGACACTAACACTATCCCCACAAAGCTCTACGGCTTTATTAGACCGGGACTCATGGTTTAAAGTGGATTCCGAACTATTGTAAACGTACATGGCATCGCTGGGACTCGAACTTGAAACCTGTGTCACCGAGAGCCAGAGTGCTAGTCACTCGGCCATGAGGATTCTAGGCCAACATCACTTCTTGTAAATAGACTTGCAGTATAATTAAAACTATTTTCATCTCTTTTCTGTAATTATATAATTCTAAAAACTTTCAAATATTTGTTTACACATTTATGGTGAAATTCGTACGATATATTATTTAATACGCTATAAATGTGAAAATCCTTGATTCTTTTGCCCAATATTGTCGACTAATATGTTGAAATTTAAACACAAAAATATGCGCATAACTTCACTCTGCAAAAAAATGCAATCGTGATTTTGTACTGATAGTAATGTGGAGTTGATCTGTGCGGAATATGCTAAACAGCCCGTAGCTAACCGATGCTAGTGTTTTAGATACTGTAAGAAATGTTTCAATGATAGAAATTCAAGGCACAATATGCGTAAAATTAAATAAAACATAAGATGCATAAAACCAGGAGTCCAGTTGTAAAATATTATTACTACAAATGCAATCATCTCTCTATTTAAATGGTAGAGGTGCTTTCATCTATACGACATTTAATTTTTTTGCTAAAAAGTCTGTTGTAAAATGAATTAAAAAAATTCGAAATTGAAATCAGGGTAAAACGTCCTTTTAACGACGAAAGGGGGGTCTCTCTATTATAAACGATGGGTGCCTTATTGTGAAATGGACAAGCCTGATGCACTGAACGATCGTCACAGCGCCCCCAGTAACAAAATATGAAAGTTTGGAAACCTAACTCCAAAATAAAAAATTTCATTTAAAAAGTTGTAGACTATCGTCGCATTATGTAGAATCGATACCTTGAAAATGAAAAAAAAAAATGCTCAAGGAGAACTAAATAAATCTTTGAAAAGTCACAGACTATTTCTTCAGAAACTGTACCGACGGAGTTTATCGACAAGACGAGTGTCACATTGAAAATCCTTCGAGTGGTTGCATGAAACGAACTTCTTTTGTCAACGGCATGTCAGGAGTGGGAATACTCCGCAACTTTTATGGAGCATTCTATGTGAGGTGGAAGATCGTCTGGAATGTAGTACGCGAGCAATTTTTTATGTCTTAAATATTGTACAAAAAGGCTAGTCGTAAAAAACGACTAGCCTTCTAATGTTGTATTCGTTTGGCTAGTACTACGAAACAGCCCTACCACGTTGTTATTTCTGTCAATAAAATGCATTTATTCCGTTCTCTGACATTCTTGTGTCTTACGAGACAGCAGCTGCTACCTCCTAGCAATTTACCACCAAGAGTTACGTTCCTACATTGTATGTCGGAAATTGCTTGTTTAAATATGTTCTGCCATTCTTTAAAGATTTGCATGAGTTCTGAATCACCCTGTATATGCCCAATGTTTGTGTGTATTTAACACATACACGAAAATATTTTTTTAAGTTCATAATTAAAATTCTTTGAATCTACAAAGAATTTGAGCTCGGTTATTTTTTAATGTTTTCAGAATTATTCTCGGTTAGTTTTTTGTCACACTTAAGTGCTTTACATTTGTTAGGATGAGCATAAAAGTCATCACCCAGTCTCAATACTAAATATGACTATTGGGACTGGGGGATTGTATAAAAAGATGGATTTTTACTTTCACCAATATTCATTTCAATATGTGAATCTTAACTGATTTTTTTAATATATGAATCAAATTTACTTTTAAAAAATCAATATATGAATCAAATATATTATAGTTAATATATTGAGATTTTAAATGTTTAAATCTTATTACATTAAATTGAAAATGGAAATCAAATTAAGAAAATTTTGTAATATTTCACACTGCTTCTGTAATGAACTTGTAACTCCTTTGGACACCAAGATGCACAGTTTGGAAACCAATGTATCACAAATAAGAAATTTTTTAAAATATTATCTCGAACATTATCTCTTTTAGAAGAAATTCATTGCTTGCACAGAATGTGTATCCTGCAATGGATGCCTACTCATGTGGATTTGGAATTTAATGAAAATGCAGATTCTTTGATTAAGAATGCTAGAAGTCTGGATCAGATTATCATTACTACTTTCCTTGCAGATACAAATACCTTGGCAAAATCTAAACTTATGATTACTTCTAAGATCAAAACCAAATACTAAATTACAGAAAACTAAATGTCGACAGAAAAATAGCTACTAGTCTCACACAATTAAAAATAACACATCACAAAAATACGAAACTTTCTGCTGAAGGCGTTAAAAAATGTGGCAACTGCGCTGATGTCGAGCTTACGCCTAATCATGTGTTTGATTGCCCAACTGTTGCAGCTGCCATGCCCTGTCTGGAGCATTCCTCGGAGGAGGATTTATATTCTGAGTTGGAAATCAACATAGCCAGTATTCGGGAGCACCATGATATTTCATTCCCTTGTACTCCTTCAGGAAATACAACATTTTTAATGACACAACTTTAAATAAAATTATACTTTACAAGAATTTTTAGCAAATATATTTCTTGCTCTTTTACCAAATTTATTTATCAGTAGTCAACAAAATCTCATGATATCTGTTGTATAAGATTGATTTATGATAATGTAATATGCTTTTGCACTGTCATATAACATTTTTGAAGTACTTGAAAAGTTGGAAGCTGTTTAAAGACCCCCACCCCCATGTTCTCTGTTTTGAATGAATAAATGGTCAAAAAATACTTTGAGAGAGAACTTATAAAGAAAATAAATAATTCACAATAGAAAAATATATTTATTACCTATATATATATATATATATATATATATATATTATATAAACCAACATAAATAGGATAAGTATTTGTGTATAAAATAAATTATCATTGTAAATTAGCCCTCAAAATCAAATAAATTAAAAATCTTAAAAAAATTCCAGGTGCAACAAAATTTGTGAATGAAGATATAAAATTGGCAATAAATAAATAAAATTTGTTTACAAACATTTTAAATAAGAAAAGGAATGACAGCTTTTCTTTGAACTGGATAGTTTTTAAAAGTTTTCTTATACCACTTGTGGCACATAATGCCGGTCAGAAGTTGATTACAAACAGTCCACAAGCATACAAGCCACCATGTGTAACTTTTGCCACTTAAAATTATGCAGCCAGATACATAAATTAAAATTTCTGCAAAATAATGTGGACAGGACACATATTCAAAAAATCCAGATGCTGGAAGGTGATGTCCTGTTGATGTAACTTTGTTACCTATTAAATGAGACAGAAAAAAAAAAAATTACTAATAAATAGAATAAAAGATAAGTGTAATAAAGATACATTTAGAAAAGTATTCTGTACGATTTTTATAAGAGCTGGTTGAATAAAATATTGGATTTCCAAACTTTCTTTTATCCACAACACACTTTAATGCTTTGTAGTAGTTAGAAAAGTTAAGATGGAATATTGGTCGACCTCATATAAGCCACAAAGAGCACACCGATTGATTTGAAGGGACGACTTTTATATCCATATTGGCGATCGATATAATGCACAGATCCCATCCAAAGCCAAACCAATACGGTGGAGGTGTGCCTGCAGGTAGTCCTGGTCGGTTGTAAGGTGGAAGCGTGAGTCAGCCTCGGAGCATTTCAAGTGCATAGGAATATGACCCCTGTGGCAAGGCATTTCCACCTTTTGTTGTGCTGAAGTCCTTAAGGTTTCTGTTGGTAAAGATGGCTGCAGTGATATGGGTGCATGATATCCTGAGTGTCAGTGGAAACTCCGGCTGGTTGGATTCAGCCCCGCACTTCGCCATGACATCGGCTCTCTCCAGCATGACTGGGAACCCATTGCAAATGTAGAGCATAGCAGATGGTGATCAGTTTCGACAGCTTTGCATGGCACTAGATTGTGCGCGGACAGTCTGTTGCTATTCATTGCTGAAATGACCACTTGGGAATAGATGAAGAAAACAACCCTTCCTGGGGATAGATCAAGAACTGGCAGTTATTTAGCAGCCTCAAGGATTGCATATATTTCTCCGTCATAGTTGCTGGTGTTTTTCCCCATGGCCAGAAAGTTCTCAAACAGATTGGAGTGCCATCTGGCACCGGTTCCTTTCATCAAATCTATACCACAAATAGATACAATAAATCTGTTGGCCAGAAAATTCTTCCTTTGGTCTCAAGGACAGAAGTTGTTCCACAAGGCAGTTCAAGAGAAATGGGGTATAAGGGAAAACAATGAATGTGAATTAAGATAAAATTTTATTTATTCAATGTTACTGTCCTATGAAACATATTGATAATATTGTATTTGCATACACAGGGTCGCTACAAAAACTGTGAAAAAAAATTCCGTGACTAAACTTAGAACATTTTTCTGGCTTTCTCCCTACTCAGAATATGTGTACAATATAAATTATTAAAAACATTTTTACCAGTCATTTAATAAGTAAAAAAATATTTTAAAAAAATATTTTAAAAAAATAAAATGAAATGAATATACTAAAAAAATCTATTAAAACATCTATTATCTTCAAATTATTACAACATAACCAATCTTTAAATAAATACAGGAATAATTAAATAAATATAATTATTTCATTCAAACTATTTTTATTATCTTAAAAAGGAATTATTTGGTTTATTTTAACAATTGACTCCTTCTTTTTTTAAGAAACTCGAAAAAAGAAATAGCAAAACATCACGAAATGGTGAACTGTAATTCTCCCTAATTATGTTCTTTAAAGGCGAACACCATACCATTCAATTTTGCTTTTTTGACTCTACGTATACATATAATGGAAGCCCAATTTAAGAATAATTGTTCCTAATAATTAAATATACAAATAACAAATTCAAATATGCATTCAACGCATATGCTAAAGGATATTTGATTAAATAATTTAGGCTTAATACACTTAAAATATATACAAATAATTCATTACACTAATTTTCAGTAATTAAATAAAATAAATAACAAGTAAATAAGTAACTACCAATCAATGCAAATACTAAAGGATTATGAAATTCGGCATCAGCAGTGAATTTTAGCTTAATAAACTAAAAATAATAATAAAATAATTAATAACATATTAAAACCCTTAATTTCTAAATTGACCTTAAGCAAATAGCTTCTTCTTCTTCTTCATTGGTGCGACAGCCCCATGCTGGGAGAAGGTCGCCTGCCTACTGGCAGAAAATGTTTCTTTATACGGGGTAGGGTTGTCAGGCCAATGTTCTACAGCAATATTAGACTGAGATAAATTGAAACATAAATTTAGATAAAAGTACAATGCAAGTCGAAATGTCATTGATCCGATGTCTTGTTATCGACAACTTAAGCAGACAGTATAAGTACAAATACTGACACAAGTACAAGCGGAATACAAGTAAAAACATACACACATGCTAGTGAAAGACTTGTTTCAAAATAAGATAAATCACAGATTGGCCAGCCCGTTATATAAAAAAAAATAGATGTGCAGCTGCCGTAAAAGAAATAACGATCGGAAATGCCAAGCATACTTGGATACAAAATCGCCGTCCAATGTTTTGCATGAAACCGAGAAATATTTTAATCAACTTCATTAATATTTTTTATGAATATAAACTAATTAAAAAGAGTAATTCTAAAATTATTATCATACTAAACAATATGCTAAAATATTGATGGTAAGTAATTTTTATAACATACTATACCTGTTATACGTAACGAAGCTAATATTTTATGACTTTCGAATTGCAAGTGGAATGCAAAGAAAAACAGGACCACTCCTACGAAGTGTGAAAATGAAAGCCATTGACCAGAAATATAATTAGCAGTGTAATCTGAAAGAAATATGATGACATAAATTAATGAAATAATAAAGAGATAACTAACATACGAATGTCATAAAAAAAATTCTAAATTTAACATATATATATATATACTTTTCTATTCTCCACATCTCATCTGCATATCTAGTGCTATATAGGTGCCTACCAGTTAGAAAGGTGAGAGTGGAATATCAATGTGCCTCATGTATACCACAAGCAACCAACAGACAGGTTTTAAAAGATGGATTTTTAGAGGTAATTGCCTTACATTTGATGAGAGAAAACCCTGAAAACTCCCTCCTGACAGCCTGATTATCGATGAAAGATGCTTTACTCATCACAATCTTCATGCGCAAACAATGCCACCAACAGATTTATACCTCGGGGATGGGGAAAGACTACAGCCTTATATATATGGTCATGGTGTGTCCATTTCACTAGCATCAAATTACAAATATTGAATAATTTCATTTGATATATGATTCATGTGATTGGTTTTTGCTCAGTATTTCATTTATACTAACATACATTTAAAAATAACATCATAAAAATAAATTTCAGAAATAGATGTTTGGTTCTCAACTTTTTTGTAAACATTCATATGTTTTAAAAATAATATCTAATGATCAACTTTTATTTTTTTCTATAATTAAGATAAAAGTTAACTTGTTTGATATACATTTTGTTACATGCCTAAAAAAATTATTTTTGTTAACTTTTTTTTAATGTATCAATATGAATATTTTCTCATTTAATAATCATTATTCTATAAAAATGTTTTTGTTTACTCTAAGTATATTTTTATTTAATTTTAACTTACACAATTGTAAAGTTACAGTTACAAATGAAATTTTTAAATGTTTTTTCTTTTTTCATAATTTTTATGTCTTAAAAATGGATTTTTTTTCTATTTCAGATAGAGGTTTTCATTTTTAACTGTTTTCTACATTGTTAATGATAAGACTCTATATAGAAATAGTTTCAAGAATTTTAGATACATTTAAATAAAAAAAAAATACCAACAAACTGTTAAATGCTATCTTTTTATTTATATGAGACATTAAATTTTTTTTATTCAATCTAATATTAAGTTCATCATAAAATCTAACTCAATCTTGTGTAGTATATTTTAATAAATCTACAAAAAAATTGGATAATAATATCAATAGTTAAAAAAGCAGCAAAAAAATTAAAAAATTAAATTTCAATAAAATAGATGAGTAAAAGAAAATTTTTTTTCAAAATATATTTTGAATTAAATACAACAATTTTAATTTACTATTAAATATTTGAAATAAAAAAAAAAAGTGTTCAAGGGGTTTCTTAATACAAGTGAAATTCTTGTATTGAAATGCCTCATTTTTCCTTTTTAAAGAAATAAAAAGCCCCAAAAAATGAGAGACATATCTATATAAATAAAAAGTAATGTTCATTTGTTCCCACCTCTCCACCCAGATTTCATTGAAAATTTCCCAGTTTATTAAAATCAAAGGCAGGAGAGTTTAGTTTGAATGAAATATATTGGTAGTACTGTTCTTTTTATATCTATATAAATAAAAGGCAATGAAAAATTTCACAGTTTCTTCTTATTAGTATTGGGAGTGTTTAAAGAGTAGTTTTAATGAAATCCAACATGTAGCACTGTTGATTTTACATTAAATAAAGATTAGATTATTTTATATTTTAACTGCTGTTCAAAAAACGTGTTTTGTCCCAAGACTTTGAAGAATACAAAAAGTTAATAAATAAAATACAAAATTGGATTTCATGTGCAAACAAATAATTTAACATGCTGAAGAAGAAAGAAAGTATATATATATATATATATAGACAAAGCAGTAATAAATATCACACAAAATTCAATTCATGTTATTTTAATTGAACAAATAAATTGATATAGAACTTCAATTGTATTTAATTCACACACACAACTCAGAGTTAAGAATGAGGAAGCATTGCCAGGTCTGCTAGTTTAGGACATTAAAATGATTAACATAAACTCACTATAAATAATTTAATTACAGCAATCACCAATAAGATTTGACTAATTAATAAACAATCAAGAGGAATAAAAATATGAGGAAAAAAAATTAAGTTAATACATATGTACAATTTAATTATATTTTGAAATAAACATCCATATTTATTTGTATGTGTTAGAAATATCTCTTTTTTTAACTATTTTTTTGTATAATAGCAATAATTGAAATGTTTTTTTTAAAAAGAATTAATTAAAAAATATTTTTTTCTAAGTATAATAATTTCAATTGTTTTTAGAATTATTATAATTGAAGATTTGGTACTTACGTATTAACGCCATCGCAGCTACAGATTTGGCGGTTTTTAAGTGGCGTCAATCTGCACTTAAAATTTTTGTGACAAATCATAAAATATATAAAACACTTTATTTAAAATTAAAACACTTTCAAAATTCAAAATACTTTATTTAAAAACCAAGTAGTCAATCGGATTTTGGTGGAAAATGTGTCAATTTAGAGTTTAACATAGATTCAAAACAGTCTCTATTTTGGCGCATTGGCAGCTCTTTATTGGCGCATTAGCGCAACTTCTGCTGCGGTGGCTTTAATACGTAAGTACCGAAAATTTTAATCATTCATAATAATTAATCAAAGTAGAATTGTAGGTCTAATAAAAACAAACCGAAGTACCATGAACTCTTTCAAATCCTGGTGCATCATGTATAAGTGACAAACCAACTCCAAAGTAGAAAGTAAATCCAACTATATAATGCATTACATTCATTTTAGAATCAGAATAAACTGATACAAAGAAGCATTCATAGCAACGTCTACAAACTTGCAAGAATAGCAAAATGCTAAGGATAACAACCGATTCTGGTTTAACTGAAAAAAAAAATTTTAGTTTAAACAAATAATTGTAAAATAAAACGATAAATACATAGGCATTAAACTGCTTTGATTTAAGCTAAAATAGCTTTTAATATGAAGTTTCATTTAATAATACTTAAAATCATTAATTAAATATAAACCAATATTTGGAAAAAAATCTAAAAATATAACAAAATTAAATAATATATATATATTTTTTTTTTGCACAGATATATAAAAATGATGATTATGAAATGATAATTTAATATGCATAAAATGATTTTAAACATATTAATAAAAAAAGATATAAGAGAAACATAGGAATTAACTATGTTAATTCCTATGTTAGTTAACTATGCTTTATGTATATATTAAAAAAAAAAAAATATCAAAAATAGCAATAAGATATGAAGAAACAATTTAATTTCTTCTAGTGCATATAATTTCCAATCATTTCCTAACATAAAGATTTTCAACAAAAGCATAAATAGAAATGCCACTATATCATGGCTAAAACCAGTGATGACTAGAAAATTGGTACATGATTTTAATCCTGCCAAAATATATATATAAACACTTTAGTAGCCTATAACATAATTCAGATGAATGATAGTTGTAAGCCAATTTAGATACTATATACAATATTAATACATTTCTTATCTGTTTGTGGTAACTAGTATTTCAAATGTTTAAAGGTGCATTTATTATTTTTTAAAAATATGCTTTCTTGAATTTTTTTTCCTGCATAAATAGCAGTGCAAACTTATGCATTTTTAATCACTTAAAGAAAAATAGGAATATTTATTTAATAAAAGAAAACACAATAAGAAATCAATGAGTATAATTATAAATATGGAGACAGAACTGTACCAAAAGTCGAGAGATAGCTATTAGTCTATTTTAAAAATTTTACTATATATCAAATAAAAGATAAGCAATATCAAAATTAATATGTAGGTAATACAAATTTAATAAAATTAAATTCATTAAAAAAGAACCCATTAAATTTATTGAAACCTAAGTTAATACAGCATTCTTAAAATATTAAAAAAAAAAATTTACCAGTGACTAATCTGTTTGAAGATGCACATAAATTTAATAGATACACAAAACAATCTGATGATAAACCAGCAAAATACTTGCAGAGTACTGCTCCAGTTATAATGGTGAAGTATAAGACAGCAAACACATAAAAATGAGAAAACCACCTGAAAATTAAATAACATAATTTAGATGGAAATACAAGTACAACTATATTTAATAAACTGCTATATAAATTCACAAAAATACACTTTAAAATGTTAAGCAAATAATTAATATATATATGAATAATTTATA
Source organism: Caerostris darwini (assembly GCA_021605075.1). Lineage (NCBI taxonomy): Eukaryota > Metazoa > Arthropoda > Arachnida > Araneae > Araneidae > Caerostris > Caerostris darwini. Next base: position 297,318 of record BPLQ01005877.1, read on the forward strand.
TATGTTAACAAATAATAATAATAAACGAAAGAAAAATACTTTTTAAATGAAAATTAGTACATGGAGTATTGTGGGTCAACATTTATGTTTTATTTATTTATTAGTTGCAAACACATTACAAATTCCTTACAAAAGTCATTTATAAAAATATTAATATTATTAATGAGAATATCAATAATTCTGTGGATATCTAATATAAACTCAATAGTACATAAAAATAATTGATTTTTGTAGTAATTAATATTTATAATGATCCATTAATATTGTAACTTTTCACTGTGGAGAGAAAAATCATATCAAACTAATTAATATACACAAGATGAAATGAATAAGAAAATATGAATTAATAGAGTATGTCTACAAATGGAAAAAAATTAATCAAATTAAGGAAGTTTGAAATAATAGCACCAAAAAAAAAAAACTTTTTGAATGGTTATAAAATATTTTAAAAGAGAAATGAACAAATTAAGAGTCTACATAAATTCTTGGCGACATAATAGTAATTTTCCTTTTTAGTTAAAAAGAAACTGCAAGAGGTAATAAAAAAATATTATAATTTATAATAATTCCTTTAATGAAGGGTCTTATCCAAATAATATTAAATTAACATAATATAATTATGAATTATGGACATTGTGTCATTTTCAAGTAATAATAAAATATGTTTAACTGTATAAATAAAATTATAATGTTGTGAACGTGCTGCTATTGTTTTACATAATACTGCTCTAAAAACTGGAATATATAATCCTCTGATTTTTGCTAAACATTATATGCAGAAATAAAATTAATTGTTAGCCTAAATAATAATAATTATCTATAACCAGTTGTTTCATTTGTTACACAATTAGTATTAAAAGAGATAATTTAAGATTAATTAAGAATGTCATTTTTAAAATAAAAATATAGAGAGAATCTCAACAATTTTTAAAGACCAAAAAGTAACCAATAATTTATTTATGTTAGAAATACTATTTCATTATGTAAATATCAAGAAATTTGTATACATAATACAAAAGTTATATTAACAAATTTGCTATTTTTATTCTTACCGTTTCGGTATTTCAAACCGTTTTGCAATCGAATCTTCCTTGCTAATTGATTTATGTGTTTTACCAAATGTAAATAAACGTATTAACACGGCTGGTATATTTTTCACATATAAAACATTTAAACCACTGAATGTTACTATAATAGAATAACTAATCCACATAAAATGCAAAAGATTGAAATCCATTTTAAATCTTCCAATTCTAATTCCAGGCGAATTTAAAATTGTTTAAAATAATCAGTTTATTTCAAAAAGATTTGTTTATTTATTATTATTTTGTTTAATAACACGTCCTCTTGAACTGCGATTTGACAGTTTTGTTTTATCTATAAACTTATAAGATTCTAAGTAGTCATTTTATTGTAATCAGAAAATATTTTTGGTAACAATTCAATGAATAGTTTGTAAACAGCTGTTCAAGTATTTTATAATTTTTATTAAATATAAGATACCAAATCGGCAAAATAACCTAAGGATAGAATCATTTGAATTAGTGGCAGGTCCGTATGATCCGCATAATTGGAACGAATTATCAAATCAGTTCATATGTTACGAATCATTCATTTTTCAACTTCTTCGAACTGTTTGCTTTTCAAACTCTTATATTTTATTACTATCATTATTTTCACTCTTAATTTTTAATTATTTTTTATTTCACTTTCACATTAAATATTATTTTCCTACTATTTTTATTAAAATTAATTAAACTTTAATAATTAAAAAAGAAACTTTTTAATTTACTTCTGGGCAAGATTTCTATTAGTCACTACCACTTTTTGTCTCTGCAATGCATATATCTTCTCATCAATTGTCTCAATTTCAGATAGAAAATAACGGCTGCTATTCAGCCAATGTGTTTCGTAAATGGAAAATTATTGTCTCAAAACTTTTCTTTTTCTTTCTAATTCAGCTGGCAAACACTTAGACAGCTTGGTCTTAGATGCCTTAAGGCAAGCACTACACAAAAGTTACTCACTTTGCATTACCCAGAGAGGAGCGTGTGGCTCGATAGTAAGCCACGGACGCGGAGTAACAATGCGCCCGCAACGCGGTACGATCCTGTTAGGACCGGGACATACGGCTTAAAGTGGGGTCCGAACCACTGCAAACACCCATGGCACCGGCGGGATTCGAACCCGATACCTGTGGTACCGAAAGTCAGAGCGTTAGCCATTCGGCCATCAGGCCCTTTCCCACAAAACTTTACAACATATAATACGTATTTCCAATACCATCCGAACTTCAATTCAAACAGTTCGTAAAGTACCGGAACGATTCGCATCATAGTAGCTCGATGCTGTATGGTACGGGGGGATGAAATAAACAAGCACTAAAATTTGATTACACTATGAGTGTCTTCTTAATTGTTAAAGCTCGTTCCCACCGAGGCGAGAGGCGGCGACGCGACATGCGGCAGGGAAGAAAATGTTTTCTACCCGTTCACAGCGAAACGTCAGAAATAGCATTACGCCTAGTGAAGTTCCGCTTCGAGTTGAAGGTTGGTCAACTCGAAGCATTTCAAACCGATTTCAGGCGAACTCGGTGAGGCTAGTAATGGTCAACGCTTCACGCTTAAACGCCTCACGCCTCGGTGGGAACGATCCTTTAGGGGAACGAAGAATATTAAGAGCATATATATTATTATTTTATTTTTTATATAAGAAAACAATACAGACGTAAAGAGAATAAATAATAAATAAACATCATAAATGTATTTTAATTAAATAATTATATTTTTTTTTATATAATTATAATTTTAAATAAATTTTATATTTTTATAAATTACACATACATATTATGTATATTACATATGCATTGCATTTTATTTGTTTACATATTAAAATAAAGACAATGACAATTATTTATTATTAGAATTAATTTTATTTTTGATTCCAGTAAAAAAATATTCAACACATTGCATTACTTTTTAAAGCAAATCAGAATGTAATTTTAAGAGAGAAATAGTAATTAGTAGTGTCAAAAACAGTGATATTATAAATATTTATTAAATGATTTAGCATAATAAATGTAATTTAGAGTTATATTTTCTTAGTAAACTTGAATAAGAAATGGTTGCAAATATTTATGATCCGAGTTTATAAATTGACAAAAATTATATTTTCGCAATAATTTTTTTTATTTCAAATACAAATTCTTCTGTCACCAAATTTATCAAAAATTTTGTCACCAAATTTGAGCACATTTTTGAGAATTTAAAAGCTTAACAATATTATTTGAGAAACTATCTTAATGATCATTGAAGAGTGTCTGAATTATCCGCTTAAAATTGTTTTCCAAATAAATTCAAATTATTCTTCAAAAAAATAATATAAACAAATAAAATTTATTTCTTATAAAAGTTAAAGTTAAATAATTCTCCTTGATTATCTTCATAGGTTTGAATTATAGTGAATGTAAAAAATGAGAAATAAAAAATTTTTTATTCCTTTGGCATTTGTTTTCCCACAGAATTTTTTTTTTTACTTTAAAATCTCAAGGAAATTCAAATATTAAATTGTTGAAACCTTTTATTTGTATCGAAATGGTTGAGTAATAAATACACCTGAATTACAGATTAAAAGATATCCAAAAATGCTTACTAAATGGAAGCATCAAATTATATTTGGGATATGAATAATTTTTAGTTTAGTGTCTAACAAATAACAAATAGTATATAAGATCAACATATAAAATAGCATTATAAATAGTATAATAATATATTTAATGTCAAAAGAATTTTAGTTATATTTTTTTGTTTTTAGAAGAAACTTTATATCAACAACTTCATTTCAAAAACTGAATACAAGAACTGAATAATTTAGTAATGTGTGGCTTTCCACTAACAGTGCCACAACCGTTGAATGACTTGGAAGTCATTTTTTTGCGTCGAAAAACCGAAACAATCAAGCACATTGAACAATACAGTTGGTTCAATGTGCAACTCATACCAAAGCCGTCTTAATTTCGATTCAAAATGCCACTGGCAGCCGAATCCACTTTCATGATGCCTCTTATAAGGCCATCTATTGATGCATTTTGGAACTTTTTCTGATGGCCATACCGTATCTTCAGTTCAAAGTTGAACTCATTCTGACGAATGGTTCTATTTTTTTACAGCATTTTGAAATTAGGACTTTAATTATAATCACCCTGTATATATATATTCATGAAAGTATTTATTTTTAATAAGAAATGAATTATTCTTTAATTTATTAGAATTCATATTTAAATGTGATATTGCTCTACTTTTTTTTTTTTTTTCAATTCCTTCTATTGGCTCACACTCTCCCTATATATATCTTATTCAAATTTTCAATCATTAATAAAATACTTTTTATTCATCTACTCAAGTTCAAATACATTTTTTTTGAACTTGTAGTGGATGACACTGGATGTTAATACAGTTTTTTCAATTATTAATTCAGTAATTAAATTTAATTAATTAATTCTATTCTTTTTTAGATTTAAGTTGCATATATATACCAACAGATGGCGCCAGATAAAGTTAAAAAATGAATGGAAATTATTTATAAAGGACTTTCTGCAATATAATGAAGAAAAAGTAGGAAGTGACCTAATTTTTCTTTTTTTATATTACTTGTTTTAACTTTATAACTATATAAAACATCTTGTGATATATAGATAACGTTTCGAATTTTTTAATTGTGTAGCATTCAACAATGCATTTGATTTGATTACATATTTTACTTATTTTTTTTTTTTCATAAGAAGAAGTAATTCAAAATAAATTTTCTACATTAATTAGTTATGGAAATCTAGTGAAATTCTGATCAACGTAAGTAAATATTTTCATGATGAAAAGAAGCGTTTTTAAATTGATGAGAGGAATGAGTGGAAAAAAATATGTTTGTAAACTATTCCACCTATTAATTTTGTTTTCGAATACTTTATTTGAAGTATTCAAAGGTTTTTAAATAGTAGTCTAGTATTTTAGTTAATATTTTTTTACTTAAATTTTGAATGTTAATACTTTTATATTGCAGTTAAAGTATATAAAAACGTTCATTTGAACCAAAACTTTTGAAAGTTAATAAAAGGTTTATAAAAATTTTTCACTCCTTTAAAGAGAAAACTTAATTTATTTAAAAATATCAATAACTAATTATTAAAAAAAAATAAATAGCATGTACAGTTAGCTAATAAAGACTTACTTCAGTAATAATGCATTATCAAATGAAAAGAAAAAAATTTCACGATGTATACTTATAAATTAATATGTAATTATCAGTCTTCCCCCAGTCTATGCATTATTTATAGTAAATTATCCATTTTTAAAATGTAATAAAATATCATACAAAGAATACCTAAAGAACTTTTATTTACCAACGAAGTATTATATAAAAATACATCATTCATTTTTTTTTCTCATTTTGATATTTTTATAATTAAGGAAATTATAAACGAATCATAAGAAATACAAATGCATGAACATTTCCATAAAAGCGCTCTGTATTTATCCAAAAAAAAAAAAAAAAAAAAAATCAGTGCCAACTTATTTATACATTTTTTTGCTGTTTATTTGAACAGCAATTGCTTCAAAAAGAATGCGATAATAGTCATCTTGATAATCAATATGAAAGCACTTCTAGATTAAGGTCGAGTGTTATTAAAATTTCACGGAATTCATAAATAATTGTGAAAGTTCTATTTCGTAGATTTAGTCAAATAGTCATGTACTTTAAAGTGATATTACAGCATTAAATATTACATTTTTTACCTCTTGCTTATTTACATCCTGTTAATATTATATACTATTTGTTGTTTATTTACATCCTCTTCACTCACATATAGCCAACGCCCATACCTTGGTGAATATACCGGTTCTCGTTAGATCACCGCTCTGGCGCTCGGTGCCACAGGTTTCGGGTTCAAATCCCGGAGGTGCCATGGATGTTTGTAGAGGTTCGAAATCCACTTTAAGCCGTAGGTCCCGGTCTCCTATGACTGTAAGAGCGTCACGGAGCCAAAGTCAGACTTCTACCTACGGGTGCTCCATCACAACAGAAGCTGCTTCCTTCCCCTTCAATCATGAGTACGTATGGGCTCGTGGGCTTGGCCAGCCAAGTGGGATAAGAAACAACAACAACAATTACTCACATATACTCCGTTCACTCATATTTGTTGATTATTTACATCCTGTTTTGTTGTTTTATACGAGTACTCATATTTGTTGCTTAAATGCATAAATTTTTTTTCTCATTTTGATATTTTAAGGAAATTATAAAAGAACTATACAAATGTATGAACATTTCCATAAAAGCACTGCATTCCCCCCCCTCCCCATCCCCCAAGAAAAAAAACCTCATGATTGCAATTAATCTATTCTTCTCGAATTCCTTTTTTTTAGAAATAAGTTAATGATTAATGCAAGAATCAGTGCTAACTTATTTATACACTATAACATATTATACATGCATATATATACTACATACACTACATTATAAATATATATAACCATATACTATACTATAACCATATATATACATATACTATTATATATCCATAGGCCAACGGCCGTACCATGCTGAATATACCGGTTCTCGTTAGATCACCGAAGTCAAGCATCATTGGGCGCGGTCAGTACTTGGGTGGGTGACCACCTGGGAACACCGCGTGCCGTTGGCAAATTTAGGACCTGAATGGCCGAGTGTCTAGCGCTCTGGCGCTCGGTGCCACAGGTTTCGGGTTCGAATCCCGGCGGTGCCATGGATGTTTGTAGTGGTTCGGAATCCACTTTAAGCCGTAGGTCCCGGTCTTCTATGACTGTAAGAGCGTCACGGAGCAAAAGTCAGGCTTCTACCTACGGGTGCTCCTTCACAACAGAAGCTGCTTCCTTCCCCTTCAATCATGAGTCCATATGGGCTCGTGGGCTTGGCCAGCCAAGTGGGATAAGAAACAACAACATATACGTATATCCATATACTCTGTTCACTCATATTTGTTAATTATTTCAATCCTGTTCACTCACATTTGTTTATTTACATCCTGTTCACTCATATTCTTTGTTTATTTACATCCTGTTCACTAGTGTTTAGTTAGATGATTGATGTAATATAATTGATTTTTGATAAACAACTTCCTTTACAGATGCAATAAATTTGCTTTTGGAGCTCTTCGTTCACCAAAGTATATTTATAATCATAATAATATACCACAAAAAAAAAAAAAAAAAAAAAAAAAAAACTTTAGTTATCTATCCTTGCCATTATGTATAGCGCTAATGTTAAATTTGTTCAGTTTGATATTGTTACAAAATAAAAATTTTTCTCAAGACTATTGAATTAAATATAAATTTTTAAAAAAGAACAAAAATATTAGGTATGCCTTTCTTCAATTTTTCTTAATATGCAATGGCATATTTTATTAATTGAAATATATTAAATTTAAAAAAAAATAAAAGAAAGATTCAACTATTATATGTGAAAAATTCTTTCAAAGTTTTAAAAAGACTGAAATCAATGCCACTGAAAATATCAAAAATTATATATGGGGTATAAAATTGACAGCTTCCATGCCAATGCAGGGTATGGGTACGATAAATTTCTTGAGATTACTGTCTTTATGATGTTCAACAATCTTTCCTCTCAGCTCGAGGAAGAAGGTGCAAACCTCCACTAGTCACCTGGGGTTCCTTCAAAATTATGGTGGCAAAATGTGAGTATATTTTCGCAAGTCCTGCTCTTCTCTCCCTTGGTACATCCAGTGTAACGCTGAATCTTCTACATTTCAATAGAAAGTGACTTGGGTTAAATGTGACTTGCATTAAAAAATAACAACAGAAACCATCGTGATTAAAAATATTTAAATTATATTGTTTACTGTGGCTTTTAAATACTTGAATTTTTAACTATTGAAATTGAAACTACGCGTATTACCACAGAGTAATAAATTTACATTTTTATTCATGTTTTTACAGCATGTTTTTGTAATTTCTTATTCTTTCTTTTCTCACTAGTTAAAGAATTAGGATAAGTTTTCCTATTTGCTATTTTAGTCCAATTGTTTAGATCCTTTTATCTGTCGATTCCCTTATCACAGACTCTGTCATTGGCAAAACAAAAATGACGCAATAGAATTAGTCTGAAGTAACCGTAAACAAGAAAAAAGATTGAAGAGTTCTCGAGTTTTCTGATGATTTTCATTGGATATTTCTTATAATACCCTCAGGAAATAAAATTAAGATAACAATTCACATATAAGTTAATATGTTTTATGGAGGTCATTGGTACAGCAACTTCAGTTGTTGTTAAGAAAAAGTATTGATATATACATATGAAAAATATATATATATAAATGCATTGTAGAAAATTACATCGCGAATATATTCTTCATGTTCCAATATATGTTCATACTAATTTTCATGGATATCGTTTGAACGCTATATGAGATGCAATGCTGCAGTACCATCTGGTGGCAAGTAACAAAGTGTATAGCACGAACCTATTTTCCATACTCGTATACATATTATTACCAATTTTCATAGAGATGGTTTGAACGGTATAGAAGTTTATATGCTGCAACATCATCTGGTGGCGACTTACAGCAAAGGGGATAGCATAAAAATATTCTCCATGTTTTATCAAACACATACAAAAAATTTCATTAAAATCGGTCAGGCTGTTCAGGAGGAGTTAAGTGACAAACACAGGTACAGAAGAATTATATACATAAAAATATATATTGATTTACACAGAATGCTACTATAAATTTAAAGAAAAGGAAAAAAAAAGTAGAGATATGTGCTTAACAATACATGCAATGAAATTATGGGGTGTCACTTTTTTTTTAGCAAAGAAAAGAAACGTATTTGTTTTTAGAAAAGCCTTTTTAAGAAGAAAAAAAAATAATAATAATAAACTTTCAAAGAAATTCAACAGGAAATTTATAGATTTAAATTTGATTCACAAATGCTCGATTAAATAACAAGTACAATTCACTTCAAGGTTAGATATTTTTAGAGTTCTGGAGTCTACGTCGAACCTAAAAATACGTGGTCTGCGGCAGACCTTATTTATCACACGGCGTGATACACGAAACCACAAGGGGCTCACTTTGAAACTCCGTCCTATTCAGTCCCTTCAGAGAAAAAAGAAAAACAACACTTCTGGTTGATTCATTGCAGGACTCTCTCTCTTCTTCACCAAGAATTTCCTTTTAAGATAATTCGTCAAGAGGAGGGACAGCTTCCCTCACTTTTCATTGGAGTAGATATTTCTCAGCTAAGGGTCTATCATCAATCATGATGGAACAACTTATGGTATAGTTCATATTCAATCTGTAGTTGTTTCGACCTGTGAAGGTTCTTACAGACATTCGCTAATTTCATGAATCCATGAGCCTCATTATACATGATAATATCTGCTATCAGATTTGATGTGACAGGTTATTCTCATTAGTACAAAACACTAATTGCATGTAATATAATTATCCACAATATCGCTTGTCTGCTGTCAAATATGAGTGATGGGTTGTTATTATATACTTGTCAAATAACATCCATTTCTCTCTCATGGGAATGAAATGCCAAAACTCTTCAAGTATGAAAAAAAAAATGCTACATTGAAGTATTCGGAAATAGAAAGCAAAAACTATTTCCTCTCATTTTCTAATTGTTTCCGTAGTATTTAATTGCGTTATTATTATTATTATTATTCAGACTCTGCACTATTTACACAGTAATTTTTAGGTTCGAGGCAAGCGTGCATTTTTAAATCGATCTTGGAAGAAAAAAAATGCTTCTTGCATGAGAACTAAGTCTAACTGCCTAATGTAAAACTAGTGGCGCACTTACATACATTTACAATTTGCAGTTAAATACATGAATTTACAATTTGATTCCCTTACATTTACATACATGCATTTACAATTCGGTTCCCTTCCATTTTACTGTTAGATATTTATTCACTTTGCTTTCACAAACATATCCTCTGTATATTTTTTTCAAATCAATATGCAGACTAATAATTTAATTTTGAACTATATAATTATGCCTGAAATCAAAACATGCCTAAATATGCTAGAATTCAAAAATCAATTAACTCACGTATGTTTTTCAATAAGCAAAAATTAAAAAAAAAAAATTATAATATCCTCCACTTTTTCAAATGTCCTCCGCATTTACATGCATTTGCAGTTTGATTGCCTTGTATTTACATGCATTTACAATTTGGTTCCCTTGCATTTACATTCAGGCATTTACAATTTGGTTCCCTCGCATTTTACCTGCCTTTACAATTTGATTTCCTTGCATTTACATACATGAATTTACAATTTGGTTCCCTTCCATTTTACTGGCAGATATTTATTATATACTTTGTTTTCAAAAACATATCCTCTGTATATTTTTTTCCAATTAATATGCAGACTAATAATTTAATTTTAAACTATATAATTATTACTGAAATCAAAACATGCCTATATATACTTGAATTCAAAAACAAATTAACTCATGTGCGTTTTTCAATAAGCAAAAATTAAAAAAAAATTATAATGTCCTCCACTTTTTCAAATGCCAATCACATTTACATGCATTTAAAATTTGATTCCCTTGCATTTACATACATTCATTTGTAATTCGGTTCCCTTGCCTTTACATTCATGCATTTACAATTTGGTTTCCTTGCCTTTACATTCATGCATTTACAATTTGGTTTCCTTGCCTTTACATTCATGTATTTACAATTTGGTTTCCTTGCCTTTACATTCATGTATTTACAATTTGGTTTCCTTGCCTTTACATTCATGTATTTACAATTCGGTTCCCTTGCCTTTACATTCATGCATTTACAATTTGGTTTCCTTGCCTTTACATTCATGCATTTACAATTTGGTTTCCTTGCCTTTACATTCATGTATTTACAATTTGGTTCCCTTGCATTTTACTGTAAGATATTTATTAGACACTTGGTTTTCAAAAACATATCCTCTGTATATTTATTCTATATTAATATGCATAAGGATAATTTAATTTTAAGCTATGTAATGTTTAAAATAAAAAAAATGCCTAAATATGCTTGAATTCAAAAGCGCATTAACTCAAGTACGTTTTTCAATAAGCAAAAGTTTAAAAAAAAAATTATAATGTCTTCCACTTTTACAAATGTCAGTCACATTTGCATGCATTTGGAGGTTGGTTCCCTAGTAATTGGTTCCCTTGCATTTACAATTTGGTTCCCTTACACTTACATACCTATACCTACATTTACAATTTGGTTCCCTTGCATTTTACTGCAAGAAATTTATTAGACAATTGGTTTCCAAAAACATATCCTCTGTATATTTATTCTATATTAATATGCACAGGGATAATTTAATTTTAATATGCATATATAATTATGTTTGAAATGAAAACATGCCTAAATATGCTTGAATTCAAAAACAAATTAACTCAAGTACGTTTTTCTATAAGCAAAAATTTTCAAAAAAGTTATAATGTCCTTCACTTTTTCAAATGCCATCTACATTTCATGCATTTACAATTTGGTTCCTTCTATTTTACTATAAAATATTTATAAGACACTTCGTTTTCTGAAACACATCCTCTCTATATTTTTTCCATATTAATATGCATAGTTATAATTTAATTTTAAACTATGTAATTATGCTTAAAATCAAACATGTCTAAATATTCTTGAATTCAAAAACACATTAACTCACTTACGTTTTTCAATAAGCAAAAATTATGTATATAAAAAAATAATAAATAAATAAACATAAATCTCCACTTTTTCAAATGTCATCCACGTGTCATTCACGAATTTTCTAGAGCTGGACATCGATCAAAGATTATCAGGAAAACTTTCATTTCACATATCTTTCTTTTCAAACCTTTGATTTGGATTTTAATTTTTTGCGACGCACTTAATTTCAAAAATAGGATCACTTTCATTTTAATTCTTTAATGAATTGTTATCATTAACCACTTCAAGAATAAAAATGTCGCCATATTTAAAAATTAAGGTATATAAAGCTAAAGGTAATGGTCAAATTCATCATAGTGTTTTTCAGAATTTGAGAAAACTATACCTCGACTTCAAACATGAATTCTTTTGGGTAAGTTCAAATTTCTTGCTATTGCAATAATAAACTCTTACTTTGAAGTTTTCTCAGCTTTTAGGTTTTACTTAAAGACCTTGTTTTCTAAAAACCCCTAGAATAAAGCTATTGTTATTTTGAAAGAAAACAATGTTGGTAATTTTTTTATGTACGTTTAGGATACATTTTTTGGTGTGAGAAAATTTTAATTTAATTTTTTTCAAAGTGTTAGTTTTATGCAATTATTTTTTCTTAGTGATTATTTAAATCACAAATATATTTAAATTAGATATTTTTTAAGAAACTAAAAAGCTTTTAATGCGTAGTTATATTCATTGATTGAAAATTAAGGAGAAATTCTGTCTCATTAAATTTAATAAGGGAAAAATTAAACATGTACATGTCTAATTGACATTCAAACATTCAAACGTAAACATAAACATAAACATGTAAATAATAAACACGTGCATGATATTTTAATTTCATGATTTTTTTTTTACCATATTAAAAATGAATATAATTGACATAAAAAGTACTTCTTGTTATTTAAAGTATTTCACTAAAAATATGTCTGTCTATTGATAAAATTATTAGTATTTAAAATATCGTGATCTAAATAAGTAATCACAATATACTAATAATTAAAAGATCAATTTAATTTAGTTTAAATTAAGTCTGCCCAACTCGTGACTCAGTGGGAACGTGTGCCGCTGGTGAACGTTAGGGATGAGGTTCAATCCGCTGACGCCTTTTCTGTAGACGCTGTTTCACTAAACGAGGAGACTTGATAGCGTTTGTGATGCTCAGTATCTTGCCTCGTGAATCGGTCTACCTGGTGGCAGTTTTCCGGGTTTCTCCCATACCATACCCAAAAGTCCTCTCAGAAGGCACTGTCCTCCTTCTTCAGCTACACAGAGACAAGTCAGACTTCTACCTACGGGTGTTCCGACACAGTCGGAGCTGCCCCCTTTCCCTTCTTCCATGAGACCACACGGGTTCTTGGACTTGGTCTAGACGTCGTTGTCTACCAAGTCGGATTAAAAACATTAAGTCTGCCATTAATTACATATTATAGTACCTTTAACTTACTTCAAATTAATTTTTGTTGCACTAATTAAGGATGCTTTCAAAAATACAAAATTTTGACTTGAGTTTCACTTTATTTTTAATCATTAAAGCAAAGTGAAGCAATAGTACACAAAAATCAAATTTTCAACAATAAACTTTCAAATAAGAAAAAGTATGTATAGCATAGTTATTCTATTTATTAAATTAATAAAAAAAACTATTTTAAATTAATTTTTCTAATTGAAATTTTCTATTTTTTTCACAAATAACTTAACTGCATGATATTTTAATTTCATTGTTTTTTAAGAAATCATCTTCATTCATTGTTTTATAATAATTAGATTGAAAAGAATATTTTATACGTAAATGTGAAGAAATGCAAAACATGTGAAATATTTGTACTTACCTGTTTATCATTTGGATTCATATCATAGAATGGTTAAAAGATTTTACTTTAACAAAGGAATGTTCATATAAGACTTACTTCAGAAAACTCATCAGATTTTACGTATTCAAAATCTAAAAAATAATTTATTAATATCAATGTGAAATTACAACTATTATTGGATGTTAATCTAAAAAGTCTTTATTATTTATTATTCATTTTAATCATGTTTCTTCTGTTTGCTTGTAGATTATCTCTTGCTGCAGCACTGTTGCTGATAGGTTATTGCTCAGCATTGCCAAGTAAGCATTTTCGGCTCTTACATTACCTGATTTCCATAAATAAAATAGGAATGAATTTATCTCTAATTGTTGTTAATAGTAAAAAATGTATCTCTAATTGTTCTCAATGGTAATGAATTCATCTCAAATTGTCCTTAATAGTAATGAATTTAACTCTAATTGTTCTTAATAATAATGAATTTATTTCAAATTTTGTTGCCAATACAGATTCGTTACATTAAACTATTTTTAATCAAAAATATTGATTGGACAGTTTCTCGTGAATTATTTATCTTGCAGTAAAGATAAATATTTATGAATTTGAACAACACCAAAAAAAATTATTTCATTCATATGACAATGAGGATTATTAATTTCCGATTTCTAAATCTGAGCACATTTCTTTTATAATTTTCAGTAATGCAATTTTATTGTTTTTTTTTTTTTTTTTCAACATTGATTACCTACTTTCATCTAACATGACAGATATCTAGCAAATTCAGTATTATATAAGCTGCACCATGGGATGCCCCCTAGTATACAACTCTTTGCTCTACAACTGAAAAAGAACACTCAAATATGTTGTATATATAAAAGGTTGGCAGTTTCACCCTCTTTTCCATAGAATTCAAAGAAAGGACATTGCGGTCGATTGATTCATGATGCCTGTACTAGACATAGACACAGAAGCTTTTATCGAGTATTGGTTCATCATATTTTATCGGAAGTCTGATAGCCAGTAGGTTAGTGCTCTGGCCTTTGGTACAGCACGCTTCAGATTCGAATCCTAGCCGGGGCGTGGATGTTTGCTAGTGGTCCGAAATCCACGTTAATTTGTAGGTTCTGGTCTAATTAGCCTAAAGTGTGCACAAGATGACTGTCGAGCGCCAAATCAAACCAAATCATCGTTTATCGAGTTTTGAAACAATCGGCATTGCCTCGGAAAACCCACGCTCTATCCATCTGGCTTCTTCTTCATTCGCGCAACAGTGAGGGGCCATGGTGGGCCAAGGCCGTCCACCTACTGCCAGATTTCGAAATAGGAGATGTTTTCTTTTTACGGGGTAGGGTTATCATTCTTACGCCCAAACCTTCTACAGTCTGATTAGACCGGGACCTTCGGTTTAAAAGGGATTCCGAACCACTACAAACATCCATGACACCACAGGGACTCGCCCCCGAAACCTATGTCACTGAGATGTCTGCCATTCCAATAATAAATGGCCTCATGTCAAAGTGCTTAACTACAGAAAGTAACATTTATAACTTTGAAACTTTTTCTTCAAATATTGATAGAATAAAAGTAGCCAGTGTATGGGTGAAAAACTGAACATATTTTGGAAAATTAACTATTTCTAAATGTATTTGTCTTGGATTTCCAGATGAGATGATGTCGGCCTTGAAGGACATGCCCGATCTGACGCAGCCTGAGAACACGATGATGGGCAAGAGTCTGAAGGAGATGGGCGTCGAGATCTGCCCGGACAAACTACACCTATGTCCGGCAACCGCCGACTGCTGCGAGAAAGAGGACGGAAAGTGGGACTGCTGCCCAAAAACTGCTGCTAATGCACCTGGCCAGATTTTATATAGTAATATAAACATCAATATATATTAAGCTCTATACCAGGGATGGTCAAACTACGTCCCGCGGGCCCCCTCCGGCCCTCCGAAAGGTTCTATCCGCCCCGCGGATAGAATTTTAATTTGACGGTCCGAAGAAAAATTAATAGAAATACATATTTATATATAATATATCCCTCTCCTTTTCTACTTTGATTAAATATTTTTTTCAAAGGACTGATGATCTTTTTACATTTTGTTTTTGTTCTACAAAACATATCTAATATCTCACGCCCAGGAAATCAGTGCTATGTTTGCTTCATCTTATACACTGAAGTGACAAAAGTCATGGGATACCTCTTAATATCGTGTCGGCCCTCCTTTCGCCCGGCGAAGTGCAGCAACTCGACGTGGCATGGACTCAACAAGTCCTTGGAAGTCTTCTGCAGGAATATTGAGCCATGCTGTCTCGATAGACGTCCATAATTGTGAAAGCGTTGATGGTGCAGGATTTTGGGCACGAACAGACCTCTCGATGATGTCCCATAAATGCTCGATGGGATTCATGTCGGGCGATCTAGGTGGCCAGATCATTCGTTGGAATTGTCCAGAATATTCTTCAAACCAATCGCGAACAGTTGTGGCCCGGTGACATGGCGCATTGTCATCCATAAAAATCCCATCGTTGTTTGGGTACATGAAGTCCATGAATGGCTGCAAGTGATCTCCAAGTAGCTGAACATAAGCATTTCCAGTCACTGTTCGGTCCAGTCGCAACAGAGGACCAAGTCCATGCCATGAAAAAACAGCCCACACCATTACGTAGCCACCACCAGCTTGAACAGTGCCTTGCTGACAGTTTGGTTCCATGGCTTCGTGGGGTCTGCGCCACACTCGAACCCTACCATCAGCTCTTACCAACTGAAATCGTGACTCATAGGACCAGGCCACGGTTTTCCATTCATCTAGGGACCAACCGATATGCTCACGTGCCCACGAGAGTCGCTGCAAGCGATGTCGTTCTGTCAGTAAAGGCACTAGAGTCGGTCTTCTGCTGGAATAGCCCAAGAAAGCCAAATTTCTCCACACAGTTCTAACAGACAAGTCCCTTGTACGTCCACATTGATTTCTGCGGTTATTTGACGCAGTGTTGCTTGTCTGTTAGAATTTACGACTCTTTGCAGACGTCGCCGGTCTTGGTCGTTAAGTGCAGGCGGTCGACCACTGCGCTGTCCATGGTGGGATGTTATGCCTGAAATTTCATACTCTCGGCACACTCTTGACACAGTGGATCTGGGAATGTTGAATTCCCTAGCAATTTCAGAAATGGCATGACCCATGCGTCTAGCTCCAACTAACATTCCGCGTTCAAAGTCTGTTAATTCCCGTCGTGCGGTCATCATCACGTCAAAACCTCTTCACATGAATAACTTGAACAGAAATGAAAGCTCTGCGAAAGCACTGCGCATTTATACCTGTTCTACGCGATGCTACTGCCATCTGAAAATTTGCATATTGCTATCCCATGACTTTTGTCACTTCAGTGTATAAGTGAACAAGTGTTAGAAGAATTATTTCAGAAGTAGACTGACAAATGAGCATTTAACCTCGTTCCTTAAAATCAGTACATCTCACTTCGAACTTCACTATAAGGAACTTTTAAAAATGAAATCGCAATTTCATTCATCTCATTAACATATTTAAATTGTAATACTTACATATTGTTTTTAAAATTTTAGAAAAATTTATCTTGGCCCGCCAAACTTTTTTTTTTTTTTTCGAATTTTGGCCCGTAACTGAAAAAGTTTGCCCATCCCTACATACAATGAATTAATTTCTTACTATACACTTTCTTTTATGTTACATGCTATGTATTTGTTACTTGTAATTAGGTTTATTAAAAAATTTATCATTTTAATGCAAAAAAATGTGCTTTTTTTCCATTTTTCTTCTAATAATATTAATCATTATTTTTATAAATATCTCATTAGTCTTCCTACTAGTAATTTTTTATTAATTATATAAATTGTGATTTTTCCTTTTCTTGTATAGGTTCAGGGGAGTGTTGTCACATGTATGGTTTCTTCTGGAATTGCTGCCCCCCACTCGTACCCAAATGCCAGTGGTGGGGATGCTGGTTCAATTGAGTGGAACCTTACCTATCTGGATATGATCCTTACGAAAAATAATTTGCGATCATATAGACCATGTGTTTTCTTTGTGAAATTATTTCTTAAAAATGTAATTCGTTAATTCATAATAAAATATTTAGTAGAAAATTGATTATTTTGCCTTTTTTAATGACTTGTAAACACACTTTTCAATTATTATTATTTTTTTATTGGCCAAACTTTTAAACTGTTTATTTGTAGTAAAGGTCTTTTTTTCAAATTTTAGATATAGAAGTTACAAATATTAATAGAACATGAATTACAAATATTAATAGAACATTTGCGTTAATATAAAAGGAGATAACTGAAATTGCTATGTATTTGATATTTTTAAGACTAGTAGATACTTAGTGCATTTAATGGTAAATATAGAAAGAAATATCACGTATCGTATGAGAAATGTGGCCCGGGGACTAATTGGCTAGCCATCTGGCCTTTGGGTACCACAAACTTCAGATTCGAATCTTGCTGGCAACATGGATGCTTGTTAGGGGTTCGGAATCTTCGTTAAACTATCGATCTCTGTCTTATTAGAATAAAGTATGCAAAATGTGGCCAAAGAGAGTCAAACCAAACCTATAAGAAATACTTCTGTCAGACTTGTTCTTTATTAATTTATAAATAATATTTATATACGGGGCCTGAATGGCCGAGTGGCTAGCGCTCTGGCGCCCAGCACCACAGGTTTCGGGTTCGAGTCCCGGCGGTGCCATGGATGTTTGTAGTGGTTCGGAATCCACTTTGAACCGTAGGTCCCGGTCCTAGTAGGATCGTAGAGCTTTGCGGGGGCATTGTTACTCCACGTCCGTGGCTTATCTTCAAGTGACACGCGCCCCCTGGGTAACGCAAAGTGAGTACGTCTGTGCAGCGCTTGCCTTAAGGCATCTAAGACCAAGCTGTTTAAGTGTTTACCAGCTGCATTAGAAAGATAAAAAATATTTATATATTTCCTTTTAAAGTAAGGAAAAACTTTAAAAATCATATAAAATTAACATTTGAACGTATTATACAGAAATTGAATATTAACTCATCTTCTCCTTCATTGGCACAACAGCCCCTTGGTAGGCCAAGGGCGTCTGCCTGCAATCAGATTTCGAAACAATAGTAGTCTTTTTTTTTTTTTTTTTTTTTTTACCGAGTAGGGTTGTCAATCCTACGCCTTACAGTCATATGAAACCAGGAAAGTGGATTCCGAATCCGCCAGGATTCGAACCCGAAACCTCTAATACCAAATAGCAGAGCGCTAATCACTCAGCTATCATACTCCATTGACAATTTATAAATTCCATAAATTAAGACTAAGTTTTTCTTGCCATGATATTAAGAGTTCTCACGAAATAGTCAACCTTACAAAATTTTTTTACGATTTACTTTTAAGAAACATGGAGGTTTTTATTATAGTTATTTGCTGCACAATGCTATTTAGTATAAGTTGTAAAAATTTTTTATCTGCATGTTTCCTTTCACAAGAAAAGAAAATATTGTAGTTACCCTATTTTTATAGTTAATAAATTTGTTATGTTGGTCAAATTTTTACAGCTGATGATATGTTTTGGGGCATTATGGCCGAGAGACTAGCACTCGGTGCCGCAGGCTTTGAATTCGAGTCTCGGCGGTGCCATGGATGTTTGTAGTGGTTCGGGATCCACTTTAAACCGTAGTTCCCGGCCAAATATAACTGGTGGGCGTATGACTGACAACCCTACCCCATAAAAAGAAAACATCTCCTGTCTCATCCACCAGTAGGCAGACGGCCTTGGCCCACTATGGGGCTGTTGCGCCAATAAAGAGTTAGAAATGACATGCTTTAATTATGGCTAAAAAATAATATTTAAATTGTAATTAATAATTTTTTCATTACTAAGACTTAAAATTACTAAACCTTAAGTTAAAGCCCTTACTAAACTAAACTAAAGTTTACTAAACCTTAAAAAAGCACTTATTTGGTGATTAATAGACATAGAAAAATTATAAAAAAAAGTTTCTTCAGGGAATAATAATATTTATACCATATTCAGTCGTATCATGTGTGCCATTAAATTTAATTAAAAACGACCCTTCTATAGAAACTCTTATGTTATCTTTTATTTTGAAAATTTTTAGGAATAAACTATATGCTGAAGTACTATAAACTGTTTTTATTTTTTTGAATGTATAAACTGTGATATATGAGGATCTGCCGTAGAATTTTTTTTCTTTTACACGCCTGTTTTTTGTGTAATTATTATTTTTCTTGTAATTATTTTTTGTGTAATTATTATTATTCTATTGTGGCACTTTCTACTTTCGAATACATTATTCCATGATTCATTTGCGGACCGAATACATAATTTTTCTTCAAGTTCCATACTACTATTGAAAAATTAGAAGTTTTAGGGGAGTGGTTCCCAAAGGATGCGCCAGGGTACACTAGTCTTCCCTAGAAGATTTCTGAGTATGTCATGTGTTATTTCAGAGAAATACACAAAAATAAATATAGTTATCCTTTTTCGTGTAAGTTTTCCCCTTAGAGACATTTTTCATTATAAACAATTTACCTTTCTATTTGTTTTCTTTCTTCACACAAAAATCACCAGCGATAATGTTTCAAAGAAGGCTTCCAAGAAACTAGTAGCGGTAACTTCCATGGTTGCCTACTTTGAGAGCTAACCTTTATGTGATTTTTTGTTAATAAAATTTTCATTGCAACCTATGAGACTCTGTAAGTAGTAGTCTGTGGAGTTGACCATCTGAATATATATATATATATACATACATATATATATATATATATATATATGAAGCGTTAGTAGTGGATGTAATATTCCTGTATTTATTACTTATTCTTAAAGTGTTGAAGTTCATGTAATGTGCATATTATTTATTTTCAGAAAAACACACCCAAATAAAATGGACAGATTTCTTAAAAAAGAAGCGTGATATTACAGAATCAGATTCTGGAAGTGAACAAAAGTTAAGTGCAAGTAAAACAACAAAATGACAACCTACTCGCAAATATAATGAAAGTTATTAAAACTTTGATTTCTCTTGCACTGGAACTCAAGATCATCCTTTACAGCTATGTTTAGTACTTGGATATAATTTCGATTGCAGCTAGATGAGACTAGCATTGCAGAAGAATTCCTTTTGCGAAATTATTATGGTAGGAGAGAAAGCTTATGATGTCTTCAAGATCCTTCATGCATATATATTTTGGATTGAACTAAGAGCGTTGGGGTCTGTACTGATGGAGCTTTTTCCAGGTTAGGTTACTATGGAGGATTACAAGCATTTATTCGAAACAAATCCCCTGACTCACTCTAGAACAATTGCTTTATTTACAGAAAAGTGCTTTTGTTAAATAATCTGAATCCTGAATTGAATGAAATATTAGAATGTGGAATAAAGGGAGTACATTTTATAAAATTTCATTCATAGAAGGAAAGGTTTTTCAATAAATTATGAGGCGTTATGGGAGCCAGGCGCACTCCGTACTACTATTATATCATTATTTTATTGTTATTACTGCAGTGCATATACTATTAATATTATTCTACTACAGTACTACTGCAGTGTATGATGGTTTTCTAGTGGTGTTTTATCACTTACCTTATCTTCTTCTAGGAAATTTTTATTTTCTTTGGCGAAAAAGGAAAAAAAAGAGCCGAAGATTTCGCTGATGCAGATTTTTTTAATAAAACTCATCATCATCATCAGTGGTGCAACAGCCCCATTGTGGGCCAAGGCCCTCTGCCAACTGGCCGATTTCGAAACGAGAAATGTTTTTCTTTTTACTGGGTAGGGTTGTCAGCCCGAAGCCCAACAGCCATATTAGGACGGGACCTACGGTTTAAAGTGAATTCGCTACAAACACCCGTGGCACCTCCGGTACTTGAACCCGAAACCTGTGGCAACAAGCGCCAGAGCGCTAGTCATTCGAACAACAGGCCACTTTAATAAAACTAGCTTCTTTAAATTAATTATAATGCAACATTTTTTTTAAAGTTGAAATCTCTGAATCTTTCTCCGAAGAGAAAAAACATTATTAAAAAAAAAAACCTCAAACTATTAAAATCTGGTTTATTTTTTTGACTCTCTATTGTCCTTTTGTGTACACGTGAGTCTAATTAAAACGGAACCCACAGTTTAACTTGGATTCCGAACCACTAACAAACATCCATGCTTCTTCAAGTATTTGAACCTGAAGGCTGTAGTACCAAAGGCCAGAGCGCTAGCCAATTGGCCATCAGGACGCACAAACTATGAAGAAGAAAATTGAGTGAAGATGCGGAAAAGGATTGTTGTTTTTAATATTGCTGCATTTTTTTTTTTAAATTTATAAATATAAAAACCCTTTTTGAACATATAGCAGATATATATATCTTTAAAAAAATATCCTGTAAAATTGCGTTGAATTTATTCCTCTAAAAGAAGATAATCTTTACTTATGTCTTGCGACAAGATTTTGAAAGCAAAATTTGCCAGCATGAGATTGACAATATTTTGGATTTCAATAAATAATGAATATACTTTTCCTTTCTTTTTTTCTATACTTTTCTCCGAATTTCAATTCCTTTTTCGAAATCATATTTGTGCGAAACTGAGAGTTTGGTGATCGGTGTACTTAAAAGCAAACATGGAAAATGAAAGTGGCCGTTTACAAATTGATTCCATTATTTGGAAAAATGTGCTGTGACTTATGTTACAGACTTAATAATCAAACCCATTACTTATTAATTTAATATTAATGAAATAGCACATAAATAAACGAATATATGAGTATTGTTTTATTGAGAGAGGTTTTTCGTGTCTTTGACCACTTTCAATTTTGGGACATTTTAACAGAAATCTAAAAGTTTTTAAAAATATTTCTGTCATGAGCTATTTTATTTAAAATATTTATTTACAAAATAATGGACCAATTATTAAATAACTCAGTAGTAATTATTAAGTGACTTAAAATAATTCAGAAGAAATATAATGTAAAATTTTTTAAAAGATCGTCTGGTGTAAACAAAGACATATTTGAAGGAAAAAAATTAAATTTTTTTTCAAGAAAAGAAAATTGTTTGAACCCTATATATATGTTTTTTATTTTTTAAGATTCTTACTATACGTTTTGTTCTTACATTAAATTCGAAATTCTTGTTAACTTGTATATGGGATAATCCGATTAAATGTTTTTCTTCGCTTTTATATATATATTTTTTATTTCTTACTAATAATTTGTCAAATGTCATTAGACAATTAGTTACTTATGATTAGTTTAAAAAAACTGCCGTGACTCGAAAAAGTTTTGGGAACCATTGGCATATGACATTTTAATGCAATAAGATGAGGCAAATTTTATTGGAGATACACTCATCATTGTTGAATACAGATGTCGAGTGCCTCAACGTGAAGCGTTCATCTACTCAATGGTATGTGAAGGCAGTAGGAAAGAAAAGTCATGATAAATAGATAATAGTAATCGTATGATTTGAGAGAAAAAAAGAAGAAAGTAAGGAAAATGTAAATCATCGGTGATGGAACGTAACAAGAAATTTATGATCAGTAAATATGCGTTGAAGTAAAATATCTAAAAAGCGATAAGTGAGCAGGAAATTATGGTGGTTTGAGGCTTCGATTCCATTTAGAAGTAGAGAAAGGATACTTGTATTTTCCATTCAATTGCGTAAAAATAGTTTGTGCCTTGATGAGAGGGCTTTCGTGAGTAGCAATGGTATTGAAGAAATTTCTAGAAAGTTTAGTAATATAGTTGTCAATAGAATCAATTTTTAAATCGTGATGAATTGCAGAGTTGCGGACAAACCAGGGTGCACCAGTGATAATACGAAGAAGATTGTTTTGAATAATTTGTACAGATTTCTTGTTAGATTGTGCAGCTAGACCCCAGATTCGGGCAGCATAGTTAAGGATAGGCCTAAGAACTTGTTTGTAGAGACGAAGTTTGTTTGACAAAGTTAATTTAGAAAATTTATTAATGAGTGGTAGAGTGAGACAAAATTTTTTCCAACATTTTTCTTTGATTTTTTTAATATGAGCTCGAAACGTAAGTTTATTGTCTATAATTAAGCCGAGATATTTAATACTAGTTGCCCATTCAATTTGTTGATCAAAAAGGGAGAGATTAATATATGGTTATTTTTAGACCGATTTTAGAGAATTCATTATGAAGTCGAACTTGAAAGGTTCTATTTTTAAGATAATTTGTAATGATAAGTGTGATCCAAGTTGGAAATTGAAGTTTCATCATTTTGTAGATCAGTCCATTGTGCCACAATCGATCGAAAGCTTTTTTGACATCTAGAAAGACACCTCCTGTAAAAAATGTATAGTTATATCCTTCAGTGATGATATTGGTTACACGTAAAAGTTGATGACAAGTTGAGTGATGTTGACGGAATCCAAATTGTTCTGCTGGAATTATGGAATTTTTATCGCAAAAAGAAGTAATATGTTTCACTAAGAGTTTTTCGTAAAGTTTTCCTACACAGCTAAGGAGACTGATGGGGGAGATACACTCAAATTTCCTCTCTAGCAGAGCATCTTTAGCTTTTCTACCCTTTCGAATGCTACACCATCATTTAGCTAATCGAAATCATTTTATGGCAACATTCCCAAAATCGTACTCAATTATTCAAAAAAAATTTTTTTTAAATATAATTTTGATGTTATTTTTATAAAAATATTTCTCTTTTCAAATATTTGAGTGAATAATATAATTTTGCTGTTAATTTAATCAAATATTATTTTAAATTAATTAAAAAATGAATATCATCTAGTTATACCGAAACTGAAATATTCGATTAATCTTAATCAGTAGCGGCATACATATTTTGTTTATATTGTATACGTATGATTTCGTCTACTGCAGGGTTTCAGTAGTTTTGAATAATACTTAAGTAAAAATGTATTTAAAAATTTTATTCATCGTGTCTTTATGTATATTTTATCTTCCTGATATTAAGAGTAAAAAAGAAGTAAGTAAAATTAATTTTCGAATGTTTATTTAAATATTTTTAAATTTTTTTTTATCTATATTTTACGGGTTTTTTTTTTAATTTAATGTATTTTTAATCTTAATTTTCTTATAAATTATGTTGGCGTTTTTTATGTCTAAATTAATCTTAAGTTTTGTTTTTAAAATTATACATTTCATCATATTAGTAGATATGAATAATGTAAAGCATTATTTTCAAAAAACATATATTTTTCAGAGGAAAAAGTGCTTTTTAATACGTATGTATATATTTTACATAATTGGAAAGATAATATTTAAATGTTGATACTTCAATTGCTTAAAAAACAAATCAAATTGGTTAATTAAATAAAACAATACAATCAATTGTATGTTACATGCAAATTGCTTGAGTGAAATCATGTAAGGAACAAACTTAGTTTTTAAAATTTACATAGTAAATTAAGGTAATTTGTAATTAAGTTTCATTTTCCGTATCTGTGAAAGTTAGCTAGAAATTGTGTTACAACAAGTAATTCATGTAATTTTGTAGTTTGCGTTGAATACTTTTGGTGTTATATAATAGTAAATAAGATATATATATGACAATCAGGATGGTTTAATCATGATTTGTTGTCAATTTATGAAATACTCAAATTCTGAAATTTTCATTTACTTGTTATTTTAGGATAGTTTCAATGCATGGAGTTACAACCAGAAATTTAGAATTGCTAACTATTTAGATCTTTCTTCTCATGATGAACTTATTTGTGAACAAACATGATGTTAGAGATAATAATAATATCTGTTACATCTAAAGTTTATTTATTTATTTTTTTTTACCTTCTACATTTTGTTTGCATGAATGATAAATATGTAATTGTAATAGTTAGGAAGTTAAGAAATATATGGTTTTATATGTTTATTATTCAACTTAAAATTAAATAAATATAAGGCATATTTATAATCTGTATTGGAGTTAGTTAAATAGCAGTTATTTAATTGTTCTTTATTATTACATCTAAAAATAATTATCAGTTAAGAAATGCTATGCCATATTTTTTACAAAGCTTTCATTTATCATTGTAGGTTATCATCTATTAAATTTAAAAGAGTAAAATTTTAAATATATTTTCAAGTTAAATAATAGACCTCATAAGTGAATATATAAATTTTAATAGTTATATATTCTATACAGCGATGGAGAAATATTTTAATTTATATCATTAAAACTGTTTCAAATTTTTGATTTATCAATGAGGCAGAAGTAGAAGAATATTATGCATGCTTTTATTAAGAATTTATGAAATAGACAGGATTTTTTCATACCTTTTTTGCAGTTATCCCAGTAAAATATACATAACTTACTATCTACTAATTATGCCTTTAGTAGTGTAGTTAATAAATTATTTATATTTTACGCTTTTATAATATATTTTGGTAAAATCGCAGAGTAGGGGTCATTGGGATTTGGCGGCAAAAATGTTGGTCGCTAAAGAGCGTCAAATAACGGATGCCATTCTAAGTGAAGAGATTTGTTACCCTACAACCATAGTTTGATTTTGTGAAGCAGAATTTGAATTTAAAAGAAATTATGGTACTTACGTATTAACGCCACCGCAGCTACAGATTTGGCGATTTTTAAGTGGCGTCAATCTACACATAAAATTTTTGTGACAACTAATAAAATATATAAAGCACTTTATTTAAAAACAAAGTAGTCAATCCGATTTCGGTGGAAAATGGGCCGATATAGAGTTTAACATAGATTCAAAACAGTTTCTATTTTCGCGCATTGGCAGCTCTTTATTGGCGCAATAGCGCAACTTCTGTTGCGGTGGCGTTAATACGTAAGTACCGAAATTATGTAATTTTCAGAAAATCTAATGGCAAAAAATGCTGGAAATATAAGAACATTTTAGGAAAAATGGTCAATTAGATATTAGGAAATACCGTGGTTACCACGTTTATTTGGCAACATTTTTCCATCACCATGTGGATTACCATCCACATGGTGATGGAAAAATGTTGCCAAATCCCAATGACCTCCTATTCTGTGATTTGACCTATATTTTTTCATGACAAATTGCTTAAATAATAAATTAATTTGTTTTTCTTACATTCATTTATTACATATGATTCCCAATGCATTTATTTTATTGACTACTCTTCTTGAATTTTTTTATACTTTCGTGATTATAATTAATTAAATTTGTAAATTTTAATTTGTTGCCATTTGTAAAATTACTTTTTCTTGTAAAAAAAAAAGAAAAAGTTCTACATATTTATATTTTTAACATACTTCAAATTTTTTGTGCATTTTAAAGAAAGCTAGTAATTCTGAAATGCCTACCTTTTACAATAACTTCAAAATAAAAAGTAAATCCTTATACAAGAGCAAATGTCAACTTTATTTATTGGTGATTCTTTATATTCTACCTCATAATAGAGTAGCTTCAATTTATCTGTTTTTTTTTTTTTTTCATTTTCAATCTGAGAAAATATGAATGAAATATGATTTAACACTTGAATATTAAAGTCTGATTTCTTAACTTAAATTTTGTAGTTTGGCTCGAGTCATAAAGTTTTTAAAATTTATTAATTTTTATAATTAAAATAAATATTATATAATAAGAGTTAACCCAAAATTATTGAATTATTATTATTATTATTATTTTTTTTTTTTTAGGCCCAGACTCTTGGCGAAAGAGTTCAAGAATTAGTAGATTTATCTGCAAAGCGAGGTATTATTCGATTTACTGGTGATAAATTCAGACAATTCATCAAAGCTACTCCTAGGAATTACTCGTTCATAATCATGCTCACTGCACTTGCTCCTCATCGTCAATGTCTTGTATGCAGGTGTGTTTTGAATCTTTATCAATAGATATTTATTTTAATATAATTTTTTAAGGAATAGGTGCCTCTCCTGGGTGAGTTTTTAGTTAAATAATATGCTTCTTTTATGCTTTGCTCTTTTTCTGAATTAAAATATGGCAACATCCATGAACTTGTTAACATGGTCATCTTTCTTGCTAAATTAAAATTATATCCATGTCAAAAAATTGTCCTGAAAAATTATATGGCATTTGTAACATATTTACATCTTTTGTATAAACTTCTTTTGTAAAATAATGGTAATAATTGTAAAGAAAATGACTGTTTATATAGAAATTAAATATGTTTGAAGCTCAAGGTAATAAAAGGATTAAAAAATCAAAGCTATAGGCCACATCAGTAGCTAGCTGTTACACTTAAGTTTTAATGAGTAAAGAGAAAAACTCGTAGCCATGATGCGCTTTAAATGTTTATGTAAGATTCTTAATTTTGTCTATGAATACATTCTACTGAATATTATTCAATTATTGTTTAAGATTTGCGACATTTTGAGGTGCCCGAGTTTTGCAACTTACCATGTCCCGTAAAGATTCAATTTGTGAAAGTTCTATTGACCTTGCTAACAAAGGAAAAATATCAACAGCACCAAATTAGTCCAGAGATATGTAGGGTACAGGGGGCCTAGAATGATCTTGTCAGAAAATGACCCCAGAATAATTTTACATGAAGAAAAAAGCAAGCAACTTTTTTAATATCATGGTTGTTAAAGTTATATACTGCACTATTAGAAGTAATTTCTTAGAGATAATAGTTATAAAAATTTAGATAGAAGTAAAAGGCTTTTTTGAACAAATAATTGTTTTTCAATGTTTATAAATCTATTTTTATGCAAATTGGTAACAACTATAATATTCATAAAGTTTACATTAAATTTCATAATAATCTATTTTTATTTTTGATAACATTGAACACAATGCAATAATTAAAATATTAGGACAGTCAGTAATCAGTATTTATGTTCAGCTAATTATTTTGTTGAAAAAAATAATTTCTATTTTTAGACATGCATATGATGAATATCAAATAGTAGCGAACTCATGGAGATATTCTCAATCTTCTAATAATAAGTTATTTTTTGGAATGGTAGATTTCGATGAAGGCCCTGATGTATTCAGTGCTGTAAGTTACTTCTTTTAATAAATAAAAATTTTCATATTTTTTCTTATTGCAACATATTGAATAAAAACAATTCTTTATAGCTAGGAATGAATTCTGCTCCTGTTTTCATGCATTTCCCTGAAAAGGGTAAGCCGAAAAAAAGTGACCACATGGACATTCAAAGGTTTGTAGAAATAAATATTAATAATATCAGATATTATTTCAGTTTTAATAGATTGCTTAATTTTCGATTGCCATAAATTTTTTATAGCAACTGTAAAATTTTTAAGCATGTCTGTTTTGTCTTAACAGGCTTAAGAATAGATATTTTAAGAATAACATTTATAGCTAGTCATTAACTTTTTATGTATTTTATTTGAAATGTATATATTATTTACATTGTTCATTAGTATCTGAATTAAAAGTATCTGGTGGTTCTTGTAAAGCAATTAAGACCCTGATAGCTACATTTTATAATAAGGAAAAATTGGTCTTTTTCTTTCTTTCTTTTTTTATATAAGAAATTATAACTTATTCATTATTTAAATCTATATTACTTTATTCTTATAGTAAATAATTGTTATTGAAGCTATTTCTATTTTTAAAAATTTTTGATTTTTTTTTAATTGTGCTATTTATATCAATATTTTATTTTTTCAATGTAGTAATTATTAAATTTTTGCAGAATTGGTTTTCAAGCAGAAACTATTGCACGGTGGATTGCTGAAAGAACTGATATTCAAGTAAGCCTTGCATTTATTCTGTGTTTGTTTTAATACAGTTAATAATATCTAATATATATTAGCTTATTTTTAGCTAATATATATTAGATAGATCATGCTTCATTTTTAGTGGAATATAAGTTAATGTCAGAAAATGATATACATAAACAGATTTGTAAATAAAACTTTCCATAATATAATTGTCTAATTTGCATTTTTGTGTGTGTGTGTAAAATATATTTGAATATATATATCATATTTCATTAGCAATTTATAAATTTATTTATGAAATGGAATTTCTGCTGTGAGCAAGAGGCAAGCACACTTTAATAAAATCTGGATTACCAAAGTACAGAAAACTATTTTTTCATAACTTAGAAACAGTTTTAACATCTTATGCGACTGAAGTAAAATACCATTCCACGCTACTTACAGACTATTAAAATATAATTTTGTATAATGTAGCATGCATATATTTATATATATATATACATGGAAAAAGTTAAACTATGTTGGCTTTAAAAAATTAAGGAGAAACGAAGAAAAAAAAAATGTGATAGAAAAATTTCTATTTTTTTCAAATTTAATTAAATTTGGCAAAAGCATTAATCAAACAGTGCTTCACAAATTAGGCTTAAGAGAGAACATAAATTTTTTATCTTGGAAAAAACATAAAATAAAAACATATCATTAAATATAGTTTTAGTTCAATATGAAGTGTAATTCCCTATAATAATGACACAAACACAATAGCAATAATACACTTGTAAATAATGTTAAAGATGATGATGTTTATTAATTCAATTGGAAGCAAAACCCATTGCTGTGTCAAGGCAGTTCAAAGATCTTGAAGGGTTTCATTGAACAGGTTAGATACAGCTCAATTGATATTCATTATAATTAGTTTAAGTTCCTTTTTCGAAGTTTTTTAATTAAATTTTTAGGACATTAGAACTGAAGCGAACTGTTCTGAAGAAACTGTTCAATTTCCTTAATTTTCTGAAGACCATGACATAGAAAGTACCAGCCTCTTTGGATTCAAAGTTTTTCTTAAATTTTTTTATTGCACACATCTATTCTTTAAACTTTCACTTCTGATGAACATACTACATATTGGATGAGTAAGATCATTTTTAAAAAAAGTTTACTTTCATGGAATAAGATTATACTTGTAATAAATTGAAAATTATTAAACTCTTTTGTAATATTTTTGTATTTACTTTCCTTAATTAATGAGAATTTTATATATATATATATATATATATTTTGGTAAAATTCAGAAATATTTTATACTATTGTTATTTGTTTTAAATTAAATCAATTTATATAAATTTATCTCAAAAAGAAGGTTTTGTTTTCAATTCTATTTGTAATGTTATTTATTATTATTTTTTTTAGATTCGTGTTTTCAGACCACCTAATTATTCAGGCACAATAGCTATGGTTATACTATTTGCTCTTATTGCTGCTCTTCTGTATATGCGAAGAAATAATCTAGACTTTCTGTACAATAAAACATCATGGGGCTTAGCTTCTCTGGTGATTATTACTCAATTTAAATGTTTTTAGTTAATAAATAAATTCATCAGTATTTTTTTAACAAACCCTTGCGATTTAATAATTGTCAACCAATGTTACAAATAAATTTAGAGTATCGATTATTATTTTGTTAAGAAGTAATTTAATTGGTTTGAGATTAAAAACATTTTAAAAATTCCAAAATCTTTTTAGAAATAAATAATTATTTTTTATATTTTTGTGTAAAATGATAACTGTAAATGGAAAAACTTTTAAAGAGCAATAAGTTTTTAAATTATTTATTAAATTACAATTAGAATTATGTTTAACAAATATCAAAAGGTGTTTCATTAAAATTTGAATTTATCTATTTAAATTAATGTGATAAAGTCAATGATTTATAAAATTGTTTTATGATTATGTGCTTTCCATTTTACTTTCATTGAGTTTCTTGATTTAATTAAATTGTGAATAAGTATGATGATTTTTTTGTATCATATTGGAGATACATTAGATTTTGATTTAAGTAAATATAAAATGCAATGATTATAATAATATATCCAACTTATGGCTTGCTGATAATGTTTGTTGCTTATGTTCAAAACTGCTGGCAGTCATCCATTACAGTCACTGCTTTCAGAAATGAAGAAACTCAATGATAATTCTAACATTGTGTTTGTAAAGTATATTGCATCAATAGCCAGGCTGCCAGGTGGAGGGTTTCCAGATCTTCATTTATGACACATAAATGTGTGGCAGTGAAACCCTAAAAGTCTTCATGAAAGGCAATGTCCTACTGTCATCATTTGTTGGTGGCTGTCTATGATATGTATATGTGGAATATATCCTCCAATGTTCAATATAAGCAACAAAAAAAAAAAAAATGTAGTAATAAAACTTGCAACTTGCTCTCTTAAAATTTTTTTGTTTATTTTTATTTTTATTTTTCATGATTATTTATGGGTTTTTCTTTTCTGAGAAAAACTAAAATTTGAGTTTTGTTATTTGAATTTTTCTTAATTTCTTATAAGTATATAAAAAAAATATGAATTGAATCATTCATTAATTTTTAATCATCATAAAATTTATCGTCATTAAATTTTAGGAAGAAAGCTAAATATATAAATAGTTTAGAATTCTAAGTTTTATATCCATTTTCCTTATATAAATTAAATTTTCTACTCTTTGCTTTTGTTGTTCAATTTATTTAAAATTTCTTCTAGTGTATTATATTTGCCATGACTTCAGGACAAATGTGGAATCATATCCGGGGACCTCCTTTCATGCATCGTAATTCTAGAGGCAGTGTAGTAAGCATGTTATTTGAACTTACTTAATTTGAAAATTAAGCATCTGTTTTATTTGATTTTTTAAAAAAAATCTATGGATTTTTTTTAAAGTTATACGAACTATATTATAAATAACCTAAAGTACATTAATATAAATTGTTCTTATCTTTTCATGCTTATATTTACACTACTTTAGCTATAATAGGGTATAATAATAAAAACAAAATTTTATTCTGATTCTGCTAATATTTTACACTTAAAATTATTAGCTTAATTTTCATCTGTAAGCCTAAATATATACAAAAGTAAATTTGAATTTGTAATCTATATTTACAGATCAACTATATAAATAAAGGCAAAATAATCATCAAATATTTATGTAAGATGCCAAATCTCGCATAATTTTTCACTAATGCTTCACTTTTTTTTTAATTAAAAAATATTAATAGAGATTTATGATTCAAAAAAAAAATTAAGTAAAAATTGTTCATTTAGTATAACAGTGAAGATAGCAATCAAAGTTTTCATATTTCTGAACAAGTATTTATAGTATTAAAGCTTTGAGTTTATGATAAAAATTTATTTTTAGTTAATTGCAAAAGAAATATTTAAATTTTTAATATTTTAGTTAATAACAAAATAAGAATTAAAAAATTCATAGAAAAAGAATTTCATGTTTTGATTATATATAGTTTAATTATAATAAATAACATGCACAACAATATCTTGTTTTATAAATTATAAGGAACAAGATATATCTTAAATTAAGCAGTGAATTAAATTGTTGCATTTTAAGTAATTCTTGATTATGTTTTTGTTCTATTGTTTGTTTGATTTTTCATTTGTATATTAATGTACATTTAATTTAATTTTGACTTATTTATAATATATTTTTTTTCCAGGGTTACATTCATACAAGCAGTGGAGGTCAATTTGTTGTAGAAACATACATTATTGTTGTATTGAGTATCCTTTTGCATTTAAATTTGGTCATTTTGTTTGAGTTGCAAAATTTTCAAGCATATATTCATAAAGTCTTCACATTTAAAATTATATAGAATAAGTGACATATAAACTTCCTCTTTTTTATTTTTTGGATAGGCATTTATGTTGCATATTTCTTTTAAGTTTTATTTCGTTTCTAAACTGAAGCATGGCAACATCTACCAGTTTGTAATTAGTGCTTTTCTTTCTTTACCAATTTAAATTATTAATCAAACAGTAATCAAAGATTATTAAGCAACCTTGTACCAATTATATTTTTTATGTTTAAATATAAAATACATTTAATCCTGTAAAGTTTCTTTAATTAAATAAGATGCTGCTGTTGTTCTTGGTATGATATTGCTACATGAAGCTGCTGCATCAAGAGGAGAATCAAAGAAAAGGAAAAGTAGGGTTTTATTGATGTTCATTTTCAAGCAATTATTTTTATTTTATAAATTATACAGATATCCTTTATTCAGCATAATTCATTCTGTAATTATACAGATATCCTAAATTATAAATTATACAAATATCTGTATAATTTTATAAATTATACAGATATCCTGTTTTTATTCAGTACCTGGCAATTTTAACATTAAATTATATATTAATGATTTTACTAAATATAATTTTTAAATTTAATTATATTAGGTATTTTTTTTTTACTTCCACTCATCATCCCTTGGGGATTGTTATATAATTCTCTTTGGATTTTCTTATAATTAAAAGTGCTAAACTTATTAACTATTAAACATTGATGTGTATAAAAAATAAATACACTGATAAGAATATGATAAGACAATTCTGTTCCATTTCTGTCCTCTCATTTATTAAGAGCTCAATGTTTAAATTATTTGTATCAGTTTTACAAATAACATACAATTTACAGTTTTTATCTATTTATTAAGTGGCAAAATTAAAGGAAATCCTATTGTAATATTGATATGTGTAAAAAAAAAAAAAAAATGTTTTTAAATTTAGAAGAAATTGCATTAACAAGTCTATCAAATACAGTACTTTCTTGTGTATTGCTCACATGCATAATTTCCAGTCTGAAAAAATAAGATATCTTATTATTTTAATGCATAATCTTAGGGGATTTGTACCATATTCCTGTAAAGTTTTTTATTATACTCATGGTACAAAACTAATAAAACATCTTTCAGTTATAAGGAGAGTTTTCATGTCATGATTATATTAAAAATGTTATAAATTTAAGATAATAAAAATTGGATAGAAGAAATGCATTTAAGAATTATGGTGAAAACAAGAGAATATTTTTTTCTATGATTCGTAATCTTCATGTTTGTGAGAGAGATAGAAATCTGGATCAGTATTACAGTTAATTATTAATTTAGCCTTCTGCAAAGTGTTCTTAATTTTTTAACTTTATTTCAAGTTCCTTTTCATACACTAGCACACAGCGATGCAAACTGTATTTTGTTAATTTTTATATATAATAGTTCCTGTTCACTTTCAACATCCACAGTTTTTTTATTTCTTTATGTTGCCAATATATTGTTTTCCTGAAAAGTAATTTTTTTGGGGAGAGTTATAAAATTTCAAGTAAAAAAATGTCCTCAGATTTTGCACTGTGGTTTATCATCTGTACCTTAAAATTTTGAGTCCTATCATGGCAGGATATTACAGTATGTATTTTCATTTAAAATTATTGAGCTTTTAATGTTATTGGTATTGGTTTCTTAATAAAAATTTTGTAATGCATTGGAATGAATGGTGAGAAGTTTTAAAATTTTGTAAAAAAAAAAAAAAAAAAAAATATGCATAAATTTATTAATTTTCTATAAATATGTGAAAATATGTTTCTTTTTTATTTCATAATTTTACATGAAGTTATAAAAAAGAGCAAATTTTAAATGTATATAATATTTCAAATAAACATATCACATTATAAAATTCAGCATAAATATAATTTTATTTAATTATTAAAAACTGTCAATCGAATCCATTATGAATTACTTCAAGTAATATTCTAATCTACTGCATTATTTTCATGCAGCATTATAAATTTTGTTAAATTATACTTGTAAATTATATGGCTTAA
The DNA here is from genome assembly GCA_021605075.1 of Caerostris darwini. Classification (NCBI taxonomy): domain Eukaryota; kingdom Metazoa; phylum Arthropoda; class Arachnida; order Araneae; family Araneidae; genus Caerostris; species Caerostris darwini. The sequence goes on from BPLQ01005877.1 coordinate 332,409, forward strand.
TAAATAGTGAATTTTATATTGAGTGTAAATAGTAATGTGGTAATTTTTATCTATATGAACAAAAAAAAAACCACAAGTAGCTATGGAAATCTACAGATCAAGTTGTTCAACAAATTGTATATGGTTATAAGGAGAGTGGATGAAATAATTGATATTATGTGAAATAGAAAAGAATTAGAATATAATTTTGAAGTTTTATTGTCAGTTAACATTTTTTTTTTATACGTTTGTTATAAATAAATGATTTCTTGGAGATTTTTCTTAGAACTATAAATTGTGATAAAAAGAAAAAATATTAATGCAATAAGGAAATAAATGCTTTTATTATAGGAATAAACATAAGTTTTAATGAATTGGAAAATGGTAGTTTTGAACATCTTGAAATAAATGCTTAATGCAATTTGGATGAGCCTGGAAACAAAAATGCACTCATAGCCAATTCATATATATAGCCTGTTAAAATTTCAGGGCTTGTGCAAAATAGTTTTTCTGCCCTTATGCTTACTCATCATTATTTATAGAGTCACAAAATTATTTGACTCATTAATAATAAAAATATTACCTTTTTGCTGAAAAAAAAATTCTGCAACTTTCAATATTTAATCAAAATTTGTAATTTCTCAGCACTTAATTATATTTTCTCATTTTTTTTTTCAGTCATGGCAGTAACTGGACTTGCTATAGTTTCAATATTTTTCAGTCTACTATTATCTGTATTTCGCATGAAAGCACAAGGATATCCATATAGGTAATCGTTTATTGCTATAAAAGTTAATCATTTTTATCAAAATTTATATATAATCTCCAGAAATTATTTTACATATTTTTTGTATATTATTTTACATATAGCATTATTTTTTATAAAATGTTTAAAGTGTATTTATTTATGTCTAGTTTAATTTAACTCAAACTTACTTTTTCTAACTCTTCTTGAGTGATTTTATCACTTTTTTTCGTTGTGTTATATATTGTGATAAAATTAATCTGAATACATAATTGTAATACTTTTAAACTGTAAATGATTAAGTACTTTTTGTAATTGATTAAGAGTCAATTTAATGAATATAAAAACGGCTAAAATTTGAGCAAAATACAAATGTAGCAGAATTTTTTGTATTTATCATTGCTACAATTTTAAATCTCTCTATATTTTTTTATTAAAAATATTTTTCATGTGCAAAAGAAGTTTTATTATTTTGGTAAAATATTCAGGTAGCTAATAAGAAGAATGATTACATTAGTTTTTAATATTGAGTATATATTGAATAAAATTATTAGGAAATTGCATGAAAAAAACTTAACAAAAAAAATATAAGTTTCTGTATTTTGTGCAGAAATTTGCATATTTAATTATTTAAAAATTCACTTTGAAGTAAGATATTAATATTTTTAATATCTGTGAATATGCTTAGCATTTGATTAAGTCAAAGATATACAAATTACCCTTTCATACAAAATTAATGTATCATAAGTTCAATAAGATTTGCAAATTTTCATAGCCTGTGTTTAATATTAAAAAAAAATTATAAATGCTAGAAAAGGAAAGTACAATATTTTTAATGAAATTTCTGAAAAACTGAGGAATTTAGTTTTAACTATTTTATTTAAATGAAAATGTCAACAAAATAAAAATTTATTAATATTATATTGTTTGTATAATATGTTTACTACTTAAAAGATGGTTATACTTGGTGAGTAGCAAATATTCTGAATTTTTAAACTATTTACTTATATGACTGTATTTTCCTGAAAAGGATAGGCAGTACAATGCAGGACAAAGTTATGTAAACAGGCACAACAAAAACAGAAATAGCATCTTTAATTTAGTATGCAAATTTCAGAATTCTGTGATTTTTTTTTAAATGTGTAAATTTTAATTTTATATTTTAATTGTAATATTTCTGTTTAATTGTTAATGTTTGTTAGCTGTTTATTTTATTGCTATCAAATATTTTATAATATTTATTTATTCTTCTTTTACAGTTTCCTGTTTAAATAATGAAGGTTGTTCAACTTAACAAATACTGTATTCATGAATTAAGTTATTTTCTAGTGAAAAAAAGTATACTCATTCATATTAAAATTATGGCAGAACAAATATAATACTCAGATTTCCTATGTACTCATTTATTAATAAAATTCATTAAAATACAGCATTAGTGTACTGATTTATTCATTGAAATTGTTATTCTGATGTGTAAAAAATATTAATATTTTTTTTTTATGAATTGGTGAAATTATTTTACTGAAAATAAAATCTTGTAAAAAGCAGCACATAGAATGTGCAACTTTGTGAGATAGATTTTACAAAAGAATTAATTTGTTAAGGAATGTATTAGATAGGCAAAGCGTTGCTAAATTTTGAAGAACTTCTTATTCTAGCTAAAGTTGAACTTGATTTTAAATCAAAGGTCTATCATGTATATTTATTTAGACTTTAATAAGCCGAAACCTTTAACAAAAGTAAATTTTTTACACTATTGACGTAAAAATATGGATTCCCATATCCATTTCTCCAAAATTATTTTCGAAACATCTAATCGATCTGCTTTGATCAAAAGAAAGCTTTTCCAGGTGCACTTGCTGCAACATGTGTAGAAGAAATGAAAATAGTTGTATTTGTTAGATCTAAAACCTGCATTCAAACTCTCTTCATTGAGTGCTTATCGAGAAATGCAAAATGCAATGATGTGGTTCTTGTTAAAGGAAACCAGCAATCAAAACTTCTATGTGACATTGGAGAGATCTAGGAAACCCTAGTCAAGAAAAATGGTCACATTAAATCCTGTTTAGTCAGGATCAGTGCTGGTGTCCTGAGATGATCTGTGCAGTTGTTGTATCCTTTAGAAATCAATGAAACAACTTCAGTTTCTTTTTCTTTTTAATTTCTCTGTTTTCTTACTTTCCCTTTAAACATATCAATTTAATCTTAAATTTTGAATTTTATGTAATGATTTTTAATATTCTTATTTTACTATTTAGTACTTATTAATATTCTTTTCTTTTAAATTGTATATTATCATTAAAAAAAAATTGTTAAAATATTACTTGAATAAGATATGATGAATATCGCCGTTCAGGATGGACAGTGAAAAAGTAACTACAACGAGTGTCTCAATTACGAGGTAGAGGCCATTATCATCATAAATGATTTCTAACTGCAAATTATTAATTGCTGAAATTGAAATTAAATCGAATGAAACTATTATACTTATATGGTTATTTTATAACTTTAATCTCTAAATGTTATTGCAGGCTTTGTTTAAATTGTGTTAAACTATTTATAGATTTGTTTTCCTTTAGGGATATCATCAATTTCCAAAAATATTAAAACTGCTTCTGCTAAATATTTCTTTTTCTTTTTCAAAGGTAGAAATTTTCTCAAAACTTTCATTGGGTCCATGGTCTTTTACGTATCGAATTATAAAAATCAGCTGGTCAACTTGAGACAGATTGGGCGCACTATCGATGAAAAGTAGTAACTGATGAAAGGTAGTACCTTTCATCTATAAATTAGCACTTTTGTTCTAATTTGACTTCAGTTTTTTTAGTGTTAACCTGCTTTTCCATTAAGTCGATAATCTTGTTGCAAATATTTTTTGATAACTCTGCGGAAGGTCACATTTTATTTTTTATCAAATTGTTGCAAGTGATTTGCGAGAAATTAATCAAATTCACTTAACTCCGTACATTCGAAATAGTTTCTGCTGTTGGGAAATCCAAAGTTTTCATTGTTATTGCGAAGCGGAAATCCTCTAGATACTAAGAATTTTACAACTCCTATAATAAGTTGTTTATTTTTTCAATAATCCATTTTTCTTGTGTATTAAGTTAATAAGTCTGGGTCAAATCTCAAAATAGGGGCCGTTAGGATTTGGCGACTTTTTTGTGGTGCCAATCGAGAGATAAGTCGCCAAATATGGTAACCAGGAGTTCTTGTACTGTTTGCAATTTTCTTCACATAATTGCACGAAAATATTTTTTAACGCTAAATTCCTGCCGCCCCTATTTTGCGTAAGTCTGTATCTAAACCAGTAGTTATACTTCCTGCTAGATAAATGATCATAGATTGCCAATGTGCTAAGTAATTTTCGTACCCCCGAAATAATGTTTCCAATCACTGCATTCACTTGATTGACGGGTTTATATTAGAAGGTCTACATAAACAGAATGAAAAACAAAATAAAGATTTCTTTGATGATGAATATAACAACCATTTCGATTCAATGGTTTCATTATCGCGGTTGACTTATCATATGGTTCTTTATGAATTCTGCACGCTAGAATATTTATTTTGGAAAAATGCAAACCCTTTACAAATCCCAAACTCGCGTTCTTCTGTAAACATTTCACCATAATAATTTGAGGGCTCGTTTGAATCGTTTTGTGGAATTGAAGTAGATTTTTGTTGTTACCTATGTCGTCTTCGTCGACAATGGATTTAGATGTTTTCGTCGCATGATTTATTTATATCTTTATCTGGCTCGAGTAAAGTTATCTCAGAACTAATGGTTTCTGAAATTGTCTTAATTTGGCCGTGTGGTCTGTCTGAAAGATCAATTTGATCGCTACGCTTTTAGCGTGAAAGAGTTTTACGATAATGTCTACTATCAGATTATTATTTATTTTTATTATTATTTACTTATAAAATTGGATAAATTTGAAATTTATTTTTAATTTCGCACCAAATACAAACACCTTTAAAATTCTTATCAATGCAGCAATAACTGCTATTACAAAACATAATTACATTCTCGAAGTGATTTAGATTGAGCAGCCATATTACAATAATACAAGCCATACACGCATCACCTAGATTAATACAGACTATGAGTTTTTACATAAAATTATTTCTGGATGGGCACTAAAATAAATGCGTGAAATATTTATATAGAAATGATTTACTATTGAAAAATATAGACAAAATCAGAAACCTTGTAGGATATTATCTATATAGGTAATTAGTTATTATAAATAAAATTTTTATCATCTAGTGCTGGAAAACACTACTTTAATTTCGGTGTCTTCCGTTATTTCTTTTTGATATACAACTTTTTTCTGCACCACTAGGATATGAACATTTTGAATTATAAAGTTATTTTGTGTGTAATATCAATACGAACATGAACACAACACCTTAAACCTTATTTATAAGTTCAAAATCGAATGCACCAATTTTCAGTCCTGCATAACTCCTGCGATAGTATGGGAAATTCCCCTGTAGTATATAGAGCCTGCTTACTTTGATCAATTCCAGGAAAGCATCACGGTTAATGTTTCACAGAGTAGAGTAGAATTTTTTTTCTAAGTAATTTTTTTAGTTCTAAAAGGGAATTAACGGAAGAGAACATAATATGCTGTCATAGTATAATCTCCGTATAGTTATTTTACAATCGTCCCGTTCAGTTATTTTTGTATCAGTATTATTTTTTTTTTTTTCAAATAGCGAAAAGAATGTTAAAATAAATGTGATAAAGGGTGTTAAAAAACTGTAAATGTTATCTGAATAAACAAAGCGTTTTACTTAGAATAGTGAAATATAAGTATCGGTTATAATATCAGGAAGTATATTTTAGTAGAAGGACGCTTTTTTCTATTGATTATTAGTGAATTATCTAAGCAAAGAACTCGTCTCGGGGGTTCCTTGGATTGCAGGGCCCAGAAAGCTCTTGCTTAAAGATGGCGCTGCATAGAACTCATCATATGGAACAATCAATGAGGTGCAGCAGTTTTTGCAAACCATTCTTTTTATATTTCTACGGATAAACACAAAACGATTTCCGTGAATATTGTAGATCGAAACAGCCAATATTGCATAAAAACCATTACTGTTTTTAAATTATAAATTTGAGAAAGTCATCGAAACAAAAATAGCAATGTAGGTTATTAGCTCAATAGAGTTTTCTACAAAAAATTAAATGTTGCAGTTCTTGAAGCTAAAAAAATAAATAAGATAGTCTGGTGGATTCCTAGACATTGAAGTATTTATAACAACGAAAACAGCTCTGTGAGATATCAACGAAAGAGACCCTAGAGCTCTGTTCTATCCGGCCCACTGCAAATTAAGATATGTTTATATAATATATTTACGATATTACAACAGAATATATAATATTAAATATATATATTGCATAGAGCTCATTCCGAAACAGAAAGAGAGGTCATGTGATTGGAGTAAAAAACAAATTCTTGTATAAGGGGTCTGCTATCTCGTAATTGACATTTACACTGTGAATTTTAAGCTCCGTCCAGTGTTTTTCTGTTGTTGCAAGAACACAGACAAGCCCTTTCAAAATTACCCAAAAAGTTATATACATTGTTAATCTCCTTAAAAAAAATAAAAGTATTCTTTTCTTAACTTTATTTTTTTAATGAACAGGGAAATTTTAGTTTCACAACAAATTTATCCTTATTAGCTCTAATAGCAGATATAGATGAAGAAGGATAACATAGCCACATAGCTTATAGATGAATGCCTTTCTATATTTGTCTGTGAGCACAAATTTCAAAATTACGTTGAATGGAAAAATAGTGGACAGATAGTGCCATTGTGATAATGGTGAAATTATTGAAACGTGATACTTCTTTGGGTTTTGGATATTCGTAAAATATTTAACCTCCAAAATGTCTAAAATAACGTAAAGTTGATTCAGAGTGTCGTGATTTTAAAAATGAATGACCCAGCCAATTTTATTTTATTTTTTTTTTACATTGTAAAGAATAAATTAGTATGTTTCATCTGCAATTAAACAGGAGCAATCTTTAAAAAATATAACGTTTTTCCTCCCTTCACATCAAAGCAATTACGGACATCATTCTAATTACTAACCAATGTCCTAATATAAAAGCAGAAAATCTTTGTTATTAACAAGTCAAAAAATTGTTTTAAGAAAGTAAACAGTATCCAGGAAGCAGCTACAGATGCAATTTACATTGTAGCACATAATATATTGCTAAAAGCAACAAGGCTCTTAATAATGGGAAATTCGTTAAACAATGCATGCTCCAAATTAGGAATGTTTCATGTCCAGTTGATGAAACTGTAAACTTATCTGGAAAAACGGTGTCCTCTAGAGTCGAAGTACTCTATAAAAATCTGACATCACAATTCGAGTCAATGATTGGCCAGTTTAAATTCTCTTCCATAGCTATAGATGAAAGCACTGATATAATTGATGCTACTCAACTAGTATTATTTATATGAAGTGTTGATGAGAACTTTGAAATTACTGAGCAAATGGCAGGCATGGGATCGTTAAGAGGAACTGCAACAGGAAATAGACTGACATGAGCATTTAGCATCACAGAATTTTGCTTTTCAGAATTGGTACATTGTAGTTCAAAGATCACGGTCTGTTTGCATCATCATCATTGTTGAATAAAGATGTCGAGTGCCATCTACTCAATGGTATGTGAAGGCAGTAGGAAAGAAAAGTCATGATAAATAGATAATAGTAATTGTATGATTTGAGAGAAGAAAAATGTAAATCATTGGTGATGGAAACGTAACAAGAAATTTATGATCAGTAAATATGCGTTGAAGTAAAATATCTAAAAAGCGATAAGTGAGCAGGAAATTATGGTGGTTTGAGGCTTCGATTCCATTTAGAAGTAGAGAAAGGATACTTGTATTTTCCATTCAATTGTGTAAATATAGTTTGTGCCTTGATAAGAGGGTTTTCGTGAGTAGCAATGGTATTGAAGAAATTTCTAGACAGTTTTGTAATATAGTTGTCAACAGAATCAATTTTTAAATCTTGATGAATTGTAGAGTTGCGGACAAACCAGGGTGCACCAGTGATGATACGAAGAAGTTTGTTTTGAATAATTTGTACAGATTTCTTGTTAGATTGCGCAGCTAGACCCCAGATTGGGGCTGCATAGGTGGTCTATTTGTCAGTTGCATTGGAAGAAAAAAAAACCCCAAAACATTGTAGTTCAAACCTGAATGTAAGAAACTTTTTAACGTGCAGTTGCAGTTTCCTTGATCGGATTAATATTTGTAATGTAAGGTTTGTATAAATAAATAATTCTTTTTTTTTTAAAAAAAGGGCATGTAATTATCTATTTTGCTTATTAACTCAAAGGGCATGAGACCACCGCTATGTTTCAACGTTTTACAATGAAGGAACTAGAGGCCGCTGCGCTGCCAAGGATCTCCGTAATAATCTACAATAAGAGAATAAGATTTGTATATACTTTATAAAGTTTTAAAGTAAATTATATTGACTCATTAATTTTTTTTCTTTTGTTTTTCTAGATCGCTGACTAAGATGTTTGTCCATCACTCCTTTAGACGACGTGACTGAACGTGGCAGACATATTCTCATAAACTGATTTGTGGCATTTTTTTTCTTTTATATTGTCTAATTTCATTTTTTTTTCTTTATTTATTTATTATACCTTTGCCTTATCATTGGATATATATAAAAAAAAAAAAAATTGTAAAGTATGCAGAATTGAAATGAAATGTTTTCAGAAATCGATTGAACATTTTGTTTACTCTATGTGTATTGTCAAAACAAGCTCTGCTTTTGACAGCTGTTTGGTGATTATTAGTTAATTGGTTTCTGAAATTTTGTAATAGTCTAGAATATGTAAATATATGAAAAAATGTGAGTAAATGTAAATCGTCGTAAGTAAGAAATCCTGGATTTTTTCTAACTATATGTGTTTTGTTGTCTTACTTACCCACTAAGTGAAATAGAAATTTCAGAATGCCACGCAAATGTCAAACATCAGCAACTGCTTCTGTTAATGACTTACCGCGAGAAATCCTCGTTTACATATTTACATATGTTAAAGAAACCGAAACACAGACAAATTTTATTCAACGCGTAGCAAGAGTGTGTAAGAACTGGCAGGAAGCTGCCACGGACATTACACTGTGGAGTGATTTTGATGGAGCGTTGCCATTTCAGGATTTACTTTTGCTTTGTGAAAAGGAATGCTTTAAAAATATCGATAAACTTGTTATGGGGAAAATGAAGCACATCCCTACAAGTTCAGATTTAGAGGCAGTTTATAAGAGTTTGCCGTGCATAAAAAGTATTGACTTCTCAAAGGCGCTTAAGAAATTAGAGAAGGGCCAGTGTAATTTTTTAACTAATCTTATTGATCACTGCCCTGATCTGGAAGAAATAATTATCAATAGTTCCGATTCTAAATCTACCTATAAACCGTTTATTACACCTAGATTATTCAGAGAATTTTTACATTGCAGGGGAGAAAGATTAACTAGTCTGGAATTTTCAAATGTTTTAATTATCAATGTAAAGAATATACTTGTGCTTATTGCAATTGCCTGCCCAAATTTAGAAGAATTAATAATTCAGCATTTGCATAAAAGAAGTACAAATTATTTGTTTCCAATCGAATATATGCAGTCTTGTTTGCGAAAATTGAGAATACTCCGTTTAGGCTTTCCCTTTGTATATCAAAGTGCTGGTACTTATAAGGACACTGGTTTTCCAGACTTGGAGACTTTTGCTCATCCTAGTAAAGAAGATTTGTTGGATGAGTTTTACTTCAGGAAACTTTTGGATCTTTCTCCCAATTTGACAGAACTTGATGTGAGGGGATGTGCAAGACTCACATGCACTGAAATGTGTTCTCTGCCCTCTCGAAATGTGCGAAAACTGTACATTTCTCATACTAAATTATATTGCAGTGATGTTTTTCTCTGCATTCTTGTAAAATGGTGCCGTAATTTAGTGCTTCTTGATATTTCAGGCAGTAAAGAGGAGAGAATCAATCACCATTTTTGGTGGGTTTTTCATTATGGCAATTTAAGAAGGTTAGAAATTTTAAATTTAAATCACACATTAATCACAACAGCTACACTAAGATTAATTCTGCAGAATTGTCCTCATTTGAAATTTCTTGATTTGAGATCTTGTAATGACCTCAGTAGAGCATGCAGGAAGGAGTATAAAGGAGAGGAAAGTATAAGGAAGTTACGCATAAAGCTTAATGCACTTGAAATTCTAAATATATAAATTATGTTTAATGGTCATCATTAAGTATCCTATTCTATCGATACAAACATCTTTCTCTCATATAACTATCAGACTCAAAGCATCTAAATTTTTCCATGGTCCTTTTTTAAACGGCATTTTTTTATTTGAATGTATTAAAATTCAGAGAACAGTTTTTAAAATTTAATATATGTCTGTAATATCTTAAATAATTAAACATAGTAAACCTTATTTTTATTCATTTAAATCACATAATGCCATGAGTTTCTGTCTGATAGATAAGTAAATTTTCAAAATATAAAAATAATTTGCAATAGAATCTGCTAAGCCATTAAAAAAAAGAATCAGTTATTTCATCAAAATTTTAATGGACAAATCCTAGAGCTCATTAAGCTAATGCAATTGTTACTAAAATAAATTCACTACTGGCAAGGATTTAAAAACAATTAATGTTTCATTCCATTGAATATCCTGTATTTAGTTTAGAATATGGCATCTTTCATTTCAACATTGGTCTTGCAGATATTTAATCTAGATGTTTTAATTTTATTATTTCTACTACAAGACAAATTTCCCATTGAAAAAACATTCAAAAATTCCATTTTTAATAAATTTTTTTGAAAAATGTACAACTGTTGCATTTCAAATTTTATTAATAAATCCTTCTGTTGAATTTCTTGTTGATAAAATTAAGATTGTTGATATTCTATTTGTACAGTAGACAAATATTTATTAAGATGTTACTGGTTTTACAGTTTGTAAATGTTATCTAAATTTAGGTAACTAAACTAATTATTTTTCGAAATCAAAACTGCTGCTTCTTTATTATATTTTTTTGTATTTATAAATTTTCATCTTTAAAAAAATTGGATTTATTTTATAATAAACAGTTTGAATTATTTGTAATTAGTTCCAAAAGAAACATAATAGGATGAAAATATGTTTGTATTTTTTTATGTTGTTGGTATTAACTAATTCTTTGAAATGTATACTTGCTGTATGGTGTTTGTATCAAGACTGCAATTGGAATATGGACTCTGCATAATAATGTTAAAATCTGTGCAAGAGCTATTTTTTTTTTTTTTTTTTTTGCAAAGTGAATATATTTCCTACCATTATAAATTTTTTAACAATATTAAAAAAAATATTTCAATTACAGATTTGAAATGTTTAAAAATTAATTCCCTTGTTTAATATTATTAAAAAACATGTTCATAAGAATCAATGATGAAATTTAATTCTATTGACTGAATATTCATAAATTTTGCTAGTATGTTAAAAAAAAAATGACTTTTCTGAAAAGAATGTTGTAGATTCTAGGTTGGATGTTTAGGCTTCATAATAATCATAGCACATAGCTGACCCTGTTAGTCAATGTGTGTTAGAAGCAGTAAATGCTGTACTTTTGATTTATTTTGTCTTTTATTACTAATCATAATTCATCTTGTGTGAACATATTGTACTGGTATGAATATCTTAATTACTACAGAAATGCACAAAATATATATATAGATTCATGCATGCTTTTTCAACATTGGTACAAGCCAGTAAAATACCCCAATAATATTTTATTGGTTGAGATTGTGCCAATATTGTATTATAGTAATGTATCACATTGTGTGGAAATCTCAATATAAAATTGATATTGTAATCTTATTTTGAACCCTTTTAGATTAAGAGCATCCAAGCATGTTTGTCTATCTACCAATTGACATTACTAGGCAACTGGCATGTTGAACGTGATATTTTCATTACTAGTAATAAAAAAAATATCTTCGAAATAAGCATGTTTCTATATGACCTCCTTCATTTTCATAAAATATTATTTATCTGATGAATGACCCATGTCGGCAAATAAATTAAAGTTAAATGAATTAATCACCTGCAGTATATTGATATCAAGCCTCATGCACTATTTCTTGTTTTTAATTCTTTGCAATTTTAATAGAGGAATGAGAAGTTGCAAAATTCCTTTTTTTTTTAGTTGCCATGTTATAAGTAGCTGAGTGTTTAATTGTTGAAGTTTGCTTTTCATATTGTTGGAAAAATATATGAAAAACTGAAAAAAAAATAGTAAAATAATGAATGATATTACTCATTTTGAATATGGAAGTAGCACTGAAAATGTGATGACATAAAATAAAATAGCAAGATTAGAATGTAGTTGATAGATAAAAATATACTTGAATGCTACTAAAAGCTGAAGGAGTATTAAATGGGCTTTTAGTATATGCTTTTGATGGTGAATTTAATATTCATAGATTAATTTAATGCAATATATCTGATATTTTGTTAGTAAAATGACTACCATTTACTAAAAAATTTAGACAGTACTGCTACCAATTATTATCATTATTAATTTTACCTTTATAAAATGTCATAGCAGAACCAGTGATGTATAAAGAAGCTAATTTAAGCACTACTTGATATTAGATATTCAAATTTGGTTCAAAAAACATTAGTTTGTCATGATAAATTAAAAAATGACAAATTCACCTATGAATTAAAAAAGGCAACTTTTAAATATAAAAAATTTGAAGATGGGCATGGTTTTTCAATGAAGACAAGTTGCAATATTAGAATGAAAAATATTTTAGTAAGATTTAGATTTAAATGGTATTTTGATTTTATAGCTGACAATGTAGAAAAGCCATTTTTTTAAAAGAGAGATGGGGAGAAAGATATTCAATGTTTTGTGACAAATGTTGATTTTCTGTTAATGTATATTGAAAATTTCAACATGCATGATTCTATAACTGCTTATTAAAAGGAAATGAATGAATTACTTATTCTTATGCTCGAATTCTTGCTATTTTTCTAGAATTCTTATTTTTATTAATGTTTTAATTTTATAATTAAAGGAAAAGCATTTGTTACCTTTTCTAAATGAATTATGCAGTGTATTTTGTTTCAACTTTATAAAAAAATTTCATTTAAGAGTGAAATGTTTATCTTCGAAAAATACGCAGATTGAGAAATGCCCATTCTTGCAGTGTTCTGTTATTTACAGTGATTTATTCAAATCTTAATTTCAATGATCTTTTTTCTTCACTGTGATATTTTTTTAGAACAAATATCCCAAGATAAAGTATGGTAGGGACAATGAGTCTTCAATACCTGACTCATTAAAATTTATATTCCAGTGCTTCATTTACATCCCAGTGATTGGCTCTCTTTAAACCACCACCCTTATTTTTAACCATAAATGGTGGTTTTGATATAAAAAATTAAATACTTTAATAGTGAAGAATAAAGGTAGTGTTTTAATGATGGTCAATCACTTTTAATTTCTTAAGAAGGGCAACGGACATACTAGTTAGGGAATACCGGTGGGATAAAATAAATCTAAAATTCTAAATTTACTTAACATTTTTTAAAATAGGTGGAAATGAAAATAAAACTATAGAAATAAAATCTATAAATTTATAATAACTATCGGACATAAAAAAGAATTAAAAGTTTAAAACAATTTATAAATTTTTTTAGAGTATCTTGAAATTATTTTTTTTAGACTTTAATTATTTAGAACAATTTAGTTTAAAATAACAATTAGAAGTTTGAAACAGTTAGATTTTAGAATTTTTTTTTTACTATGATATTTTTAGTTCTCATGCCACTCAATTATAATTGACAATGAGAAAGAGGATTTAAGACCTATTCGTACAATTATTTGTTTTTGTTTAAACCAGCATTGATTGAAGGACTCCTATTTTTAACAGTATGTTTTCAATTTCCATTTGATCAGGTAGCATCCCTTCCAATTTTTTTCTATTACCTATTAACTAATTCCATTATTTTAAACTTATTATTACTTTCTAATAATTGTTGTTTTTTTTAAATTCTCATGGAATTAATTATAATCATGTTCTATTTTTATACCGAATTTTAATATTAAATCTCATATAGAAGTTTTTGTGTTTTTAAAAAATAACCAGAGTATTCCAAAACTGGTGCATTCAATGCCATTCATGAAATTGTTACATCAGATATGGCACCTTACAATCTAGTTAGGATCTTTTATCGAATTCCATGATTGAGGAGAAAAAAAATTGATGGGGGGGAGGTTAAGGATCTGTTTAATAGCCTGCAGGAATATTTATTTACATAATTTAAGGTTTGAAAAATATCGAGAATCCATTGCTTTTATGGAATTTATATATTTTTTAAAATTGTCCAAACACTTAGTTTGTTTTAAGATTATTAATACAATTATGTAAAATATGTAATGTCAGCTCCAATCAAGTTGGGTGTTATTAAAAATTCACTTGTTAATGTCATCATATATATATATATGTGTGTGTGTGTGTGTGTGTTATCAAGAAGACTTCTGATAATGATTTTGAATCATTAGATTTATTGCTAGAAAATTTAAATCATTGTATGTGTCTCTGACAAGATAATTATCACTTTACTAATCACTGTGTCTGTCACTGTCCAAACTATAATCACTTTACTAGTCACTGTGTGTAAAATATATTCAATGTTTACACTGGATGTACACTTTAAAGAACATTTTTTTTTCTTATATTTTCATAAAAGTCGTGATATTTTGTTTATATTTATGCATAATTTATATTTACAATAATTTATTGGTTCCGTTTTTTTTCTGTGATACATTTATATTTGTATTTAATTCTAATATCTTTATATATCTAAATGTCTTTCATTGTGTAAATAGAATTTACAGTTTCTCTTCAGCGTATTTGTATCAAATTTATTGTGTACAGATTTATGCACAAAGTAATTCATATTCTATGCATATTATGCATTTGTTGTTGAATAGAAGTGACCAAATCTGTCTTTGTATATAGTAACTGTTATTTTTTATAGGATATGAAAAAGGTGCTTTGCCAGATGATATGTTATTTTATTATAACTGTCTGGCCAAATGACTTAGCTATGTATTTCTTTTAAGAAATATGTCTATGTCATTGAGGGTAAAATCATAAAAAGTTGAATGGTTACCAGGATTGTAATGTTGGCAGAAATGTGAATTCAAGTCTTGATTTTCAATTTGTTTATTGATCTAAATAAGCATTTCTTTATTTAAAATGAAAGAAAGTAAAATATTTTTTTGCTTTATTGAAATCCTGGTTGGCATTGCACATCTCAATGTAAATATTTGGTAACATTCACATTATTATTAAATATGTTGCTTCTTTTGAAATGTGTTTATCAATTTTTCTTGCCTGTTAAATATTATTAATGAGGATTTTCAATCTTAAACTACATTTTCAATTACTTTTTATTAGTGCATGACTGCTAATTTTCAAAGTTGACTTCTGATGCAATATGTTGGCTACTGCTGTTATTAAATGTTTAAGGTAGAATATGCAGGTGTTTCTGAACTGTGTGCTCTATATGTAATACAATTTTGGGTGTATCTGCACATGTATAGACGTAGAATAGAAAGTAGCTTATATGTTAATGATGATATTGGATGTACATCGGCCGTTGAATTGTATACCGTTGTAAACATTAGTACAACTGTGGCAGAAAATTCACAATGATGAGCTTAATTAAATATTACTTGTAACCATAAAAAAATGGGGGCTTATCATTCAAATAGTGCTACAAAGCCTGTTTTGAAGTATTTCTGATGGTTTGATTTAAAACATAGTTGAATGTATTGATGATCTTTCAGTGGCCCGAAATTTTTCAACAAAGCAAAATGACGCTGCATCATAAGTTTTTCAACATTAAGCTAAGTAGATGTTTAAAATTTTTTTTTTTTTTTTTTTTTTTTTTTATATTTCGAATTTAAGTTATTTCTTTATTTTTGTTTTATAGGCAAATTGAGATAGCTTATTAGTAGTTGTATTCAGATTGCGTCAAGATTTAAAAAAATCGATCCTGATTAGTCTGCTTAATATTTTTTTTTTAATTTTTCTTTCGCGTTTTCTTAATCGAGAGGAGATTTTACGATCTTCATTGAAGTTTTTCTTCACTAAAAATTGACCATGTTGATTGTCACCGCACTACGTCTTTATATGGAATTTTTTCTGTCTACATACAAAAAAAATATTGAGAATTTTTGTATAAGAATACTTGCTTTTTTTAGTCAAATGATATTCTTTAAGGCGAATTATTTAAAATCTCAAACCTATTATTCTGCGCCGTTATTTTTTTCCTCATAAAATTTATCAAAAAAATAAAATAAATATTATTTAAAACTAAAAATATTCTATTTTCTATAAATTTCTATTTAAAATTGTTTACCTTCTCCATAGAAGGATTGGATGAATATAAACCGTTTTACATTAGTGCAGGAGATTATTAAAGATGGAAAAATTCAGTGGCCGATGTATATTTTCAATGATACATATTACATCTTATTTTGCTATCTGTTATTAATATTTTCAATTATGAATGTGAATTGTTTTCATGTTAGATAATTATAATTTTTAATGCATTATTTTTTTGTTGAATAATAATCTTATTGATAAATTATAAATATTGATATGTTTTATTATCTTGGTGTTTATTTTAAAAATACAATGTTTGTTTTTGTAACTATAATATATTTTATTATTTTTTTCCACCTGTTATCTCTATTAAATTATATATTTGTTGATAATTTTATATTTATGATTGTATTAAATATGCTTCTTACATCATGTGCGTGGTCAATTCATATGCCTAAGTCTGCGTTTCTTTTGTATTTAACTGCTGTGAAACGAATAAATATTCAAGGGTGCATTTCCATTGGTAATGCGTAAGGTTATCGTTACATCATTTTTGAGGAATCGGACAGCGATCGAGAATGACTGATAGTAGAATGAATGAATCGTTACTGTCAAATCATTCTCGATCGTTAATTTGATTCATCAAAATTGAAATCGGTTTACCAATGGAAATACATCCTAAGTGTTATAAGGGATGGCGCTTATCTATCTTACCCGTGCTATGTGTTATTTAAATAGGTAAATCATTCATGATCGCTAATTTGATTCATCGAAGTTGATGTCGCTGTACCAATGGCAATGCATCCTAACTATTATAAGGGATGACGCTTGTCTATATCACCTTGGATATGTGTTATTTAAATAGGCAGTGACCAGGATTGGGAAGACAAAAATAAAATTCATTAAAGATAAACTATACCGAAGAACAGAAAAATAAATTTAGGCAGATTTGGTATTTCACTTATGTCCGCCATGGGAATCTCAGCAATTTGCAGCCTTGAAAGACTTTCAGAGATAATTAGCCCAGATTTGTGTGTGGTACATAGAGAAGAAAGATATTGTAGAACATTTATACTCTTTAATTTACGAAATGTTTTATCTTCTATCACGTTAAACTTGTAGGCTTTTTATTACTTGTTTGCTTTTTTAACTTTACTTCATAGGTTATGTGATTTAAAGATAATAAATAAATGAATTTCGATTTAGTTAAGATAATTTTTCTTAAATCATTGAGTTAAAAATTTACGTATAATCCTAATTATCAATTGAATTCTCTGGAAAACTGATTCTCAAAGTTTAAGATTTTGAAATGAACTTCATATTGTTCTCGAGCATTTTTTTATATTTAAAATCCCTTCTTTTTCTATCTATAAACGGTAAAATTCAGTAATTATGTGTAAATAACAATATGATAAAATTAATCTAGATTCGACGTTGTTTACAAACGTTCTCCAAATTTAAAGATGGATATTGTTAAATGTGTTTCCATTTACGAGATTCCAGTGTATTCAATTGAGGATCTCGGATACGGACACGGACGTACCTGTTACGGAGTTCCTGATTCACGATTATTCATTGCGGTTGCGAAATACTTGGCATTTTTGGCACTGTTCGTCAATTACTCCTACGACGTTACCAAGCATGTATTATTGTTTGTGGTTGCTATTTTGAGCAATTTACAATTTCCAAAGTATTTTACTAAAAATTTAAGATTCTTTCAATTTAATTAAAATGAGACCAGTCTCAATAATTTTATTATGGCAATATTTCAATACCTCTACAGCAATGGAATCCTCTGAAAAAGAACAAATGTATCTGCGCATGTGGACATTAATTCAAATGAACTTATGTCATTGAATACTTCATAATTAAACTGTCTGTACAAGTCCAAAATATGATATGCTGTCGAATTTTTATTTTGTACAGATTACTTCTTTTGATTGTCTTCACCGCCTAAAAATATAAAGAAAAATTATTGACATTAGAGATCTATTTGTTTGCAATAGACGACATTACATAAACTTAAAAAAATTCTTTCTTTGTATTAAAGTAGGAAAAGATTTAGTTTGAGAAATAAATAAAAAATGTGGAGATATTTTTACCTGCTTTTCAGGCGGTAAAAGAAATATATTGTTCCTATAATTTCAATTCCTAGGAAGACGCCAAGGGAAATGGTAATGCTTCTCCACTTTGACCCTAAAAATTCAAGGACAAAAACTCTTAGGCTATTTGATGTAAATATTACACTTTTTTAAATATTATAATAAATACTAAGAGGGAAAAGTGTATTTGCAAGAAATAAATATGTATTCATTTTAAACTATTATTTACTTTTGTAAGAAAAATATATTTAACGAAATTATTCTATTCTCAACATATAATCTGTTAAGAAGCTACTTCTGTGTTCTAAAACTTTTACTGATTTTTTATTTTTTTATTATTATATTAGGAGAACTGTTCTTTAAATATTTTGAATTAAGCAACAGACTTGATATTTGCCTCAATAATTAATTAATTATAATCATCTATAAAACTCTTATTTAAGTTTATAAAGCAACAATCGCGATTTATTTTCTAATATTCCTCTCCCTTTCGTTATGCATAATAAATAGAAATTTACTTTGATAGTTTTGTATACGAGTCTCCTTTGATACGAATCATTTTGGTATCGTCGAAATTACTTGAACGATATGAATAATTAAATTGACTCGAATGGCTCATTTCCATAGAATTGTGATAAATTTGAGATTACCTAAGGTAAAAGAGCAAAAGGAACATAATTTTACCTGTTACCTGTGTGTTACTAAGGAGTAAAATTTTACCAGTGATATAATTGCAGTTAAGTGTTAACTTTTTATTCCCGTTATATGTTTCAATAGATAATTTTTTTCCATATATCGATAAATAGAAATATACTTTGATATATTTATATTCAAATCCAATTTGATATGAATCATTTTAGAACCTATCTTCGAATTTATTTGACCGATATGAATCACTAAAATAACTCAAATGGCTCATTTTTATAAAGTGATACATTTGAGATTACCTAGAGTACACTAAGCAAGGAGCAAAATTATACCTATGATATATTTGTAGTTAAGTGACCGCGATTATCCATTAAATCTTTTCAATGGTCGTGTATTTTCTGCCATACCTACCTTCTTCGTGGCAACTGTTGTACCGCGGATCATGGAGGGTTGTCGATGCGGGATAGTGTCCTTTTTTGCACTTGCAATCGAAACTGCCTGGGCTGTTGATGCACTCAGTCGTCGAGAATACACAGATCGAGGAATTGAAACACTCGTCAATGTCTACAAAGAGGGGGAAGAAGAGAGAATAATTGAACATAATTCAATTTACACTTGCAGTTACATTAGACAAAATTCTAAGATTTACAACTTGAAATTTTAATCTACTGAAACCTTAACGAATGCATAATTTATATTTACAATTTGTTTTGGTCCTAAAGCTATCGTTAAACGTTTGGTGAAATTACTGTAAGCTTGTATTCTCACACTCTCCCTTAACGGAACGGCCTGATGGCCAATTGGTTAGCACTTTGGCCTTTGGTATCATAAGCTACAGGTTCGAATACTGGCAGTGGTATGAATGTTTGTGAGTGGTTCGGAATCCGTTACACTGCAGGTCCCAGTCTAATTAGCCCAAAGTGTGCACAAAATGACCGTAGAGCGACAAAAAAAAAAAAGCAAATCTCCCTTAACAAAAACTGCTATAACCTCGGCAGCATTATGGGTAAAGCATATAAAGTCACTAATTGAGAAATTTTTTTTTTTCTAGGTAGCAGAATAGTTGCAATTATTAAAAATTTTCATTAGCATTTAGTTTTGATTTGTTCCTTTCCATCTTCTTCATTGGTGCAACAGCCCCATGGTGGGCCAAGGCCGTCTGCTTACTGGCAGATTTCTAGACAGGGGGCATTTTTCTTTCTACGGGGTAAGGTTGCCAGCCCTACGACCAAAGTTCTACAGCCATATTTGACCGGGGCCTGATTGCCGAGTGGCTAGCTCTCGGTACCACAGGTTTCGAGTTCGAATCCCGTGGTGCCATGGTGATTCGGAATCCACTTTAAGTCGTAGATCCCGGTCTCATATGACAGTAGAGCCCAATCAGACTTCTCACCCACACCATTCCCAAACTGTAAAGGGGCAACTTAGATCTAGGCACAGTGATGTGGTGTGGTGTAATAATAGTAGCAGTAGTAGTAATAGTAATCATATTAGACCGGGACCTACGGTTTAAAGTGGTTGTGGTTCGGAATCCCCTTAGCATCCATGGCACCCCCAGGACTCGAAGCCGAAGCCTGTCGAGCGTCATAGCGCTAGTTACTCGGCCATCAGGAACCAGCGTTATACTTTGGAAATTATAAAGTCAAAATATCGTTAATTACAAAATGTTTTTTAAAAGTAATTTTAATTATTATTCTTAATATTATACCAAATTTATTTTTTTTAAATGAGAAATCAATTATGAATTCTGGCAGATTTGAATTTTTGCAATTGGAATTTTAATTAATAACAATCTTTTATATCTCAAAACAAACAATGCTACGCTAAGAATATATATCATATTTTGAGTAAAAATCTTATTCTATATACTGCTAATAAAAACTCTAAATAAAATGCCAAATCCATTGTTTTTTAACATTTATTAAAAAATATTTCTGAGTAGGGGGAAAAAACAGAATTTTCTCTATCTTTTTCTGTTATGGCTCCATGACTTCAAACACAAAATGTTTGATTATTGTTACTGTAATGCATTAAAACAGTTTTGGAAAATTCATGATACTTTTTTAACCAATTACTTTTTGCTTCTCTGTAGAAAATCTTCTTAGAAATTAAAAAAAGAATTAGGTATATGGGATATATTTTTATAATCTCAAAAGCAATATTCCTACCAGTATTTTTTCATGAACAATAAACAAAATAAACAGGCAGATATAAAAGAGAAAAAGATTATTGAAGATAACCAAGAGTTCGAACTAATTCTCTCGCACTACGGTCCATGTTGGACCATGGCCGTCTGCTTACTGGAAGACTTTGAGACAGGATTTGATTTGGTTTGTCGTTCTACAGTCACTTTGTGCACACTTTAGGCTAATTAGACCAAGACCTACAGATTAACGTGAATTCCAAAATACTAACAAACAATCATGCCATCATCAGATTTCGAACCTGAAGCCTGTGATAACAAAAGCCAGAGAGCCCTTTGGCCATCAGACCGCTTCGAGATCGGAAATGGTTTCTTTTTACAGGGTAGGGTTGTCAGCTTAACCCAACTGCCATATTAGACCAAGACCTGCGGTTTAAAGTGGATTATAAACCGCTACAAGTATCCATGGCATCGCAGGGACTCGAATCCAAAACTTGTGGCACCGAGCGCTAGTCACTCGGCCATCAGGCTCCAAGAGCACAAAGAACGGAATTAAATTCTTTGTGTGTAGAATCACTTTACCACTTGATTCAAGGTTTGGTTTGTTGCTCTACTGTCATTTTGTGCACACTTTAGCCTAAATAGACATGGACCTACAGATTAACGTGGATTCTGAACCTGAAGCCTGTGGTATCAAAGGCCACAGCTTTAACCAATTGGCCATCAAGCCACACTTGATTGAAGGAGAAATAACAGTACACTTTTTTTCACAATGTTTACATTTTTAAAAACCACTAAGGATATGTTACAATCGTTATCCCCTTTTATTCACTTAACTTCTATTCTTAATCAGCATTTTGCTTTTATGTTTTCCCAAGCTTGAAGCTTGTGGTACCAAAGGCCAGTAGAGCATTAGCCAATTGGCCATCAGGCAGTTTTGTCGGGTTTGGGATTTCTTTTCTTGAGACAAAAATTAGGTCACTTCAAATGTTGTTTATTTTAATGTTATCCTAACCTTTCATCACATGCCCTACTCGTGGCTCAGTGCACGTACACCGATGGTGAGCATTAGGGTGGAGGTTCAATCAACTGGCGGTTTTATTGTAAACACTGTTTCAAAAAAAAGAGGAGGCTCGATGGCGTTTGGGATGTTTCTCATTCCTGGTGAGTCGGACAACCTAGTGGGAGTTTTTTCCGGCTTTCTCCCATACGATACGCCAATACGGGGTATTTCCCCCTAAAAGTCCTCCCGGAAGGCACTACCCTCTTTCTTCACCGACACGGAGCAGAAGTCAGACCTCTACCTACGTTTACTTCATCAAAAACAAACGTCGCCCTCCTCTTTTCTCCTTCCATGAGGGATACGACAACAACAACAAAAAACCTTTCTTTACTCTTGTGTATCTCGCATGAAGAAGAGATAGCCTGTAGTTTTTATTTTTTTTATCACAGTTGTTAAATTACACTTTTTAGCACTCAGTTTCCTCGTTGTCTAAGAATTTTCTCACGAATTCACATTCACATTCTTGAAACTGTCGATTATTAAACTGAAATCAAAGCAGATTGTTAAAAGTTATTCATTTACCTTTACATCCATATATGCTAATGTCAGCTTCCGGGGCGAGAGGCTCGTAACCCACCTTGCAATCGCACCTGTACGAACCCGGTAGATTCACGCAAACTGTGTTCGAACCACAAGCAGAAACGTTCTTGCATTCGTCTATGTCTGTAGAAAAAGAAATCTTAATACATGCGGATAAACCTCCGCAAAATTAACTTGAAATTGGCAAGTGTATTGGAACTTTGGCAAATGTATTATTAAAAATTATTATGAGATGAAAGCATTTCTAGTAATTTATTAAATCGAGCAATATAATCCCAAATTAGTTATTAAAAGTTAATCGATAAATCAATTAAATAATTATTAATGCATTTACAGCCCTTTTTTCCATGAACTCCAGGCAGGAAAATATGTAACTGAAAAATATGTTTTTATTGCCAATTGGAAAGCGAGTTGTTTGCACAATTGAAAGCATTGCAAGTATTCCGAGCAAGTGTCAAGGACATGTTGTTGCGGTAGAGATGCCATCTTGAACTACAATACAATCGCTGTACAAGTAGTACATCTTGTACTACTTGTACAGCGTGGGAAGAGGTGAAAACTTTTGAGGAGTAGTGGAATTATGCAAAAGCGTCAATTATGCTTGGTTAGTCTGAATATAAAAGTGCCATTTTGTAGAGATTGGCAGAACTGGAGCATGCTCTGCGTGATCGCTTGTCTGGAAGATTCGAGTGTTTTCGAATATGTTCCGTGGATGCATGGAATAAATACAGGTGATAACCAAGAATTAGACAGTTCCAGATTTTTCAGAACAACATGCTCATTATTTTGATTTGAAGTTACATGTCTTTTATGTGAAGAAAGAAATTAAAATTATAAATAGTGAGTACAGAGCGTTTAAAGAGCAGTGGAGATATCAATATTTTGTGGTTGAGTCAAGTAATAAGTTAATGTGTATAATTAACAATCAAGTAATAACAGTCTTTAAAGAATACAACTATAAAATGGCACATTTAAAGTTATTGCACAAGTTCATGGCACATTTAAAATAGAGGGCAATTCAAAATTTTAGAGGAATAATCCATTGTAGAAACATATTCCATGCTATACATTTTCATGAATCTGGGGAAGGAACAACCCAGCAAAGTTGAAAGTCGAGTGTTTATGTAATTCTAATATTGAAATCCACTGAAGTGACAAAAGTATAAGCAAATTTTCAAATATGCAAATTTTCAGATGGCAGTAGCATCGCGTAGAACAGGTATAAATGCGCAGTGCTTTCGCAGAGCTTTCATTTCTGTTCAAGTTATTAGAGGTTTTGATAACAGACTTTGAACGCGGAATGTTAGTTGAGCTAGACGCATGGGTCAGGCCATTTCGGAAATCGTTAGGGAATTCAACATTCCCAGATCCACTGTTCAAGAGTGTGCCGAGTATGAAATTTCAGGCATAACATCCCACCATGGACAGCGCAGTGGTCGACCGCCTGCACTTAACGACCGAGACCGGCGACGTCTGCAAAAGTCGTAAATTCTAACAGACAAGCAACACTGCGTCAAATAACCGCAGAAATCAATGTACAAGGAACTTGTCTGTTAGAACTGTGCGGAGAAATTTGGCTTTCTTGGGCTATTCCAGCAGTACTTTACAGTCCTTTACTGACAGAACGACATCGCTTGCAGCGACTCTCGTGGGCCCGTGAGCATATCGGTTGGTCCCTAGATGAATGGAAAACCGTGGCCTGGTCCGATGAGTCACGATTTCAGTTGGTAAGAGCTGATGGTAGGGTTCGAATGTAAGACCCACGAAGATGGACCCAAACTGTCAGCAAGGCACTGTTCAAGCTGGTGGTGACTCCGTAATGGTGTGGGCTGTTTTTTCATGGCATGGACTTGGTCCTCTGGTGCGACTGGACCGACATTGACTGGAAATGCTTATGTTCAGCTACTTGGAGATCACTTGCAGCCATTCATGGACTTCATGTACCCAAACAACGATGGGATTTTTATGGATGACAATGCGCCATGTCACCGGGCCACAACTGTTCGCGATTGGTTTGAAGAACATTCTGGACAATTCCAACGAATGATCTGGCCACCTAGATCGCCCGACATGAATCCCATCGAGCATTTATGGGACATCATCGAGAGGTCTGTTCGTGCCCAAAATCCTGCACCATCAGCGCTTTCACAATTATGGACGTCTATCGAGACAGCATGGCTCAATATTCCTGCAGAAGACTTCCAACGACTTGTTGAGTCCATGCCACGTCGAGTTGCTGCACTTCGCCGGGCGAAAGGAGGGCCGACACGATATTAAGAGGTATCCCATGACTTTTGTCACTTCAGTGTAATTCCAGAATGTTAAATCTCTTTAAAAGAGATCTGTTCGCAAAATATTATACATAATTCAAATTATTTTTAAATCTGTATTTTTTATGCATTTATTCCTACAGCTTCCTATTAACAGATTATCCAGGAAGAAACAAAAAATGCTATTTGTAGCTAGGAGAGGAATCAAAATCTCTTTATCCATGTTCTCAGAAGATTAAAGGTAAAAAACTATAATGAATATTTTGAACAAACACCTCATCTAATTGAAAATTGTATTGTTCAGAAATAGATATCAGAAACGTTACCCTCGCAAATGTCATCTTGGTCTGATATGAAACCAT
This sequence comes from Caerostris darwini, assembly GCA_021605075.1. Taxonomy (NCBI): domain Eukaryota; kingdom Metazoa; phylum Arthropoda; class Arachnida; order Araneae; family Araneidae; genus Caerostris; species Caerostris darwini. The sequence continues at coordinate 357,699 of BPLQ01005877.1, forward strand.
CTGGGCAGTAGCAGGTATGTTGCTCGAGGGACCACAGTTTGCATGTGGCGCCGATGTTCTTCACACCTGGTGGGTCGCAGCTGCAAGCTGTGGAAAAACAAGCAAACGTAAATTGAAAAGTTTTAAAATCGGATGTCAGTTACATTGGACATCAATACAAATTTAGTTCTGCTCATTTGTATTAGCTTCAAGTCAATGGAATTCGTTTTGTAAGCAACTGAATTTTTTTTTTTTTTTTTTTTCGTTTGCAAACAGAATAAAAATTCACGTGTCGCATTATTTATTATCTAAGTGTTGCATTATTTATTATCCATGTGTTGCATTATTTATTATCCACGTGTTGCATTATTTATTATCCACGTGTCGCATTATTTACGAGTTGATTTTTATTATTTCTTCATTGCCAGAAGAAATATTATTGTCATCTTTAAAATCAAAATAGCCCGACTCGTGGCTCAGTGGCAAAGCGCGCCGTTGGTGAGCTTTAGAATGGCGGTTCAATCATCTGGCGGCCTTATTGTAGACAGTTTTTGGTGTTTTCTCCCATACGATGCGCAAATGCGGGTAGTTCCACCTGCCTTTCAAGAAGGCACTGATCTCCTTCTTTAGTGTCACTGATCCCCGTCAGTCTTCTACTTACGGGTGTTCCATCACAACAGAAGCTGCTCCCCCTTCCATGGGACTACACGGGTTTTTGGATTTGATCTAGATGTGGCTATAGTAGAAAGAAAAACGTAGTACGATAGAAAAAAAAATCGAAGGGAGAGGTACAATTTTGTAGTGAAATGCGTATAATTTTATGGGGAAAATTATTTTTTTATTTTGATATACCTGTTAACACCGAAATGAGATATTTTGTTTCTTTTATCCAGTTTAATTAAGACTGTTATAACACACGCACATTGTATTCAATTCAGTATAAAACTCTGAATTTCAATTTTTTTTTTTAAAAACAAATAAATAAACATGCAAAATGCAAATTATAACCAATCGAGGTAGCCTTCAAGTCTTGTAAGTCCACTGAGAAGTCTTAACAAACAAGTACTAGAAGGCGAGAAAACAGGAGGTAGAACAAATAATTTTGGGAACCACTGTTATAGAGAAATCAAGTTCGTTTTTGGTGAGTCTAACCGACACCTGTAAGTAAGTAAGTGAATTGTTGAGAACATGATATTATAAATAGATGTCTAATGTACCAACACAAACGACTTTTATTTACAAATGTACAAATTGTATTAATTTAAGATCTATAACTTAAGTATTTTACTCTATATTTGTGTTTGTTCGCTTAAAAAAAAAAAAGACAAATTTCCAGGAGGTATTGAATAATTCTTCTAAAAACAAGAAGCGGTAGTAGAAGAATTTTGAAAACCATTGCTATACAGAAATCAGGTTCGTTGAGATGAAATCTTATGGTCATTTTATAGACAACAAGCATTGCAATATTCATTTGTAAAAACTTTATTTTCGTAGGGATTAATGTATTATTTGCACTAAAAATATAGATAGAAATCATAAACATAGATTTTACACTAATTTTAATAAATATTGTAACAGTGCTTCCTCCTATTCACTTGCAAGAGGCCTGTTACCTGTTGCGTTATATGTGCCCTTCAGGAGAAATGGGCAATTGGCCTACAGCCTCTCACCTGGCGAGGAAATATACTTCGCGCATCCTGCGCGTAGCTGTGTATCGGGTTTTCGGCTTAAAAGCAGAATCCTTCCACGAATCTATAATTATCTGTCTTTAAATATGTGTTAAATATTGTATCCTTTAATTGTATGTGTGTGGTTGTGCATGAATACAGCTGTGAGTTCTCCAACCTGTGCTTCAAATATCTCAACCCAACCACAGGCAGTTACAATCTGGCTGCCCAACCTGCATACTACTACATAATAATTTAGTTATAATGCATAAGTATAAGTTTAATTCGTTAAAATAGTAAAATAATTTTTGTTATTTTTCTAATTTCATTTTTTTAAATGTGCAGACATATATATAATTTAATTGTTATAGTTACTTCTACATGTGAAATAAATTAAAATATGTATTTAAATTATTGTCTTTTTTAATTTTCTGCATTTATGGGAGTATCGAGTTTATAAAGCAAAATGCTACAAAAAAAAAAAAAAAAAAAAAAAAAAAAAAAAAAAAAATCAATTTTTATAAATTAATATATATTCTTAAAGTATTTGAAGAAATTATTAAAAAATTAATAGATTCATTTTAGAAGTACATTATTTAAATCTTTAATATGTTTAATAATAATGTTTTTTAAAATTATAGTCAATTCTATAAATGGGAAATAACAAAAAAATTAATTTGTCTTTGATATTGTTACATCATAGAATGAAAGTTAATTTGTTAAATTTTAAGTTGGTTGCTCTGTTTTTTCTTGGAATTAATAATTTCAAACTCTTTAAGAGTTTGGATGGATAAAGAAAAAATCAAAAATTACGTTCGCATTTGCCATTCAACACGGAATATCCATAGTCACAAGTGCAGTTTTCAACATAGCCAACACCTTGTTCGTATCCCAGAGCGCAGAATCCATGAGGCCCGCAATTGCATCCTGTAAATTGAAAAACTCTAGTAATTAATTTATAAAATAAATTTATACTTCAATGTATAAGGTTAATAAAAAAAATAAAAAAAACTTTGTCCCTTCAATACTTTATAAACTTCAATATATTTTTTTTTGTTCTAATGCAGCAGGCAAACACTTAGACAATTGTCTTCGATGCCTTAAAGCAAGTGCTGCACCGACGTTATTCACATAGCACTACCCAGGGGGTACTTTAAACTTGAAGATAAGCTACGCACGCGGAATAACACTGCCCCCGCAACGCTCTATGATCCTATTAGACCGGGACCTAGGTTTAAAGAGGATTCCGAATCACTACAAACATCCATGGCATCGCCAATTGTACCAAGCGCCAGAGGGCTCGGCCATTCAGGCCCATACTTCAATATATAAGGTTAATAAAAAAAAACCAATCCATCTGATCTGAGTCATGATGATAGGTCCATGATAGGTCACCATGATAGGTCCTCAGAAGAAGTAATAGAGTCAGGATAGATTTTCAGAAGAAGTAATCGAGTCAAGAGAGGTGAAGACATAGAACAGGCTAATTCAGTGGACCAACATCCCGATCCACTGTAGGTTAAATGTGATGTCTAAGTGGTTACGAACTTTACGACTTAATTGGAGGAGGACATGAAAAAAGTAAGCTTAATTGGATGGAAATACTCAATATTGGATACGTTCCTCGTATATGTTCCTACAAGCGAAATGTATAGTAGTCCTTTCAATTTTGGTTGGTAGGTGTTTGAATTCTTGGAGCTGCCTAGCCAGAGGGTTGCCTCATCTCCGATAGAACTGTTCTTTCAGTAGATCCAGTATTTTTATATATACTACTTGTTAGTTCTATTCTTTTATTCATGCAAATTTTTTTTTTTTTTTTGTTTACATTCGAGTCTGATGTCATATGTTAAAAGTATATGATTGGTTGTTACATCTGCCATAGATGTATAAAACTTATAAAATTTGTGTTGGGTATCTGGCTGGTAGTCGACAACATGATTTGATCGTAATTAAGTTAAAAACCAAAAGTATGATTTCTGTAAGTTTTACCTTTTATTTTATTTGTATAATAAAATTTACTTTCTTAAATTAATAAAGTGATTCTTGCTCTCTCTACGCCACGGCCCTTTTGTTAATTTGTTAATTTGTTAATCTGACACTACCGCTGCTTCAATGCATGAAATTAAGAGTTTCTACGACAACATTGGAAATTCCAATTAACTTGGCGTCGCAGCGCCCCCAACGATCATTCATTCATCTTCCACAAATGTGCCCTTATACCATTTACAAAGTCAGGAATTCATATCCGATTCAGCATTGCTATGTGATCCCGAGTCGTCTACTTGTACCCCCCTGAGCCTGCTAAGAGTTTGTAAACCGGGCGATGAGACACCCTGCAAACAATAGAATTGAATCTGGTGAGTAATCATCAGACTTCCATAACTCATAAGATGTTCGCCAATAAAAGGCAAGGGATCAAGCATCGTTGGCCGTACTTTCACTACGACTATCATGTTTCTTTGTTAGGTGGTTCAGTTTTTCTGGTTAGCCGCAGCTTTCTTGTGGTTCGAGGAGTATTGATCAATTCGTTCAAACTTTTATGGAATCTTCATTTATTTGCAAACAATATTTACAAAGATATACAGGGTTGATGGTAACAGTTCAAAGGCAAAAGCTAAACTGGAAGACAAATGTTCTTTTTAGAATAAAACAACTCGTTTCCACAGCAACCGACAGCCCATCTCCACGGCAACAGCACAATTCTGAATCGGTTCCAAACGATTTCTATAAAACTACCACGTGACGCTGCGTGGCGGGAACTAAAGCAAAGAAATTTCAATAATAAAACCAATAAATAAAAGTTTATGTCAGAAATAATTTCTAAAAAAATAAAATTATTAAAACTATTTTTTCCAGCATTGTAAAATCGATTGCAAATAACTTTTTTAAAATATGTTCAATAATTCTAAAAACGTCCTCTTCATCAATATTAAAAATGTAGGGAAAAATACTATTATGCCCAAAAATAAGACCAATTATTATTTTTTTTTCAAAACTCTTTATTTATTCTTCCAAATTTATTTCATCGACTTCAAAGTAATCCCCTCCGGACACAATGCTCTTATGCCAACTTTTTTTCCAATCCTCAATGCATGCTAAAAAGTCATCGGCAGGGATGGCGCGCGGTGATTCACGTTGAATCTCTTCAATCGACTCAAAACGGTGTCCCCGTAGTGGTCTTTTGAGTTGAGGGAATAGCTAGAAGTCGCACGGTGTGAAAACGGTACTTATTTTTACTTAATTGTACTTATTTTATTTTTTTTCATAGAATGCATTCTATGAAAAAAAAAAAAAAAGTTTACAGTAAATGTAATTGGAAGAATACAGTACTTACTATAGCAATATAAGCTGTATGATATGTAACCATCTTCACAATCACACACTGAACTGTCATCATAATATCTACACAGTCCATGTTCTCCGCAAGAACATTCTGTAAAAATAAAGTTCAAATACAAAGCTATATCTTTTATGCATAGAATAAGTTCATTTGTTTATTAGCTAGATGGATTTATAAATTGTTGCATGAATGGCTAATACTAGAGTGATAATATGGACACATTTTAAAAATGTGCATTTATGTAATTTTTAAATTTTGAATTTAGCATGTAAATATACTAATACAAATATCCTTTTTTAATCCGAAAACAACATATATAAGTTAGTGTCAATCATATTGAAAGGCCTGTTGAATACTGTACCCCTGAGAAAAGTACTTGGCGACTTGGCATCCTGCCGATGCATTTGGCGGAAAGGGTACAGGATTCTGGATTTTAGTCATCATCAGGAGAATTTTAGTCTAGCCAGATTAATGTCCAGATATCGATATAATTGAAAATATTTGAAGTATCTTAACCCATGATATTTATTTTCTGGAGATAATTATGACTAGTTTGAGACAAGCGTGTTTATTAGAAAACCAAGTTTCCAAAATTTAGTTTGCTTTAGAAATGAAAATTTGAGACCAAGAATGATAATAGAATGATTAGTTTCAATAATAAGTATTTTAAACCATGATAAAAAATTATTTATTAGTTTTGATAAAATTTTTATAAAGAAAGGTGCGTAACATTACGAATAACTTATATTTTTAAAATGTTATTTTTATTGCTGTTAAATTTGCTTTTTTATTTCTTTGTAACATTATTTTTTAGAGTTTAATGATAGTATAAATGTATCAATAATTGAATAACATTGTAAGTAAATAGTTCACTTTTGTTCTGTGCCCACCACTTGAAAAAGTATATCGCCAATATTTTCGCCAATAGATAGCAAATTCAACATTAACCCATTAGAGGCTCGCTATAATGCATCTATAATGTGCCACCAAATTGGAACTAACACTCAGAAAGAGTAATTGAAGGGCTCATATACTTTACTTCTCTTAATGCTCTATGAAGGTTTTTCAGCCCATAGATTTATCGTGCCTATCCCTGGCATAGACTCGGGATCTTTAGTTTTGGCCTTGCTTATCGAGTTCAAATCTAGTTTTCTCAATTTGGAACTCCAAAGAGATAAATTTTCCGTTTCAGCCCATAAATTATTCATGAGATTAAGTAAATTATTATTGCGTTTGTTATTTGAGATGCGCCTTGTGATGACCGGAGTAGAATAGTCCCAACGCAGTCTATGCGTGTCGTAGAAGGCCACTAAAATAGGTACCCAATATCCACGAGTATAGCTGGGCGCCTTGACCCTGGGGTTTATATCAGAGGACTTGTCCTCCAGGTTAGGGATTGGACATGGGGCTGACAACTCCATCCCCTAAAAATCCTCACAGTTAAGAAATCCACTGCAAAACGTAACCGGCAGACCTTACGGAGTCTGATTGGAACAAGGAATAAGGATGATGAGATTTGGCTGTTGGAACTTGGATAGACGCAGTTGAAAAAGATTTTGCTGTACTGAAGGTTAGGAATTGGAGGACTCTTGTCACCCAGAGGAATGCATGGAAATCTCTTCAAAGAAAAGCCTTGGCCTACTCTAGGTTGTCGTGATATTGATGATGATGATGTTAGTTGAGATGAAATGGATGTGATGTAGAAAAGGAAGATGTGCTTAAATACTTACGGGAGCACCAATTGTCCACGTATCCATACTTGTTCTTGTAAACCCGTTCTGAGTAGCCCTCTTCACAGTAGCACCGCATCTGTCCTTCGGCAAAGGAGCAGTTGCCCCGGCCTTTGCCACAGTTGCATGCTGCATTCGGCAAAAGCAAAATAATAAATTGTTAATGAATAAAATATTGTCAACAGTAAAATATTCTCTTTTGATATATAATACAATACATTATTATCTATGGCTTTATTAGAACTCAATCCATACAAATTTGGCCACTCACCGTAAGAAAAAAAAAAAAAAAAGAGCATATAAATAAATCAAAACTACAAAGGAAAAAGATATGATATTTTAAACAAAAACGTCCAAAATGCTTTAAAAAAAGTTAAAAACAAGTTAACTGTTCTAAGGATAAAAATTTAAAAAGCTAAGAACACCATAATAAAAGTACGTGTGATCAGAACATGTTTTCTCCATCTCTCCAGTACAGAGTACACAAATCACCATTCTGTTGCAAGTTACAGTCCAGTCGCAAGCGTGGTCCTTATTCATTTTCTCTGTCTTACATAAAACACATATATCACAGTTCACAATTCCCTATTTTGGCCAGATGTTCGGCTTGGCAGTCTGTCCATTTTTTAATCTAAAATTAGCAACAGCCTCTTTGCGAGTTTTTCCAAAAACTTTTTTCAGTCATTCCCGGTTGTCTCCCAGACTCTTCCTTTGGTGTTGCATTATGATAATTAATTAAAATACACTGACTTAATTTTATCCTGTAGTTATCCTAAAAGAGTCAAGAGGGATAGAATACTGTCCAGGAACTTCTTCTGTTTAGTACTATAAAGATAGAAAATAATACTATATTCGTTTCCATCCATTCCAATATGTGATGAAATCCACTGGAAAATGATGCAGTTACCGTTTTAATTAAGGAACTTGCTATCTTGTTTTATTTCGGGTTTTTTTTCCTGGGATATTTGTGTCTAGGATTACCAGAACATCAACATCCACTCTACACAAATCTTTTTAATTTCTTGAAATTTGGCGCATGAAAGGCTACTAACATTCCACTGTAGTATATTAAATTTAAAATTCGAATGACGCACAGTCATTTTTCCAGGGAAAGTAGCCATAGCCTCTAGCTGTTACTCATTTAGAATCACACAGGAGGCACATGTGACTTAAGGTTGTCAAGGATGCGAGTATAACACCAATTTTTAGAGATTGTGCTTTTAAAATGCTTTTAAGTGTTTCTAGATTGGCCATATTTTTTTGATTAGGCCCAGTCCTATCGTTCGAGATACAGATTTTTTTTTTAAACTGTATAAGATTGTAGTAAACCATTAGGACAACTCATTTGTATATCTTGAGCCATGTTGAACAAGAAATTTTACGTATTGAACATTGTTAGTTCGTTGAAGCAGTCACTTTTTGCACAAGAATGTCCAGCAATTGGATAAGAAGTTCACTTCTTCTTAAAAATATTTAAAATGTTATAAAAATTTTAATTTTAAATTTCTTACTTTTAATTTTAAAATGTTATAAAAATTTAATAATTTTTTAAAAATTAATCTATTAAAAATATGAAAAACATTTTAAGTTATCAATATTTTTGTAATAAATAAAATTATTAAAATTTATTTTTAAAATTTCCATTAACTTATTTCATAAAAAAAAAAAATATTTATTTAAAATTATTTTAATTAAAATTTAAAATATTTAATAAAATTTTAACCATCAAATTTGGGAAAAAACATTTCTGCATGTATTCGATAAAGAAAATCACATTTTGGTGCATAAAATATAACCTTTTATGATTCACAAAATGGGTGCGCAGAAGATCTACCTCCCCGTGGTGCACCTGGTAACACTTTTTAGTGGCTAAAAGATCTGCAACTTGACATTAGTGTTAGATGTTAGAACTCTGTTTCAGCACGTTTTTTTTATTTTTTTTTTTTTTTTTTTTTTTTTTTTTACTGTAACTGTTCATAATCTGCCATTGGAAATTAAAAAAAAATGATTCACAAAATATCCTTCATTCAATTAGTTATGTGTAAAATTTGATTAATTTTAGTCTTTATTTGTAATAAAATAGAGAGTTTTTGCATACCGTACGTTAGTTACCGTAGGACGTCCGTTAGCTTTTTCTCCCTAGCGCGCATGCTCATAGGAAGCATTATTACAGATACGCATGCGCGCTAGGGAGAAAAAGCTAACGGACGTCCTACGGTAACTAACGTACGGTATGCAAAAACTCTCGAATATTTTTGCACGAGTTGCGTGACTTTTTGATCATTTTGTTACTTCAAATATTTGAATAAAATTTTTGATAGGTAAGGAAAAAACAAACGTATTTATGTTTCTGAGAGCTACTTACTTTCGCACTTGTGAAAGTTGTCGGCGTAAAGCTCGTTGCAGACACACACCTTCATTCCGTCCTGCAGAAAGCAGTCGCCATTTTCGCCGCAGTCACATTCTGAAGGAAAAGAACATTTCATTTGCTCAATTCATTCCATTTAAGTTGTATTGCTTATAGTGGACACAGAGTATCTAGTTGTTTATAGTGTACATAGAGTATCTATAGTGGACATAGACTATCTATAGTGGGCATAGAGAATCTATATAGTATAGTGGAAATAGAGTATCTATTAATTCATAGTGAACACAGAGTATCTAGTTCTTTATAATGGACATAGAGTATCTTGTAGTCTATAGTGGACATGGTGTATCTATAGTGGACATAGAGTATCTATATAGTATAGTGGAAATAGAGTACCTAGTAGTTCGTAGTGGACATAGAATATCTAGTTATTTATAGTGGATATAGAGTATCTTGTAGTTTATAGTGGACATAGAGTATCTTGTAGTTTATAGTGGACATAGAGTATCTAATAGTTTATAGTGGGCATTACCTAGAAGTTTATAGTGAACATAGAGTATCTATAGTGGACGTAGAGTATCTATAGTGGACGTAGAGTATAAATTACTAGGTACTCTATGCCCGCTATAAACTATTAGGTACTCTATTTCCATTATAAACTACTAGATACTCTACATCCACTATAGATACCCTACGTCCACTATAATCTAATAATTTATAGTGGACATAGAGTACCTAATAGTTTATAGTGGAAATAGAGTATCTAGTAGTTTATAGTGGACATAGAGTACCTAGTAGTTTATAGAGGAAATAGAGTATAGTGGACATAAAGTATCTAATAGTTTATAGTGGACATAGAGTATCTAGTATTCTATAGGTTTATAGTAGTCATAAAGAAATATAGAGAAAGTGTATCACTCAGGACTGTGCTTAAAGAGGAGATACCCACTGCCAATTAGTACTGTTTAAAATATTTAATAGAAAGGTAAACATTCGGTTTAAAGACAGTAATGAGAGAATCGATTACTTGTTAGGGTTATTAGTCAGACAAACGCAACGCAAAGTAATTTTGAAAGAAAATTTTTTTATTGTGGAATGTTTTCTCTAACTTTTTTTTGTGATATAATGTACTATAATATTAGAATTATAATGCTTCTTTGGCAAACGCACTTGATATGGTATTATATCGGTACTTCGAGCAAAACAGAAATAATAATGATTCTTTTGAAATTAATATATGTGAAGAAGAACAACAGAATGTGCTACAACAACTACAGATTCGCATCAAAGTTTTCTTAAACGGGATTTGAAAAATAAAAGATGGATGGAAGTCCTTAAAAGGTGCGGAATGAAGTGAAATGTGTACATACCCACGCATTCTCTCGTTTTTTCCACGTACTGGTACTTTTCCTTTTTACACTTGCAAATCCCTGTCTTGTTCTCTTTGTCCCAATCACACGTGACGTCGTCTGCGTATCCGCATCGCCCAGGCACGCACCACTTGGGAATTTCGCACCACGCCCCCATGTAATCGTCCGGACAGTCGCAAGCGCCTCCTTCAGGACATGTGCCACCGTTCTGACAAGGATGGGCGGCGTCGCACAATTCTGGAAAAACGAAACAGAAAGAAACTGTCATGCTTCTATTGAAGTACATTATTTTTGAATTAAAAATCATCTTAATAAATTTCATCTACGATGCGATGTAATTTTCGCAAAAAAAAAAAAAAAAAAAAGTAATATAAAAATTTTGTTTTTCAAATTCAATTCCTGCTTTTTTTTCACTCTATTGCAGAAAGTCCTTTATAAATAATTTACATTCATTTTTTAAAAATTTATCTGGCGCCATCTATTGGTAGATATATGCAACTTAAATAAAAAAAAAAACTAAAATTAATTAATTAAATTTAATTACTGAATTGATATTTGAAAAAGCTGTATTAACATCCAGTGTCATCCACTACAAGCTAAAAAAATGTATTTGAACTTGAGTGGATGAATAAAAAGTATTTTATGAAGGATTGAAAATTTGAACAAGATATATATATAGAGAGAGTGTGAGCTAACAGAAGGAATTGTCTAAGCACAAATTAAAAATACTTCATACATTTAAAACTCACTGTTGCTAATGGCATGCTTAAGACTAATTAAATTAATATTTGAGTATCCATTAATCAGATATGCATGGGACTAGACAAAACAGGTTGTTAATAACTTCGGCATCTGAACTGCGGAAGCTCAGTTTGATATCTTATTGTTGATTAAAATTGATAATTTCCTTGTAAAAGTCAGATAAGGGTATGTTAAATTAGTAGGCAGAAAGCCTTTCATTGATCATGAGTTTGAGAATGCCCTTTAGATGCAACTGGGATTAACATTGACCAGATTAGACAATAAGGTAATGAGATAATGAGGTGGCCCGACGGTGTTTCTAGTGGTTCGAAATCCACTTTAAACCGTAGGCCCCTGTCTAATCTGACTGTAGATCATTGGTCGTAGGGCTGAGAACCCTATCCCGTAAAAAGAAAACATCTCTTGTCTCGGAAATTGCTAGTAGGCAGATAGCCTTGACTCACCATGGGCTGTTGCGCCAATGAAAAAGAAGAAAATAATGAGGTATATATTAGATAATGAGGTAATTTCCATTATATATAGAGGTAATCAATAAGCTTAGTTAATTAATGATCCAACGGCTAGAAATGATCTTCGCGTGAAAAAAAATGTATGATAAATTTATAGCAAAAAAAAGGAATTAGTTTGAATAAGACACCGATTTTTGCAGCAAAATCTGTTATTCTTGCAAAAATTTATGTTGGGTTTATCCCTTTTTAATTTGTTTTAAATTTATATAATTAATACCTTCACACTCTTTTAAAACATTTTATTACTATTGCGTACATCTGCCGTTATTACAAATAATTAAAAAAAAACTCTGAAGACAATTTACTTAATTTACTTAGAAAACTAGCTCAATATTAATAAGTTTATAGAATCAATAAATTAAAAATTCTCATATTACATAATTTGCTTTAAGTGATTTTTTAAAATTCATTCATCTAAAAATGAGTCGTTTACAATAGGAAAAAAATGGAAATAATATACCCAAAAGAAATATTATTGTTGAAAGCTTAAATTAAGAATAATGGTAAAACATATAAAATGAATAATTAAATTTTTTCTTAGCAAAATATTAAAAAGGACTACATAATTTCCATCAGATTAAACTTTTGTATACTATAAAGTAAGGGCCTATAGTAATGCAAAATGTGGAACTTACAAAATAGGATAACTCACCAAAGCATTCTCCGACTGATTTGGACATGCCAAAACCTTCAATGCATTGGCATTGCTTTTCTCCACTTTCATTGAAAGAGCATTGATAGGAGTTTACTCCACAGTCACACCCTTAAAGAAGAAAAAAATTGCAAAAGGACTATTTCTATTCCATATTTTTCAAGTTTAGAGAAACATAATCAATTAAAGATCATCAATTTAATCCCTTTACTTCATCTCTGAATGTACTTATTCTTATACATTGAGGTATAACTTTCATGTTTAGAAAGACTTCATCTGATGAAGATAATCAATGTAATCCCTTAACGATTTTATATGATCTTATATATGGAAGTATACCTTTCAAGTTTAGAAAGACATCATTTGCCGAAGATCATCAATGCAATCCCTTCTCTCCGTCTCTGAATGATCTTATCTTATACACTGAGATATACATTTCATGTTTAAAATAACATCATTTGAAGATCATCAATGTAATCTTTTCACTGTGTTTCTGAACGATCTTACACATTGAGATATACCTTTCTACTTTAGAAAAACATCACCTGTTGAAGATCATCAATGCAATCCCTTCACTTCATCACTGAACTATCTTGTACAGCGAAGTAAACCTTTCAAGTTTAGAAAGACATCATCTTTTGTCAAGTCATCATCTCAAGTTTAGAAAGACATAATCTGTATATACCTTTCAAGTTTAAAAAGACAGCATCTGTATATACCTTTCAAGTTAGGAAGGACATCATCTGTATATACCTTTCAAGTTTAGAAAGACACCATTTTGAAGATCATCAATGTAATGCCTTCACTTCATCATTGTACGGCGAATATACCTTTCAAGTTTAGAAAGACACCATTTTGAAGATCATCAATGTAATGCCTTCACTTCATCATTGAACTATCTTATACGGCGAAGTATACCTTTCAAGTTTAGAAAAACATCATCTGTTGAAGATCATCATTGAAACCCTTCACTTCGTCTCTGAAAGTACTCATATCTTATACATTGAGATATAACTTTCACATTTAGGAAGACATCCTGCATGGAAGATCATCAATTTAATCCCTTCACTTCGTCTCTGAATGATCTTATACGGTGAAGTACACCTTTCAAGTTTTGGAAGACATCATCTGGTGAAGAGCATCAATGTAATCCCTTCTCTCCATCTCTGAACGACTTTTTACGATAATATACATCGAAATATATCGTATTCACTTTCAAATTTAAAAAGACATCACCTGTAGAAAATCATCAATGGAATTCCTTCTCTGAATGATCTTATCTTATACATTGAGTTAATACCTTTCAATTTTAGAAGGACATTATTTGAAGATCATCAATGTAATCCCTTCACTATGTCTATGTCTCTGAAAAACCTTATACATTTAGGTATGCCTTTCAAGTTTAGAAAGACATCGTCTATTGAAGATTATCAATGAAACCCTTCACTTCGTCTCTGAAAGTACTTATCTTATACATCGAGATATACCTTTCAAATTTAGAAGAAAATCATTTGAAGATCATCAATGAAATCCCTTCACTTCGTCTCTGAATGATATTATCTAATGCACTCTTGCATAAAATTATATCATACCTTCATATCAAGAGAAGAATCAAAGAGAAGAAGTTTAGAAGAAAAAAGATGAAAATCATTTGAAGATCATCAATGTAATCTCTTCACTATGTCTCTGAAAGATCTTATACAGTGAGATATGCCTTTCAAGTTTAGAATGACATCGTTTTTGAAGATCATCAATGAAATCCCTTCACTTCGTCTCTGAATGATATTATCTTATGCACTCTTGCATAAAATTATATCATACCTTCAATATATCATATCTTCTTCTTTCAAGAAAAGAGAAGAAGTTTAGAAGAAAAAAAGAAGAAAAGAAGAAGAAAATCATTTGAAGATCATCAATGTAATCTCTTCACTATGCCTCTGAAAGATCTTATACAGTGAGATATGCCTTTCAAGTTTAGAATGACATCGTTTGTTGAAGATCATCAATGAAATCCCTTCACTTCGTCTCTGAATGATATTATCTTATGCACTCTTGCATAAAATTATATCATACCTTCATCATATCATATCATATCATATCTTCTTCTTTCAAGAAGAAAGAGAAGAAGTTTAGAAGAAAAAAGAAGAAAGAAGAAGAAAATCATTTGAAGATCATCAATGTAATCTCTTCACTATGCCTCTGAAAGATCTTATACAGTGAGATATGCCTTTCAAGTTTAGAATGACATCGTTTGTTGAAGATCATCAATGAAATCCCTTCACTTCGTCTCTGAATGATATTATCTTATGCACTCTTGCATAAAATTATATCATACCTTCATCATATCATATCATATCTTCTTCTTTCAAGAAGAAAGAGAAGAAGTTTAGAAGAAAAAAGAAGAAAGGAAGAAGAAAATCATTTGAGAAGATCATCAATGTAATCTCTTCACTATGCCTCTGAAAGATCTTATACAGTGAGATATGCCTTTCAAGTTTAGAATGACATCGTTTGTTGAAGATCATCAATGAAATCCCTTCACTTCGTCTCTGAATGATATTATCTTATGCACTCTTGCATAAAATTATATCATACCTTCATCATATCATATCATATCTTCTTCTTTCAAGAAGAAAGAGAAGAAGTTTAGAAGAAAAAAGAAGAAAGGAAGAAGAAAATCATTTGAAGATCATCAATGTAATCTCTTCACTATGCCTCTGAAAGATCTTATACAGTGAGATATGCCTTTCAAGTTTAGAATGACATCGTTTGTTGAAGATCATCAATGAAATCCCTTCACTTCGTCTCTGAATGATATTATCTTATGCACTCTTGCATAAAATTATATCATACCTTCATCATATCATATCATATCTTCTTCTTTCAAGAAGAAAGAGAAGAAGTTTAGAAGAAAAAAGAAGAAAGGAAGAAAAAAATCATTTGAAGATCATCAATGTAATCTCTTCACTATGCCTCTGAAAGATCTTATACAGTGAGATATGCCTTTCAAGTTTAGAATAACATCGTTTGTTGAAGATCATCAATGAAATCCCTTCACTTCGTCTCTGAATGATATTATCTTATGCACTCTTGCATAAAATTATATCATACCTTCATCATATCATATCATATCTTCTTCTTTCAAGAAGAAAGAGAAGAAGTTTAGAAGAAAAAAGAAGAAAGGAAGAAGAACATCATTGTAATCTCTTTCACTATGTCTCTGAAAGATCTTATACAGTGAGATATGCCTTTCAAGTTTAGAATGACATCGTTTGTTGAAGATCATCAATGAAATCTCTTCACTTCATCTATGAACAACCTTATATGATCTTACATATCGAAGTAGTCTAATACTTAACATTGTGTTAAGAAATCTCTTTTCTCATCTCTAGAAACATAAAAAAATTCCAAAATACGAATAGTTTATTCTAAGATATAAGGCACAGGGGTTCACTTCATCTGCCCAATCCATATTAGCAAGTGAATAACACTATTTAAAAAGCTTTTGTATCAGTGAGTGAGTACCAGTTTAGTGGTCACTTGGAATTTATGTTGAGCATTTAACTGGCTAATAAAACAGCGACAGAACTGGTTCTTCTCAGCATTGAACAAATAGAGATCCAAGTGAAGATCTGCAGCATAAATTGTGTATATAAATCTAAAAGTCCCTGTTATGTTTGTAAAAGATTATACTTTACTGTCAAATATCCTAAATATACTCGTAAAAAGGAAGTGTAAGCGTGGTACAGCCTTTAAAAAAAATACAAAAGCATTAAATAAGAAATGGAATTTAAAATCTAAAACTAGGCGTTCATTTTTATTCTATTTGATAATAACCAATTCATTATTTAATAAATAAATAAATTTATTTTTCTGCAAAACTACGCTTTTTAAATTACTAATCTATAATAATATGTTTTCATTAATATTCTCGTGATGTTCATAATAATGTTAATGCTCTCAATTTTCAAATCAATTACTCCATCTGTGCTTACATATTTTTAATTAAATGAAAACTAAGTATTATTATAACAAGTAAATAAAGCAAATTTTAGAAGAAAAAAAATGCACGAAAAAAAATTGCGTATTTAAACACTTACATTCACATTTTCCGGAACGCTGCTTATAAGGTGAAAGGCAATCACATGCTTTATTTCCGCCTTTCATTGAACAGCCATAAGACCCTACTCCGCAATCACACGCTGTGAAAAGAAAAATTAGATATTAACAACTCTCGAGCTATTAGTAAACATTGTATCATTGTCAAATATCCAATCCAAATAGTTTCAATCCCCCCCCCATTAATCATCATATAACGTCTTCAAATATTTTCACCCATAAATAGTTGAACTCATTATCACCATCAGTGACATATATATTAAGTTACAATTAAAGTTAACTCCAGATGGCTGAATAAAAAAAAACCGCTTCCGCTGAGAAACGTTTAGTTGGTCTACAGTCTCTCACTCGGAGAGGAAGTACATTTCGCGTATCCTGCGAGTAGGTGAGTTTCGGATTTTCAGAGGGAGAAGAAGCAGCTTAGAAGGGGAGTCCTTTCACGAATCTATAATTATATGTCTTTAAACGTGTTAAATATTGTATGTCTCTAATTGTATATCTGTGGTGTTTGTGCGTATGTAAATAAAACTGTGAGTTTTCCAAAATGAGCCTCAAGTATCTCCACTCAACCACACCCAGTTATAATCTGGTTGTTCAACCTGTACATTACAATCTTTAATTTGTTAGCTTTTGCTAGTTACTATTGTATATTTTCTACCTATTTTTTTCTTTTGTACCAGAACTTAACTAATAGCTCCAGTCAAAAGCGCCCCTCTCTCTGCGTGAAAATCTAAGGTCAATAAAAAATAATAATTTTTTTGCTAGATTAAAAATGATTAATAAGAATTTTTTGTTAATTTTTAAATTAAATAATAAATTCAGAGAAAAAAAAGCTGTACTTCTAAGTATTAAGCCAGGGGTGGCAAACCCAAACGATCTTGCTGGCCACCTTGGAAATGCATCCTAACTCCGCGGGCCGCATATAAAATTATATATCCCTACATTGGATTTAGACCCAATATAGCCATTTTTTTGCAGTGAAAAATTGAAACATAATGAGTTATTATTATTGTGTTTATTATTATTCTTACATGTAAACATAAATAATATAATAATAATGATACTAAATGCACATTGTAAAGAAATATATAACACTAAAAATGAAATACAAAAAATATACAAATATAAATGAAATAAGAAAATGAATTCATTAAAAAATATTTATTTTACTAGTGCGATATTTGTTTGAGCAAGAATATTATTTTAAAATCAAAGTTAATTTATTCTCATAATTTCGACAGTTAATTTTTGAATATATGGATTCACAAATAATGTATTTTTTTAATACATTGGTTTTCACGATTTTGGCCATTATAAAATAAATATATTTTGTAAAAGTGTAATAAATTCAGGGCCGCGAGTTGGCCACCCCTGTATTAGTACTTCCAAGTATTTTTCACTTCTTCTATAAGCTCCCACTCTCCCTGTATATATCTTGTTCAAATTTTCAATCGTTAATAAAATACTTTTTATTCATCCACTCAACTTCAAATACATTTTTTTGAACTTGTAGCGGATGACACTTGATGTTTTTTCAAATATTAATTCATTAATTAAATTTAATTAATTCATTTTAGTTTTTTTTTTTAGATTTAAGTTGCATGTATCTACCAATAGATGGCGCCAGATAAACTAAAAAAAATGAATTAAAATTATTTATAAAGGATTTTCTGCAATAGAGTGAAAAAAAAGTATTAATTGGCTTTAAAAATTTTTTTCTTTTATATTACTTGTTTTAAGTTATGTTATTATATATAGATGCATACAAATTTACATTAGTCATTTATAGTTTAGTTAAGAATTTTTGACCTATTATTAAATTTCAAATAGAATAATCGGAAATAAGCAATTAATAAAGTAAGGGAAATAGTACAAAAATGCTAATGTTTTGGAAATGGAAAAAGCAAAAATTGCCAGCTATTTACT